>OW121742.1:123180982-123290982 GCA_933228675.1 Stomorhina lunata | reverse complement strand
TGCACATTGGTCCCATAAACTGATAAACATAAAATCTATCGTTCGGAGAAATTTTTTTTAAGAAAAACTTAAAAAGTATTAACTAGGATGTTACACATGTGAAATCTTTGTCATCTGGCTAGATTTTGATAATATTCTGGAATCCTTTTGACATTTTCTTTAAACTAAACAAAGACAACGACCTTATAGAACGTTTTTATAAATATCGTTTAGTTTTCTCCTGAAAAAAATAACAAGATAAAAATAACCATTATTATATCATACACTTTAACAGCTAAAATTCGAAATTTCTTCACTAAAGCTTTGAGTTTTTCCTTCAAAATAAAAACAAAACATAGCAAAAAGGTATTTGACACTTGTTAAATGTTTGATATTTTATTGTCATCAAATTGGGAATAATTTGTAGTCATTGCTCATCTGCCAAATGATGAACAATAACCCAAGAAAACATCATCACATCGATGGTGATAAAAAAATGAAAATTTATTTATTTATTATTTTTGTGAATTCTGTTTTTTAGCTTTCACCAAAGTCTTTGAATTAATTTTTTTTACTCAAGCTATGTACAAATACATGATAAAAAACTTACAAACACACATATAGTATTTTTCTATAAAGGACTACTGTCCTGTTTTTTTGTATGCTCGCTGCACAGCAACACAAATAATCGAAAGAGCAATACAATTCATATTATAACGACAACATGCATCATGCATGTTGCTAGATATTTCTATTTTTTTGTTGTTGTTCTTATAACAATTTGGTTTGTTAAAGTTTTTGTTGTTGAAGCTGATGATGTTGCCGATGTTGTTGTAGTTCTTGTTATTATTGTAGCTCATTCATATTGTGTTACATGTGCGAATTGCGCTTGTTATCGATAAATCATGAAACCATTATTTATGTGTCGTCTTTTTCGAATGCTCGTTTGAAGGAAAATTGAAGAGGACAAGGATCAGTTAAACCTACTTGAAGTCATAATCTAAGTCATAATCTAAGTCATTGTCTGAGCCAAAGTCCAAGTCATAGTCTAATTCATAGACTAAGTCACAGTCTAAGTTATAGTCTTAGTCTAAGTCATAGTCTAAGGTCATAGTCTAAGTCATAGTCTAAGTCATAGTCTAAGTCATAGTCTAAGTCATTGTCTAAGTCATAGTTTTAGTCATAGTCTAAGTCATAGTCATAGTCTAAGTCATAGTCTAAGTCATAGTCTAAGTCATAGTCTAAGTCATAGTCTAAGTCATAGTCTAAGTCATAGTCTAAGTCATAGTCTAAGTCATAGTCTAAGTCATAGTCTAAGTCATAGTCTAAGTCATAGTCTAAGTCATAGTCTAAGTCATAGTCTAAGTCATAGTCTAAGTCATAGTCTAAGTCATAGTCTAAGTCATAGTCTAAGTCATAGTCTAAGTCATAGTCTAAGTCATAGTCTAAGTCATAGTCTAAGTCATAGTCTAAGTCATAGTCTAAGTCATAGTCTAAGTCATAGTCTAAGTCATAGTCTAAGTCATAGTCTAAGTCATAGTCTAAGTCATAGTCTAAGTCATAATCATAGTCATAATCATAGTCTAAGTCATATTCTAAGTCATAATCAAAGTAATAGTCTATGTCATAGTCTAAGTCGTAGTCTAAGTCATAGTCTAAGTCATGGTCTAAGCCAAAGTCTAATTAATAGTCTAAGCCATAGTCTAAGTCATAGTCTAAGTCATGGTCTAAGTCATAGGCTAAGTCATAGTCTAAGTCATAGTCTAAGTCATAGTCTAAGTCATAGTCTAAGTCATAGTCTAAGTCATAGTCTAAGTCATAGTCTAAGTCATAGTCTAAGTCATAGTCTAATTCATAGTCTAAGTCATAGTATAAGTCGGAGTCTAAGTCATAGTCTAAGTAATAGTCTAAGTCGTAGGCTAAGTCATGGTTTAGGTCATAGTCTAAGTGGTTTAGGTAATAGTCCAAGTGGTTTAGGTAATAGTCCAAGTCATAGTCTTAGTCATAGTCTAAGTCATAGTCTAAGTCATAGTCCAAGTAATAGTCATAGTCTAAGTCATAGTCTAAGTCATAGTCTAAGTCATAGTCTAAGTCATAGTCTAAGTCATAGTCTAAGTCATAGTCTAAGTCATAGTCTAAGTCATAGTCTAAGTCATAGTCTAAGTCATAGTCTAAGTCATAGTCTAAGCCATAGTCTAAGTCATAGTCTAACTCATAGTCTATTTCATGATCTATTACCTAAGCCATAATCTAATTTTAAGTCTGATTAATTTTATAGTCATAGTCTAATTCAAGATCTAAGTCATAGTCCAAGTTATAGTTTAGGTCTTGGGATAAACCATAGTCTTGGTCATAGTCATAGAGTTAGTCATAGGTAATATCCTATGTCATGGTCTAAATCATAGTTTTAATTATAGTCTAAGTCATAGTCTACGTCATAGTTGAAGTTATGGACATAGGCGCAGTTATAGTATAAGTTATAGCCAAAGTCATTGTCTAAATTATTGTTAAAGTTAAAGTTAAAGTTTGCGACTATTGGCTATTAACAGTCCTTATATCTCCCCTATAAACTTATCTTCGAATGTATATATATGCATGTTTGTGTGAACCCAATGATCTTTAAAAAATATGTTGTTTATAGATATATTTCATTTTTATCCTCCCGCTTGTCTATGTAGTAGTTGAGTTGGTTTTTTATTTTGTAAATTTCTTTCATTCATTCATTCATCTATTGGTAACATATGAATTCTGTTTCTAGCCCGTATTGAATATATATTTTTTAAGCTTTTATTTAGAACTCCATAAGCACATGCTAACTGCTCCAGCCTTTTAGAAATTGTTGAGGTTTTTGCCACAATTTTCGTTTTCAGTTTTATTATTTCTTCTTGATATTTTGTTTAGTTTTTTTTTTGCTTATTTTATATGGCAATCTTTAATTTAGTGTCTGGCACCAGTGGCAAATAGTTTTCTTTCTATTTTTTCTATGCAACCATATTTTTTTGTAATATATGTCCTTTAGAGTTTCTTTTTTAAATGGTTAGGGTTTTTTTGTATATGTGGGTGTTAGGGGAGTTTATAGTTAGACCCAGTAGTTGTAGAAATATAATTTTCATGGTTATGTTTAGCTTTCACTAATTTAGCATCAACTAATCAAGCTTTGTATTATCCTAAAGCTTTTTAATATCGTGCTGTTAACCACCTTACGGTTCAAGGCAGTTTTTCGTATTACCTAACTTCAGTGACTCTGCTAGTTTTTAAGGAGGTCTCTTTATTGATAACTGCCGGGCAAGTTTAGTTGGTTCCATGTGCTTTGTATTGTGGTGAAGCGTATGTTATCGATAAATTGACAAATTGCAAAAATGTTCAATTTGAAAATTATTTAGAGGCAAACTTTTTATTTGTATTTAATAGAGTGTTGAAAGTAAAATGTTGGTTTTTGGGGAGAGCAAAGCAAATGCAGATGATTTGATGGGAAAAACGGTTACAAAAATTTTATTTTAAAAGGAAGTAATATTCATTTATTTTTAACCAGAAATTCTAAAAAAAAAAAATTCACTCAAGCATAAGAATAATATTAATTACAAAGAGGGACTGTTGCAACAAATGAGCAATGAAAAATTTTGTCAATGCTTCAGTCATAGCCTAGGAAATAGTCGAAGTCATAGTCTAAGTCATAGTCTAAGTCATAGTCTAAGTCATAGTCTAAGTCATAATCTAAGCCATATTCTAAGTCATATTCTAAGTCATAGTCTAAGTCAAATTCTTAGTCATAGTCTATGTCATAGTCTAAGTAATAGTCTAAGTCATAGCCTAAGTCATAGTCTAAGTCATAGTCTAAGTCATAGTCTAAGTCATAGTCTATTTCATAGTCTAAGTCATAGTCTAAGTCATAGTCTAAGTCATAGTCTAAGTCATAGTTTAAGTCATAGTATAAATCATAGTCTAAGTTATAATCTAAACCATATTCTAAGCAATATTCCAAGTCATAGTCTAAGCCATAGTCTTAATCATAGTCTAAGTCATAGTCTAAGTTATAGTCTAAGTCATAGTCTAAGTCATAGTCTTAGTCATAGTCTAAGTCATAGTCTATGTCATAGTCTAAGTCATAGTCTAAGTCATAGTTTAATTCATAGTCTAAGTCATAGTCTAAGTCATAGTCTAAGTCATAGTCTTAGTCATAATCTAATTCATAGTCTTAGTCATAGTCTAAGTCATAGTCTAAGTCATAGTCTAAGTCATTGTCTAAGTCATAGTCTTAGTATAGTCTTAGTATAGTCTAAGTCATAATCTAAGTCATAATCTAAGTCGTAGTCTAAGTCATAGTCTAAGTCATAGTCTAAGTCATAGTCTTAGTATAGTCTAAGTCATAATATAAGTCGTAGTCTAAATCGTAGTCTAAGTCATAGTCTATGTCATAGTCTAAGTCATAGTCTAAGTCATAGTCTAAGTCATAGTCTAAGTCATAGTCTAAGTCATAGTCTTAGTCATAATCTAAATCATAGTCTTACTCATAGTCTAAGTCATAATCTAAGTCGTAGTCTAAGTCATAGTCTAAGTCATAGTCTAAGTCATAGTCTAAGTCATAGTCTAAGTCATAGTCTTAGTATAGTCTTAGCATAGTCTAAGTCATAATCTAAGTCGTAGTCTAAGTCATAGTCTAAGTCATAGTCTAAGTCATAGTCTAATTCATAGTCTAAGTCATAGTCTAAGTCATAGTTGAAGTCAAAGTCTAAGTCACAGTCTATGTCATAGTCTAAGTCATAGGCTTATTCTTAGTCTAAGTCATAGTCTAAGTCGTAGTCTAAGTCATAGTCTAAGTCATAGTCTAATTCTTAGTCTAAGCCATAGTCTAAGTCATAGTCTAAGTCGTAGTCTAAGTCATAGTCTAAGTCATAGTCTAAGTCATAGTCTAAGTCATAGTCTAAGTCGTAGTCTAAGTCATAGTCTAAATCATAGCCTAAGTCATTGTCTAAGTCATAGTATAAGTCATAGTCTAAGTCGTAGTCTAAGTCATAGTCTAAGTCTTAGTTTAAGACATTTTTTAAGTCATAGTCTAGTTTATAGTCTTATTCACAGTCATAGTCATAGTCTAAGTCGTAGTTTAAGTCATAGTGTCAATCATACTATAATTTGTAATCCAAGCTAAGGCTAAGGCTATGTCATGCTCAGTCTAAGGCTAAGTCATACTCTTTTCAAAAAAAAGGGTTTAAGTATTCAGATGGAAAATGTTTCAAGTAGAATAGGATAAGACCAAATATATTATATTATTTTAAATACCAAGTTAGTTCCAAATCTAATAATTTCTTTCAAATATAAATTTCCTGCAAATATCCAACCTCTTTTATGGTTTTCAAATTAAATTAAACATTATCCTTTTTATTTATATAGTAGACATTAATGAGTGTATGCGTGTTTGTGTATGTGTTGCTGTATTTAAACAAATTTGTATTGGTTATCACCACAGTTCCTTGAGGGGATATTTCAGAACGTCATCTTTTGTTTTATTTTCATGTAGTCTCAGCTTTCGTCTTCGTTGAGCTTTGGAACTCTTCTCCGAAGCTCCGTGTGCGTGTGTAATGTTTTAAGTGCAAATAAATTCATTAAATTAAATGACACTGTAGTGAGTGTTGCAATCAAATTTAATTAATTTTTAATGTCACTTTACTACAATTTCAATTTTCCTACCACGACTTTTCATTATCTTATTTCCCCAACATCTTTTCCCGTGAACGAACAAACGAACCAACGAACGATTGAATGAATGTATTTCTTTTTTTGGTCTCAACTCCATCGGTCTTATTCGTTGGCTGCTTTTTCTCAGTTGTTGCTTTGAGCACGAGTTGTTATATTTTACTTTTAATTTTCTTACTTTTTTTCTTATTTGATTTCATGTTTTATATTTATTAAGAAAAATACACATACAATGACATAAATGTTGCAACAACAACAGCCACATTTATAAAATAACAACAACTATTTCAACTTCATTCAATTTGTAAAAAAACAAAGTATAGATATCTTCGTTAACCTATACAAGGGCCTCAATCATTTTGAAAAACTTTTCTTAAGTAAAGGCTTCAAAAGATTTCGATAAAATAAAATATTTTCCAAAAATTCTTTATAACATTTTCCAATTCAGTCAACGATATCTATGTTCCTGGCATGTCTTCGGGTTAAAACACATTAAAATGATTACAAATTGAGAAATACTGCCAATATAATTGTGTAAGTACTTATGTATGCATGTAAGTGTATGTGTGCGTATGTCTGTTTCTGTATAAAAGTGTTTAAAAATAAACTTTAATTTTTCTCTAGCATACATTTGAGCGTTTGTTTTAACATTACGACATTTGTGCGAATAAGAGAGTTCCTCGATTTTATTAGTGTGCGTGTTTGAAGTTATTTTATTAGAAAAAGTGTGTGTTTGTCTATGTTTCGTTTTTATATTTAAAATAATAGTAATTGCATTTAATGTCGGTTACATCTATAACAAATTACAATTTTTCAAATTGAATTGTCAGTTTGTGGCAAACAACTACAAATGGTGGGGCAGAGAAACGGATGTAGAATTTAGCTATAAATAAAGGAATTAAATTGAAAGTAATTACTTTTGCGTGAAAAAAAGTCACTAAACTGCTATTTTGCAAATTTACTTATTTTCAAATTTAGAAGAGTTTTAGCAAATTTATTAAATTTTTAAAAATAATCATTTCAATGACCTAGTCCATGGGCTAGACAATGACATAGACTATTACTTTAACTATGACCAAAACTATGACTTGAACTATGACTTAGACTTTTGTAAAAACTACGACTTAGACAATGAATAAGACTATGGCATAGACTACGATTTAAAGTATGACTTAGACTATGACTTCGGCTATGACTTATACTATATATTAGACTTTGACTTAGACCATGATATAGACTTTGCTTCCGATAATGACTTGTACAATGACTTATACTATAACCTAGACTATGACTTAGACTATGACTTAGACAATGACTTAGACTATGACTTAGACTATGACTTAAACTGTGACTTAGACTATGACTTAGACTATAACTTAGACTATGACTTAGACTTAGACTATGACTTAGACTATGAATTAAACTATGACTTAGACTATGACTTAGACTATGACTTAGACTACGACTTAGACTATGACTTAGACTATGACTTAGACTATGACTTAGACTATAACTTAGACTATGACTTAGACTATGACTCAGACTATGACTTAGACTATGACTTAGACTATGATTAAGGCTATGACTTAGACTATGACTTAGAATATAACTTAGACTATGACTAGACTAGACGATGATGACTTTTCTATGTAAAAGTTTCTATAGAAAAGTTATTCATAGGATGACTTTTCTATAAAAAAGTTATCGACAGGATGACCCTTCTATAGAAAACTTATTGATAGAATTACTTTTTTTAGAAAAGTTATCGATAGGTTGACTTTTCTACAGAAAAGTTAACGATAAGAACCATTTTCTATAGAAAAGTTATCGATAGAATGACTTTTCTATAGAAAAGTTATCGATAGGATGACTTTTCTGTAGAAAAGTTATCGGTAGGATGACTTTTCTATAGAAAAGTTATCGATAGGATGACTTTTCTGTAGAAAAGTTATCGATAGGATGACTTTTCTGTAGAAAAGTTATCGATAGGATGACTTTTTATAGAAAAGTTATCGATAGGATGACTTTTTATAGAAAAGTTATCGATAGGATGACTTTTTATAGAAAAGTTATCGATAGGATGACTTTTCTATAGAAAAGTTATCGGCAGGATGACTTTTCTATAGAAAAGTTATCGGCAGGATGACTTTTCTATAGAAAATTTATCGATAGGATAGCTTTTCTATAGAAAAGTTATCGATAGGATGACTTTTCTATAGAAAAGTTATCGGCAGGATGTCTTTTCTATAGAAAAGTTATCGATAAGATGACTTTTCAATAGAAAAGTTATCGATAAGATGACTTTTCAATAGAAAAGTTATCGATAGGATAATTTTTCTATGGAAGAGTTAACGATAGGATGACTTTTCTATATAAAAGTTATTGATAGGATGTCTTTTTACTTTTTTTAGACAATTAATTTAAAAATTTTCTTAAATTTCTTTAACATGTTTTTAACTTAAAAAAAAACTCATTAAGTTTTTTTTAATGAAAAATAATTTTTCTTATTATTTCAGTTTTATTAATTATGCACGATCTTTTTTCTGTCCTGTTTATATCCTTCACTTACTTAAAGTTTGCACTCAACGCATATCTCTTTATTTTAATCTCATTCAATTATAGATTTTCTTAATTATTTTATATGCAGACACACGCATTTTTTACTAGTTTCTTAACAAAAGTCGCTGCTGTTGTTTATTTTTGCCATCAATATGTCACAGGTTATAGATAATATTTTTCAACTGCTCTTGTTCAATATCTGCTTTAATGAACAGTGGAAGCCACTGGAAACTTGCATTGAGTCATTATAAGTGCTATATACAAAGTATTCCAGAATATGTATATAAGACCCACTGTGCTTCAATGTTATTGTTTTTCACTTTAAACAAACATTAACAAAAGTAAAGTTGAATTCTTTATATGTAAATTTACAGAAAAAATATTTACGAAATATACAACCTGATATTAAAATTATAATTTTTATTTTTTCCAGTTTTTTGTTCATGGTTGATTTATAAACCTGTGGCCACGAAACGTTTTATATGCATGCATAATGCAAACAACTGCAGCAGCAGCAGTTTCAACATCGACAACAACAGTTGCAACGGCATTTGACCAATTTTGTTTGGCTACTTTTGTTTTCTCTGCTGTTGTCTGTAAAATGTTAATATTCTCTGACTGAACTTGATTTTTATGCATTTTTTTTTTAGGTGGATTTTTGTTTCAGATATATTTTTTTTAACAACCGCCTGTAATTATGCAACATTTTTCGTAATTAAATATTCTTTTGTAATTTGAATGTTTTGTGTAAAGTTTTGTGCAAGTGTTGGTGTGTGAGAGTGTCATTTGAAGGGAAGGGGTAACGAGAGTTGTGGATTTAAAAGAAAAAAATGTTGTAAGGTCACTTTAAGTCAGAAAAATCGGACATTTAAGAGAGCTACGATAAGTCTAAGAATCAAGTATAGTACAAAAGACAAAAATTAAATTTTTTACAAAATTTATGATTATTAAAAAAATTTCATCTTAAGGATCGATATCTGTTAATTTTAAATGAATTTTATATTTAAAACTTCTGCCACAATTCGTGGCATAAAGTTTTCTATGTCCCAACAAAATTTCAGATAACTGGGACCTTAACTCAAAAAGTCAGACTTATATCCTTTTTCCGAAAATTTTTATCATACACGGTAAAAATGTGTTTTAAAACCAAAATGTTTAATCTATTTAATTTTTAAAACCGTTATTTTCTTAATAAAAAAAACTAAATATTTAAAATTTATAAGGTCACAACTCGTGTATTTTGACCTATTATATGTTCACCAAATTTTGTGTAGATAGCGGCTTTTATGTAGAAGCTATGCCCATATCCTTTTTCTAAGGCTTTGAAATAAATTTGTATAACAGAGTTCTTATGCTGTTATATAATAAATTGTTGAATATTTTGGCAGATTTCTTATTAAGAAACAAAAAATCTTAAGCTATATTTGAATATTATATAAAACTAATTACAAGTCGTAATATTGTCACTAGTTTATATATTCGAAATTTTATCGAAATAGATCCTTTTGTTTTAAAATTTGTCTTATATCGTTTTTTTAATTTTGTCTTATATCGTTTTTTTAAGTTCTTCTAAAATAAGCTAATTATTTTGTAGATCAGTGATTTTATATTTAAAAGTGTGAATTTTCTACAGATTTCTCAATTAAGACATTCGTTAGGAAAAAGATCTAAAAGTCACAATTAATGATGCCACAACTCGTCTCTTTATATCATTAATATATCCTTAAAATTTCATTTATACATCTCCTTTCATTCAAGACCTACTCTTATATCTTTTTTTAAGACTTTAAAATAATTTTGCTTAAATACTAGATGTTTAATAAGAAACTTAATATTTTTAGTTTTTAAGTGAAGTGAAGTATCTCTTTCACCGTTTTAGAAAACCGAGACTCTTGAATGCTTCTTTTGACACTTGAAAAATGTGGTTTGTCCAACAGACTTTACATTGTATTCTCATGACCAGAACATCCAGAGCATCTGATTCCTTTATAGGGTCAGAAAGGGCATCGAAGCCCGATAATCATTAAAGGAGGTTTGTTTTAAAAATTAAAGATAATTTCTTAAATTTCTTGAGATATTATAATTTCTTATTTAAATTGCAAGTCGATCAATAACTAATATAAAAAATTAATTTTGTCACAAGACATATCTCTAGGTCCTTAATGTAACTTCTAAATTTCATTGAAATATCCCTTTTCGTTTAAGAACTACTCAAATATCCTTTTTTGATAACTTTTCTAAAAGTGTATGTCAAAAGGGCAATTAATGTAAAATGAGTATACAATATTATTTTAAATAAGAGAATCCTTGTTATAAAAGTCTATGACAATTTTTTTCTTTGTCACTTAGTTTAGTAGAATTTCCTCTTTTTTGTTTAGTGTAGGGCTCTTAATGAGTATGTATATGAATAAAAGGTGGAAATGGTGTAATCCTTATTTGTTTGTTTGCAGTTTTTTTTTTAACTCATGAAAGAGTTAATTTTCTCTTATAGTGCAACTTATTTAAAGCAAATGTTTGTTGTATCTGTTTGTATATTAAATGTGATGACATTAAGCTTGTGTTAAAGTTGAAACACACATATAAAAATTTATATGAGAATGAGTGTAAATATATGTATATTTTAAAGAGTAGTTGCAAGTGTTTGTATTGTATATATTGTATTAAATTTATGATGAGTTCTGTTTTTTTCATTAAATATTTTTCGTCCTTTTTTTCAGCATTGACTGCATAATTAAAATTAAGCATACGCTGCTTACTACCACGCCTTGCCTTCCAGTTAAATGCATAAATAAGCCCGTGGTTTATGTCTGATTAAAGGGTCTGTTATTATTATAATTTCAATTTATTTTTTTGTTTCATATTTATTCTTTAAATTACTTCAAAAGCTTTAAAGGAGTCGGTATGTATAGGAAAAATCTCTTATATTAATTAAACAAAATTTTAATTTTGTATGTTTTTTATTTCACAGCTCTTCTGGCTGAAACAATCATTTTTAATTTCCTTGTATCAGCTTGAGCTTTTCAAAAACCATCAAGTGTTTTTGACTTTCAGAGAAATTGGTAAGCAAACAAAATGAACTAAAGTTTTCAAAAAGGAAACAGCTAAGTTGGAAAATTTTTCTTTAATAGCTTATAACCCTGATTATATAGACATTTTTATTTTTTTATTTTTCAATATTTCTTGTGCTTAAAAATACCGGATATTAATTTTATATTATTACAAAAAAATCAGAACACACATTTTTTTTTGCTCTTTGTGTGTGTGTATTACCCACTTAGTTTAAGTATTACAAATCTTGTATATTTATCTTTTGCTAAACTTTTTTTTTTTTGAAAAGTTTACAAAAAAATTTGTTCTTATTACAAACATTGAACATTAATTTTTGCAAAGCAAGAATAAATATTTATTTTATATGCAGCACTTCCGTTTAAAGCTAATATTATATGTTGAATATCCGGCGGAAGTGTTTTTTACGCTTGTGTTGCAAAACTCCCTTCTGTACAAGGCAGCAAAATTGAATTTCTTGTCTTTTGTTGAAAAGTATAAATTTACAAAAATAAGGATGTGTAAAAATATAAGGGTCATATGCAGAAGTTTGCTTTTTAAGTTAATTAGTAAGATACTTGTAAAAAAGGATATGAGCAATAATGTAACATAAATTTGTAGGGCATTGTATAACTGAAATTAAAAACTTATTATGTCACAAGTCGTGCCTTTGGCTCATGTAAATAACTATTAAATGTTATTCAAAAATCGACTCTCGTTTAAGATCTGCTAATATATCCTTTTTTACAATTTTTGTTTTAAAACCGAAAGACGATTAGTAAGCAATAAGAATAAAATTTGGAGAATTAACAAAAATTTTTACATGGCAGAGTGCAAAATTGGCTAACACAATTGCTTAAAAAAAAACTTTTTCAAAAATTAAAAATAGGATATAAAAGAAGTTTTTAAACTATAAGAGGTATAAACACAAACTTTGGAAAATATTTAAAAGACATAAAGACACGAGTTGTAGCATCGCTAGTCGTAACTTTCAGACATTCTAGAATGAAAATTTTTTTAGAGAAAGTATTTTCTAGAATAACAAATTTTCTATTTTCTAAAATTTTTATATATAAAAAATTTTGTAAAAAAATTTTTCTACAGAAAATTTTCTGTAGAAAAATTTCTTATAATAAAAATTTTGTATAGAAAACTTTTCTAAAGAATATTTAAAAAAAAAAAAATTTTTTTAGAAAATTTTCTTTAAAAAAAATTAGCTATGGAAAATTTTTCTATAAAAACGAATTTTCTATAAAAAAATTTTTTATAGCAAAATTTTTTTATAGAACAATTTTAAAGAAAAATTTTGTATAAAAAATTTTATTAAAAAAAAATTAACTATAGAAAATTTTTCTATAAAAAAATTTTGTATAAGAAATTTTCTACAGAAATTTTTTTTTTATAAAATTTTTTATAGAAAATTTTATTATAGAAATTTTCTATAGAAAAATTTTGTATAGAAAAATTTTCTATAAAAATTTTCTTAAAAAAAATTTTTAAAGAAAATTTTCTATAGAAAAATTTTCTAAAGAAAAATTTTCTATAGAAACATTTTCTAAAGAAAAATTGTCTTTAGAAAAACTTTTTAAAGAAAAATTTTCTGAAGAAAAATTTTCTATAGAAAAATTTTCTGAAGAAAAATTTTCTAAAGAAAAATTTTCTATAGAAAAATTTTCTAAAGAAAAATTTTCTATAGAAAAATTTTCAATAGAAAAATTTTCTAAAAAAAATTTTCTATAGAAAAATTTTCTATAGAAAAATTTTCTGTAGAAAAATTTTCTAACGAAAAATTTTCAAAAGAAAATTTTTTTTTGAAAAATTTTTTTTTAGAAAAATTTTTTTAAGAAAAATTTTCTATATACAAATTTTCTAAAGAAAAATTTGCTATAGAAAAATTTTCTAAAGATAAATTTTCGATAGAAAAATTTTCTGAAGAAAAATTTTCTATAGAAAAATTTTCTATAGAAAAATTTTCTAAAGAAAAATTTTTTATAGAAAAATTTTCTAAATAAAAATTTTCTATAGAAAAATTTTTTAAAGAAAAATTTTCTATATAAAAATTTTGTAAAGAAAAATTTTCTATAGAAGAATTTTCTAAAGAAAAATTTTCTAAAGAAAAATTTTTTAAAGAAAAATTTTCTATAGAAAAATTTTCTAAAGAAAAATTTTCTGAAGAAAAATTTTCTATAGAAAAATTTTCTGAAGAAAAATTTTCTAAAGAAAAATTTTCTATAGAAAAATTTTCTAAAGAAATATTTTCTATAGAAAAATTTTCAATAGAAAAATTTTCTAAAAAAAATTTTCTATAGAAAAATTTTCTAAAAAAAATTTTCTATAGAAAAATTTTCTATAGAAAAATTTTCTGTAGAAAAATTTTCTAACGAAAAATTTTCAAAAGAAAAATTTTTTTTGAAAAATTTTTTTTTAGAAAAATTTTTTTAAGAAAAATTTTCTATATACAAATTTTCTAAAGAAAAATTTGCTATAGAAAAATTTTCTAAAGATAAATTTTCGATAGAAAAATTTTCTAAAGAAAATTTTTCTAAGGAAAAATTTTCTATTGAAAAATTTTTTATAGAAAAATTTTCTAAATAAAAATTTTCTATAGAAAAATTTTTTTAAGAAAAATTTTCTATATACAAATTTTCTAAAGAAAAATTTTCAATAGAAAAATTTTCTAAAGAAAAATTTTCTATAGAAAAATTTTCTAAAGAAAAATTTTCCAAAGAAAAATTTTCTAAAGAAAACGTTTCTATAGAAAAATTTTCGAAAGAAAAATTTTCTATAGAAAAATTTTTTAAAGAAAAATTTTTTATAGAAAAATTTTCTAAAGAAAAATTTTCTAAAGAAAAATTTTTTTAAGAAAAATTTTCTAAAAAAAATTTTCCATCGAAAAATTTTCTATAGAAAATTTTTCCTTAGAAAAATTTTCTATAGAAAAATTTTCTAAAGAAAAATTATCTATAGAAAAATTTTCTAAAGAAAAATTATCTATAGAAAAATTTTCTAAAGAAAAATTTTCTGTAGAAAAATTTTCTAAAGAAAAATTTTCTATATAAAATTTTTCTTTCTTTTCTAAAGAAAAATGTTTCTTTCGTTTCTAAAGAAAAATTTTCTATAGAAAAATTTTCTAAAGAAACATTTTTTTATGACTTCCAGAAAAGGATGTAAGGGTAACTTCTTAAATAAAGCTTATTTTAAAGCAAAATTTGATGAACAGTTAAAGGGCATAACTCAACGTGTTGCTATAAAATAATATATGATAAAATAAAGATATTAGTGAAAAAATTATAATTTGATTTTTTTTTTAATTTTATTTTATGGTTTCATATTTGTTTTTTACCTTATTTTGAATCAACTAAAAATTTTTTAAATTGCTCACTACCAATTCGATTATGATCTTAGTGTACAAGGAATGTGTTCTTTGTTTGCTTTTAAGTTTCAGGCTTTGACACACAAATGTATGTACGTTCATAATCAAACAAATTTTCTAGTATATCCTGTTTAAATAAAGTACAAAAAAGCATGAACATAAAATGCTTTATACCATTTAAAGGAAGTCCTTTGCTAAAAATTATTTTTTTTTCTGCTAAACATGGTAATAGCTGCCGGATATTCCTGACAATTTAGAAACATACATACACACTTACACATATATGCACGTACTTTTACATTTACATACAAAGCAAATAGTTCGTAGAGAAAAATTTGTTTAGAAAGTGAAAAGACACAAAGAAATAAAGCAATAAAATTAAAATAAACTCAATTTCCTTTTGTAATAATTCAACTTAACAAACAAATGTTGAAAGGCAACAGGAATACGCAGACAAACAAACAAGGACACACAGATTTATATAAAGTTATTTGTACACGAGCAATTTCTATGCTACAATTTGCTTCATATTTAAAAAGAAGCAACAGGCTTTATCTTATTTTATAAGTAAATAATAAAATTCTGAGAACTAGAAACAATTCTAGGAGATTCTTTATATATAAAACAATTTCAAACACTAACCTCGTATTCTATTTGAAGCCAAAAGCAACAAGTTGTTGCACAAAGGAAATAAGCTGCCTACATGCAACTCAATAAAATTTTATAATAATTCAGTAAAAAAATCTAGAACAAAAAAACAACTGCATGTATTCTGTCTATAAGTCTGTTGGCAGGAAGCACACACTTTTTTCGTTTCCTTTAAAAATCTTTAGCAGAAAAAAAGCAGCAAATATTTCCAAGTCAATATAAGCCTTAACAAAGTGCCTGCACTAAGTTAAAAAAAAAAATAAAATAAGCTTTCAATAAAAAATGTCGAGGTATAACCAAACAAACACCTCTCCTGCCAATATGCAATTTGTAATGCGAGTTAAAATGTAAAAAGGCTTTCGATGGCTGTTATAGAACATCCACTGTCTGTCTGGCTGCCTGAGTTAAGAGCCAAAAAAAAAAAAAACGTAGCAAACCCAAGCCCAGTGCTTTCAACAAATCCGTTTGGTTGAAAGTGTTGAAAACATTATAAAGCCCTAGTGTTTCAATATAAAAAGTAGAAAAAAAAAAACATTTTGGTATAATAAAACTCCAGCAACCACTTCATAAATAATTCATTTGGCTTGTGTTTATGCGCTCACATTTTGTTTTATTTGATTTTCAATACAAAATTTTTTATTATTTTGATTTTGTTACCTCGTGCTCAACACTCACAATTCAATGCTGTTTGCCAACAACTAAAATCATTTGTTGATTCATTAACAGTAAAGCACAAAATGAAGGAAAATCAAAATGAGTTTTCGAATTAAGTTAAATTTGATGTCAAGACATGAAATTTTCTATTCAAAAATGTTAAGATTATTCACTAAAAGCTTACTAGAACCATATATTTTAGCTTTCGACTAATCTAGCAAAATTTCTAAAATGATCCAAAAAAAAGGATATAAGTCAAAATCCTTAGACATGAAGATTTTTAAACAAACTTTGGTACACATATAAAGGACACAGAAACTCGTGTTGTGTTTAAAAAATTTTAAAAATATTCTTACTCTTTATCGAAAAATTTTCTTTTGCATTCAAGACATAAAATTTTCTATCCAAAATTATTAGGATTATTCACTATAAGCCTACTAGTACCATATATTTTAGCTTTTGACTAATTTAAAACAATTTTTTAAATGATTCAGAAAAAGGATATATGTCAAAATCCTTAACACTAAAAAATGTTTAAACAAAATTTGGTACATATATAAAAGACACAGAAAGTCGAGTTGTATTAACAAAGTTTTTAAAATATTCTAACTCTTTATCTAACAAACTCTTTCTTTTGCATAAAAGTCATATATTTTCTATCCAAAATTATTAAGATTATTTACTAAAAGCCTACTAGAACCATATATTTTTGCTTTTGACTAATCTAACAAAATTTCTAAAATGATCCAAGAAAAGGATGTATGTAAAAATCCTTAACAACGACCGATTTTAAAACGAAATTTGGCTTATATATAAAGGAACTCGAGTTGTGTTAACAAAATTTTGAAAATATTCTAACTCCTTATCGAAAAATTTTCTTTTTCATAAAAGACATAAAATTTTCTATCCAAAATTATTAAGACTATTCACTAAAAGTCTACTAGAACCATATATTTTTTCTTTTGACTAATTTAACAAAATTTCTTAAATGATTCAGAAAAAGGATATATGTCAAAATCCTTAACACTGAAAGATTTTTAAACAAAATTTGGTACATATATAAAAGACACAGAAAGTCGAGTTGTATTAACAACATTTTTAAAATATTTTGACTCTTATGTCTTTTGCATAAAAGACATACGATTTTCTATTCAAAATTATTAAGATTATTCACTAAAAGCCTACTAGAACCATAATATATTTTAACTTTTGACTAATATAACAAAATTTCTTAAATGATTCAGAAAAAGGATATGTGTCGAAATCCCTAACGCCAAAAGATTTTTAAACAAAATTTGTTACATATATAAGCGATACAGAAACCCAAGTTGTGCTTACAAAATTTTTAAAATATTTCAACTCTTTATCAAAAAATTTTCTTTTGCAAAAATCGAAATTTTTTTATTTTAAAAGAATTATTTTTTGGGGCTTTTAAAGTTTTTTGTTTACTTAAATTATCAAATAAGTGTTTTTAGAAGCCAAATACTTTAATATAGGATTATTTTAACAAAATTTTTTAACGGTTCATAAAAAAGGATATGTGACAAAATCCTTAACTATCATTGATTTTTAAACAAAATTTGGTAAACATAAAGAGTAAATATTAAGACGAGTTGTGGTATAGAAATTTCTCATATATAATAGTTCTTTATCGATTGTTTTTTGTTAATATCAAAAAAAAAATGTAAATTACAAAAAAAAAATTGTTGATTAAATTTTTTTGCGGTTTTGTAAAAACCCTAATTGCTGACCATAAACGAGAGAGATTGTTTAACTTGTAATTTTTTTTAATAGTTTCATGCAAAACCTGTCAAAAATGGGTTATATAGAGGGTAAAATAGAGTGTTACTTAATGGCCGTATTTTAAACAAAAATTCCAAGAATCCGGATAGGTGTATTAGAAATTACCCTACTTAAAGTTATAGCTTTTGAACTTTCTGTATCTGATTTGGTCTATGGCGGTAGATTTTCCAAAATGTTATATATCGGTATATGGAATATTTTTTCCTCAAGCAATCAAAATGCTTTTTAACGTGTCTCTTAAGAATGTTTAAAGGTAAAGTCCTCAAATTTTGGTCTATAATCCTTTTTATAATATAAGCAGATCGATTCAGGAGAGCTTTATACAAATTAATCAGTTTCTGCAATATTTTCTTTAAGAATTAAAAAAGGACATATGACTTAGTTCTAAACGGCAGTTGATTTTTTAACAAAAAATTGGTGAGCTGATATGGAACTTAATTTAACGTGTTGTAGTATAGAAGTTTAAGAAAAACTATCAGATCATGATGACAATTTTTTCTTTTAAATTGTGCATCTTTTCTATAGTCGTTTTATGGTATTGGAAACTTGAATTGAAAAAATATTTCAATATTTAATACACATTTATACGATTTAAGTGCAAAATATGAAATAAATTAATTTTTTCAAGATTTTCTTAAAATAATAAAAAAAAGGATATATGACCAATTCCTAAACGAATGATGATATTAAAAGAATAATTTAGGAGACATGTTGAGAACATTATTGCACGTATTGTAATGTATGTGGTTTAAAAAAGTATTCAATTTAAATTCAGAAAAAAATATTTAAAAACCTTTTTGTTAAATTTTATATAAAATTTATTTTTTAGTTATTTCATATGCTGCTGAATAAATTTTCTTAACTAACTTGTTACCCACTGTACACCTTCTGCCTTGGAAACAACTACATTTGTAATTCTTTGCTTTACAAAGGACTCTGTGGTTTTATTTTCCTTTTCAAAAACACGTTCCTCTAGACACTCGTACATGCAACACAAGACCAATTTTATGCCTTCGTATTCCCATTTTTCTAGTTAAAAAGCAACATAAAAGCCAGTTTCCTTTTGAAAAAGTCATCGAGTGTCTACACTATTTCAATTTTTTTTTCTGCCATGTTGCAAATATTTTTAGTTTTGTTAACTGTAAGCGGCATGAAGGAGCGAGCACATATGCCCGAATATGGCAAAACATATGTTGCATTTACTCTATAGTTATTTTGTTTGATTCTTTTTTGGGCTCATATTGTTGGGCTGCCAATAGTTGGGAGACAATATGTACAGACATACCAAGAGTACTTTACCATTTGCCTTGGATAAATTCAGATGACAGTCGGAATACATTTTTTGTTGTTTACCAAAGGCTTGTAGCCAAACTAACGTGAAATAGACACGAACAAAGGCTTTTCATGCCTTTGCAAGCATAAAATTGCTATCAGTATTTGTTGCTTATTTTTTTTTTTTTTGTACACATAACGAGTAAAAAATTAAATTGTGAAAGTTTAGCATAGGCAGTACTTCAAGAACTCTACAAAGGACATTTTTTACTTCGGAAGTTTAACTGTAGCATATTTCCCAAGCCTTGTTTTATTAACCAAATAATTCGCTTTTTTATTTTGTAGCCATCATCATATAAATAAATCTATACATGTTGGCTATAATATTTATTTGTTTACAGCTCCAGCCTCTCAGATTTTTTCACTCATCCTTTTTCGTAACAAAAAAAAATCCAACCTTTCTCCATATGTGCTTAGTGCTTCTCAGGCCTGAGCTTGTGTGTCCATGAGATCATCGTCTATTTGTCGATTATATGTGAATTTGATTCAATTTTTTACAATTTATTTCCAATTTTGGCACCATATCCTTTTTCAATTTGTTTTACGTTTTGTTCGTTTTTTTTTTCTTCTTCTTTTTTTATTATTTTATATGTATATTTAATTTAAGTGAATGATTTTCTAAGGCTTGAAGCCCTGTGTTAGTGTGTACGTGTATGGAGTTTATTTTTTTCTGTAATAAAATTTATTTATTTTTATATGTTTTTGGTTTGTTTTTAAGTATTTGCAACAACACGTTTTGCTGATTAAGTAGTTTGTTGTGTAACTTTGAAAGGATAAAAACCAAAACAAAAAACAGCTAAATGTGGATCAATTTTAGTTTGAATGTTAGGATTTTGAAGAGAAAAAATGGATTATATGAAAATTGAAGTTAAAAGATTAATTTTTTTACATTTTTTCTTAATGTTATAAAAAAGGATATTATGGCAAACTTAAAATGGAAGGAGATACATAACTAAATTTTGGTATATGTATTAAGCACATATTAATACAACTTGTGGTGTAATCAATTTTTTAATTCCTTTACTCATTGCGTGAAAAAACAAAAACAATTATTATAAAAAAAATAATTTCTATATAAAAACATAACTTCACTAGATCAATTTTAGTTCGAATGATTGGATTATGAATAGAAAAAATGGCTTGTATGGAATTTGAAGTTAAAAGCCTATATTTGTTTAGTGTTTCGAAAAAGGATATTAAAGCAAGCTTAAAATTAAAAGAGGTAGATAGGCTAGTTTTGGCAGTTATGTTGGGGACACATTAAGACGACTTGTGGCTCAAAAAGTATTATGTTCTCAAAATCCATTTCTAAGTCACGAAAGAAATAATATGAATTTTTTATTTACATAAACAAAACACATTTTATTTATTTTAATTTCGATTTTAAAGAGAACAAATGGGTTTCATGAAAATCAAAGATGGAAGCTTATATGTTTTTTACTTTTTTTCATAATATTTGAAAAAAGGACATTAAGGTATTCATTAAAGAAAGGGAGATGTATCAACAAAAATTGGTAGTTGTATTAGGAACATATTTAGAAAACTTGTAGAGTAATAACAGTATAAAATTATGACAAGAGAAACAAATTATTTGTCAAATTCTATATATTAAATCATGATATAAGTTATTGATCCTATTAGGAGTAAAACACTGAACCTTAAGTGAGAATGAAGAATGTCGCCGCAAATATTTTTAGGCGTTAAACAAAATAAACATAAACCCACTAGTTGTGATGAATAAAGATTAAACAACGAATTAAGTTTTACTACAAAATTTTTTAAAAATAAATATTTGGGTGACCCAGCTGTTTTAGGATGACTTAAGGCTGGGTCAGCGGTATTAGCATTGCTCAGGCGTTTTACATGACTCACAGAAGTTCAAAATGTCTCAGCAATTTTAGGATGATACAACAGTTTTAAGATTACTCAGCAGTTTTAGGGTGAATTAGCAGTTTAAGAATTTCTAAGTAGTATTTGGATGACCCATCAATTTGGGATGACTCATCAGTTTTGATTTTACTTAGCAATTTTAACTATAGCATTAACTATAGGAAAATGGACATTTTTTAAACAAAATTACAAGATTTTCAAAAAACTTTTAATTTGTTTATCAAAATTTAATTTTTCTAAATTTTTAAAAGAAAATTATGTATAAATATTAAAACTGATTAGGCCACAAGTCGTGCTTTCTCATCTACTGCATGCCCACTAAATTTTCTTGATGCACCACATACCCTTCAGAAGTTCATTGCATATCCTTTTTTTTAAACTCTGACAAAATTTCGCTAAAATAATATATTTACATTGTATAATAATCATAATTATAAAAACTTTCTGAACAAAATTTTAAGATTCTTAAAAAAATTTGTTTGTCAAAATTAAATTTTTCTAATTTTTTGAAAGATATTTATGTATGAATCTTAAAACTGATTAAGCCACAAGTCGTGCTTTCGCATCTTCTATATACCCACTAAATTTGATTGATGTATCATATATCTTTTAGAAGTTCGTCGCATATCCTTTTTTAAATTTTCAAAAAATTTCGTTAAAATAATGTTCTTACACTGTATGTACTAATTTTATGTACCAGTAAGTCAAAATAATAAAAAATTGCAAAACAAAGTGGACATTTCCTATGAGCTTTGTTTAAATAAACCATAGCAAACATTTGAACTACAATTGAAATAATAATTATAAGATATGAAGCGCTTAACGAAAGACCCTTTTACATTATTTTATGTGTTAGTTGAAATGACAAAAAATTTTCGAAATTATATACATAAAATTAAATAAAATGTTCTCTTATTAAAATATTTCTTTCTTCAAGAAATCCTTTAAATTGCCAAAAAAGGATATAAGACTTAATCCTAAACAAGAAGTTAGTTTTCACAAAAATTTTGTAGACATAAAAACGACTGGGTGTGACAAGTTGTGACCTAAAAATCTTCAACCCCTGATGATGTATTTCCCTATTTTATAAAAATTTCATTTAACGAATTATTAATTTCTTTCAATTTTACTATAGAAAATATTATATGTTTACCATTCTTGTCCATCATCCATCAATAATAAATTTTTGAACTATAAATATCAATATTCCTTTCGGCTTTTGTATTCTTCGCTTTTCACTTTTGAACTCTTTGGGAATTAAACATTTTAGGAACACCTCGTTTTTTGTAATTTTTATAAATATAAAATATTAAAAAAAAATTTTAATGCTTTTAGTGATTTTGCAAATCTCTATTTTGTTGAGTCATGGAATTTAAATATAACAAAGAATGATCAGGAGTAAAAAAAGAAATTGTTAAAAAATAAAAATCACTTTTTATTCACAGAACAGAACATTAACTTTCTTTTTAAAAAGCCATCATAACTGACAATGACTGGAATAAATATTTACAACAATTTTGTTAAAAAGAAAGAAAAAAAAATTGACAAGCAAAAATTTTTCATCTTATTACAAGTTAAGTGAAAACATCTGAAAAATAATGTGACAAAGTAAAGCAGAGGACAAAGGATAAAAAAAAATCATAGAGATTTTATAGAAATTTATTGAAAGGAAATAAAGGAAAAATTTTGGAAATATTTTTCAAATATTCTTATCATTGCTTAAAAAAAATTCAATTTTAATATTGTAATTTTTTGAATTTTAATATTGTAATTGTAACTTCTTTTTTAAATTAAATTTTAATTAATTTTTTATATCTCATGGTTCTGTAGCTTAATTAGACTTCGGGGTATTTATACTTATATTTAATTACATTTCATTTTCTGCATTCATTAGCTGGTTAGTTGTTGAGTGGGGTTCTTTATATGATTTTCTTTTATATTTTAATATATGATTTTTTCTATATATATAAGTCTTTGAATGAGTTTTAACTACATGACATTAATTTAATTTGTTTGTTAGTAAGTGGAGCAAAAAAAATTCTGCAACAACAGAAAAAAAGAAATAAAATTGTTGTAACTAATATAAAGCAAATGACCAAATTACAGAGACAAGTTAACAGAGGGGAGAACATTTTTAGTACAAGGTCAAAATTGCAATAAATTTTCTATATAAACATTTTTTAACGAAAAATTTTTCTATGTAAAAAATTGTTTAACGAAAAATTTTCTATATAAATAATTTTTAAACGAAAAATTTTCTTTATAACAAATTTTTCAACCAAAAATTTTTTAACGAAAAATTTTCTATAACAAAAATTTTTAACGAAAATTTTCTATATAAAAAATTTTTTAACGAAAAATTTTCTATATAAAAAACTTTTTAACGAAAAATTTTCTATATAAAAAATTTTTCAACGAAAATTTTCTATATACAAAAACTTTTAACGAACAATTTTCAATATAAAAAATTTTTAAACGAAAAATTTTCTATATAATAAATTTTTTAACGAAAAATTTTCTATATAAAAAGTTTTCAAACGAAAAATTTTCTATATAAAAAATTTTTTAACGCAAAATTTTTTATATAAAAAATTTTTTAACGAAACATTTTGTATATAAAAAATTTTTTAACGAAAAATTTTTTTTATAAAAAATTTTTTAACGAAAAATTTCCTATATAAAAAATTTGTTTAAAGAAAAATTTTCTATTTAAAAAAAATTTTAACGAAAAGGAAAATTTTCTCTATAAAAAATTTTTTAACGAAAAATTTTCTATATACAAAATTTTTTAACGAAAAATTTTCTATATAAAAAATTTTTTTAACGAAGAATTTTCTATATAAAAAATTTTTTAACGAAAAATGTTATATATAAAAAATTTTTTTTAACGAAACATTTTTTTTATAAAAACTTTTTTAACGAAAAATTTTCTATATAAAAAATTTTCTATATAAAATATTTTTTAACGAAAATTTTTTTTTACAAAAAATTTTTTAACGAAAAATTTCCTATATAAAAAATTTGTTTATTTATTTCTATTTAAATTAAATTTTAACGAAAAGGAAAATTTTCTCTATAAAAAATTTTGTAACGAAAAATTTTCTATATAAAAATGTTTAATGAAAAATTTTGTATATAAAAAATTTTTTAACAAAAAATTTTCTATATAAATAATTTTTTAACGAAAAATTTTCAATAGACAACATTTTTTAACAAAAAATGTTTTAGTTAAAAATTTTGTATATAAAAAATAAAAAAAAAAAAAAAATTTCTTAACAAAAAAATTTCTAACAAAATATTTTCTGAATAAAAAATTTCTTAACGAAAAATTTTCTATACAAAAACAATATTGAAAAATTTTCTATATAGAAAATTTTTGAACGAAAAAGTTTGTATAAAATAATTCTTTTAACGAAAAATTAAAAAAAAAAAGTTTTCTGCATAAAAATTTTTTTAAAGAAAAATTTTCTATATAAAACATTTTAAACGAAAAATTTTCAATATAAAAAAAAATTAAAAAAAATTTGTTAACAAAAAAGTGTTTAACGAAGGATTTTCTATATAAATCTTTAACGAACATTTTTTATATACAAACTTTTTTTAACGAAAATTTTCTATATAAAAAATTTTATAACGAAAATTTTTCTATATAAAAAAAATTAACCAAAAATTTTCTATATAAAAAATTTTTTATCGAAAAATTTTCTATATTAAAATTTGTTGACGAAAAATTTTCTATACAAAATTTTTTTTAGCGAAAAATTTTTTATATAAAAAATTTTCTATATAAAGAAATGTTTTAAAGAAAAATTGTCTAAATAAAAATTGTGTAACGAAAAATTTACTTTATAAAATTTTGTTAAAATTTTTTTATTAAAAATTTTTTTATGTAAAATTTAAATAGAAAATTTCTTAACAAAAATTTTTTAAAAACGATTATCAAAATTTTTTTAAAGTTTTTAATTTGAAAAAAATTTTAACAAAAAATTTTAAATATAAAATTTTTTTTACGAAAAATTTTCCATATAAAGAAATTTTTATATAAAATTTTTTATTAACTAAAAATTTTTTAGACATAAAATTTTTTAGGGAAGAATTTTCTATATAAAAAATTTTTTAGCGAAAAATTTTATATTCAAATATTTTTTAACGAAAAATTTTCACTATAAAAATTTTCTCTATAAAAATTTTCTATATAAAGTTAACGGCATTTATTGAAAATGTAGTTTTTTTGTACTTAAATAGATTTTAAACAAACCTTGACGGGTTCCGCTGGCATTTATGTATATTTTTTAGAATAATTTCTTAAAAAATTTTAAATTATGATAAAAGGATATATGGATGCATCCTTAACTGTGGAAGATATTTTAATAAAAATTGGCGAGCATGCTAAAGACAAAAGAAGACAAGTTGTGCTAAATAAATTCTCTTAAAAACTAATAAATTTTTGAAGGAAAAAATTCAATGAAAAAAATTTTTCGAAAATTATTTTTATATTAATTATTTTGATCTTTATCTTAGTCTATATTTTGGGGTATTTGCATATAAGATAATTTATGTTAATGTTTTTTTATCTTAAAAGCCTTTTTCTATATTGATATTTTGAACTTGCACGTATTTTTCTGTTCTCCCCTGTATATCCTTGTTATTGCGAATGAAAAAATATAATTAAATTATTATTTTTTATATGCAGTTTTATTAAATTTGTTTCTTTTTTGAGACTGAAACATAATTTTTCATCTTTTATTGTTGGCTGCTGGTTATTTTATTATGGCTGACATTAAAAAGCTTTAAATAAGTTGTGTTGGTTAAGTGTTTGTATGTGGACAAGTGTCCTGTACTTACACATGCACAAGTTAATATTTGTTAAGAAAAAAAAACTGAATTTTCATAAAATTTATAAACAAAATATATGATTAAATGAAATTTTATTATTTCTCTTATATGGAGTATAATAAAAATGATTGCGAAAAGTTCAGTTTTGTACAAAATTGTTATAAAATTGCTACGAATTCACGTTAATTGAGTGTAAATTTCATGATGAAATTATTTTTGTTATAAACACATGAACATTGTTAAAACATGGAAGAAAACATGAAGAACATGCAACAGCAATCAGCAAACAGTTGTTATTTGTAAAATAACAACATCAGCAGAATGCAAAAAAAGAACTACTCTGCCTGCTGCAGTTTGTATATTGATATAGAGGTAATAATAGAGGCAGCTGCTGCTGCAGCAACAGCATTTAGTGTCGCAAATAACAAAATGCAATAATATTTAACATGAAAATAAAATTAACAAAAAAACATGAAAATATAAATAATAAACCAAGTAAAATGGCAAACCATGAAAGAAAAACATGAATTACGGAACGTGAAATCGGAGCAAACAACAACCGCAAACGGTTAAACAGACTGACGGACGGACATGTGGAGAGACAGTCTAGATGACGGACATACAAAAGTATCAACAGCAAAAAACAGAATACAAAAATTAACTATTACACGTTGTCACATATGTTTATTTGATTGCAATTTAACAAAATCTCTACTTACAAACACACACAAACCTACGTCCAATATATTTGTACATTTGCCTGTGTAAGTCACCAACACTTTGAAGAGATTTTCGAAAATTTTGTTATTTATCGGTTTGTATTCATTTTCATGTAAAAATGTTTACTGTTAACAATTTTGCAAACATGCAAAACTATCATATATACAAAACTATAGCATAACCTTAAATGTTAGCCTGCATAAAAAATCCATTGCATACTTTTGTGTGTTTTATTTAAATCTCATAAAATTATAACACATTTACAGCACTCTTTACCGTTCTTTGTTTTATTTTATTTCTTTTAAGTTGCAAATTAAAAAAAAAAAACATACACACATATAATGTTTAATAGCAATTTGTTTTTGTTTTGCTATTAATAACTATGTATTTGTTAAATGTGTTACTCTACATCAGTTAACTATTAATTAAAACATGCAATTTATTTTTGTTCTTTCATTTGTTAAAATAAAAATGCTACGTTAAAAAACATTTAAAATGGTTACAAGGTTTTTGTTGATTATTGTTTGTATGTAATTTAAAGTGTTACATTTCTCGACATGAGATTTTGTTAAGTGAAAAAGAAAATTTTCCAATTGAAACTAAACGAGAAACCTATTAACAGGTAACACTTTACAGCCATTAAATCATGTTTTAATAATTAGTAAAATACGTGCCTGTAAACCATCTATTATTATCTATTTTTACCATTTTTAAAATTTTTTCGAAACTTAAACTTAATTTTTGAAAGAAATTTATGTATGAATCTTAAAACTGATTAAGCCACAATTCGTGTTTTTGCTTCTACTATCTACCTACTAAATTTTATTAATGTAGCTCATACCTTTTAGAAGTTTGTCGCATATCCTTTTTTTAAACTCTGACAAAATTTCGCTAAAATAATGTTGTTACACTGTATATATTAATTTTATGTACCAGTAAATCAAAATTATAAAAATTTTCTATACTAAAATTTCAAGATTCTTAACAAAATTTTATTTTTTTTAGCAAAATTAAACTTTTCTAAATTTTTTAAAGAAATTTTTGTATGAATCTTAAAACTAATTGAGCTACAAGTCGTGCTTTCGCATCTACTGTATGCCCACTAAATTTTATTAATATACCCCATAGCTTATAGAAGTTTATCGCATATCCTTTTTTTTAACTCTCACAAAATTTCGCAAAAATAATAAATTTACATTGTATATACTAATTTTATGTACCAGTAAATCGAAATTATAAAAATTGTTTATACAAAAATTTTAAGATTCTTAACGAAATTTTAATTTGTATACCAAAATTAAATTTTTCTAAATTTTTTAAAGAAATTTATATATGAATCTTAAATCTAATTAAACCACATGTCGTACTTTCGCTCCTACTATATGCTCTCTAAATTTTATTGATATACTCCATACCTTTTAGAAGTTCGTCGTATATCCTTTTTTTAAACTCTCACAAAATTTCGCTAAAATAATAAATTTACATTGTATATACTAATTTTATGTACCAGTAAACCAAAATTATACAAAGTTTCTAAACAAAATTTTAAGATTCTTGATAAAATTTAAATTTTTCTAAATTTTTGAATGAAATATATATATGAATCTTAAAACTGATTGAGCTACAAGTCTCGCTTTCCCAACTACTGTATTCCTATTCAATTTTATTGATGTACCTCATGCCTTTCAGAAGTTCGTCGCATATCCTTTCTTTGAACTCTCACAAAATTTCGCTAAAATAATAAACTTACACTGTATATACTAATTTTATGTATCAGTAAATTAAAATTATAAAAATTTTCTATACAAATTTAAATTTTTCTTAAAAAAAAAAATGAACTAATTAAGCCACAACTCGTGCTTTTATTCCCTTTACTAAATTCAGTCAACTTTGATGAAATAGCACATCTGGTATAAGAGCCACTCATGTATCCTTTTTATAAACTTATTTATTAAACTATGTATTTACAACTTTATATGCCGCCTTATCAAAATTAATTAAAGTTTCTTAACAAAATTGAAATTTTCCTAACAAATTTGAAATTTTCTTAACAATATTGAAATTTTCTTAACAAAATTAAAATTTTCTTAACAAAATTGAAATTTTCTTAACAAATTGAAATTTTCTTAACAAAATTGAAATTTTCTTAACAAAATTGAAATTTTCCTAACAAAATTGAAATTTTCTTAACAAAATTGAAATTTTCTTAACAAAATTGAAATTTTCTTGACAAAATTGAAATTTTCTTAACAAAATTGAAATTTTCCTAACAAAATTGAAATTTTCTTAACAAAATTGAAATTTTCTTAAATTAAAAATTAAAATTTCTTAACAAAATTAAAATTTCTTAACAGAATTAAAATTTTCTTAACAAAATTGAAATTTTCTTAACAAAATTGAAATTTTCTTAACAAAATTGAAATTTTCTTAACAAAATTGAAATTTTCTTAACAAAATTGAAATTTTCTTAACAAAATTAAAATTTTCCTAATAAAATTGAAATTTTTTTAACAAAATTGAAATTTTCTTAACAAAAGTAAAATTTTTTTAACAAAATTAAAATTTTCTTAAAAAAATTTAGGTTTTCTTAACAAAATTGAAATTTTCTTAGCAAAGTTGAAATTTTGATAACATAATAGAAATTCTCTTAACAAAATTGATATTTTCTTAACAAAATTGAAATTTTCTCAACAAAATTGAAATTTTCCTAACAACGCTCAATCGTCTTAGAATTTCATAAGGACTCAGAATATTTTTTCCTTTTGGTTTTTGAGCTAATTTTTTGGAAATTTCATTCATTTTGATCGTGGGTATAAAAATAATAATAAATAAAAATCGAATCAAAAACTAAGTCGTTAACAACTCGTAGTTTCAAGTCCTTTATTAACTAGTCAATTTTCAAATTACTATCAAGTACCATTTACAAGTAATTCATATATCTTCTTTTAAAAAATTTTTAGAAATTCACAAAAATTCAATCGTTTTAAATTCTAAGCAAAAAGATAACAAGAAACAACATAATAAAAGTTATTGTTTTACAATTAATTATTTATGTAATATTTTGCAATCAAAATTTTTCCTAAAAAAAAATTTTATATGTATTTTTTTCAATAAATCAAAATATAAGCTATTCACAACTCGTAGTTTCAAGTCCTTAATAAACTCTCAAAATTTCACAATCATATCTTGTACCATTTACAAGTCCTTCATATATCCTTTTTTAACATTTTTCCTAAATTTAGTAAAAATTCACAAATTTCAATTTCAAGCTAAAAGCTAACAAAAATTCCATATCAAAAATTTCATTATTTTACAATACATACTTTCATAACATTCATTAAAGTAACTTTTCAAATAGTTTGACAGGTATCATTTAAAAAGATGAAACTTTTAAAAATGATTTTAAATTTAATTTTATGAAAAATGTTTGCAAAAAGTTTTTTTTTTATATTGTTTCGCAAACTATACACCTATAAAATGACTTTCATAACCTGAAACTAAGAGATGATTTCACAAACATTATTATATTCTACGAATATGCAAGTTAAACTGAAAAATGCTCTGCTTTATATTAATTATGACACTTTTTCTCTACAATGTTTTATGTTATTATATAAACATGTGTGCGTGCGTGCGTATGTTAAAATATTTTGGTTTTAAAAAACATGACAAAAGATTTTTCTCCTGTTGTGTTTTATATCCTTTAGTTTTAATGCTCTACTCCCATGTAGAAATTGTATGCATATGATATTGATATTATGCTGTCAGTTTATTTTCTTCCTTTTATTTCACTTTAATGTTTACTCCGGTTGCCAAAAGTCCCCTTAGTGCTAAAGTAACAAAAAAAAAAAGTGGAAACAATGCAGATGAAGCGATGCAAAACTGTAGTTAACTCAACCCAGTAATATCTATTTGGCAACAACATGCAACATTGCATAATGTCCTTTCTCTCAGGGTGCATTTCGTAAAATAAATTTTGATAAATTGTAAGTAAAAGCAACATAAGCAGGATTTATAAAAGTAACAACAACAACAATAATAACTAGCAGTAGTAACTGTAGCAAATAATAGCAACACCAAAAATATGAAAATCCAACCACCCATGAATATAATCATATATTGAACACACATCCCACAAAAGGATATACACGTGTATGCAGTTACTTACTCAGATGTTATATATATTTGAACTTTTACGCACTTAATGCATGTTTATTAGTAGTTTGGGGATGAGTTGAATATTCAAGGACGAAGACGAGGTAAACCTGTGCTTTTAGTAACGAAGTCATAAATAAACCAGTTGAGTAGCCCTTAAACCGGGGTTTCGTTAAGCTGCTGAGTCATCCTAAAACTGATGACTCATTCAAACACAACTAAGTCATTCTTTACCTGTTAAGTTAAATTAAAACTGTTGAGTCATCTTAAAACTTCTGAATCATCATTAAAATACTGAGTAATACTAAAACTGCTGAGTCATTCTAAAACTTCTGAATCATCATAAAAATACTGAGTCATCCTAAAACTTTTGCGTCAACTTAAAACAGCTGAGTCATCCTAAAACTACTGAGTAACCTTGAACTGCCGAGTCATCCAAAAACTGCTGAATCCACCAGCTGATTCTCCCATAAACTGATGTGTCACCGTGAACAGCTGACTTTATGTCTTAGTCTATGTCTTAATCTATGTCTTAGTCTATGTCTTAGTCTATGTATTAGTCTATGTCTTAGTCTATGTCTTAGTCTATGTCTTAGTCTATGTCTTAGTCTATGTCTTAGTCTATGTCTTAGTCTATGTCTTAGTCTATGTCTTAGTCTATGTCTTAGTCTATGTCTTAGTCTATGTCTTAGTCTATGTCTTAGTCTATGTCTTAGTCTATGTCTTAGTCTATGTCTTAGTCTATGTCTTAGTCTATGTCTTAGTCTATGTCTTAGTCTATGTCTTACTCTATGTCTTAGTCTATGTCTTAGTCTATGTCTTAGTCTATATCTTAGTCTATGTCTTAGTCTATGTCTTAGTCTATGTCTTAGTCTATGTCTTAGTCTATGTCTTAGTCTATGTCTTAGTCTATGTCTTAGTCTATGTCTTAGTCTATGTCTTAGTCTATGTCTTAGTCTATGTCTTAGTCTATGTCTTAGTCTATGTCTTAGTCTATGTCTTAGTCTATGTCTTAGTCTATGTCTTAGTCTATGTCTTAGTCTATGTCTTAGTCTATGTCTTAGTCTATGTCTTAGTCTATGTCTTAGTCTATGTCTTAGTCTATGTCTTAGTCTATGTCTTAGTCTATGTCTTAGTCTATGTCTTAGTCTATGTCTTAGTCTATGTCTTAGTCTATGTCTTAGTCTATGTCTTAGTCTATGTCTTAGTCTATGTCTTAGTCTATGTCTTAGTCTATGTCTTAGTCTATGTCTTAGTCTATGTCTTAGTCTATGTCTTAGTCTATGTCTTAGTCTATGTCTTAGTCTATGTCTTAGTCTATGTCTTAGTCTATGTCTTAGTCTATGTCTTAGTCTATGTCTTAGTCTATGTCTTAGTCTATGTCTTAGTCTATGTCTTAGTCTATGTCTTAGTCTATGTCTTAGTCTATGTCTTAGTCTATGTCTTAGTCTATGTCTTAGTCTATGTCTTAGTCTATGTCTTAGTCTATGTCTTAGTCTATGTCTTAGTCTATGTCTTAATCTATGTCTTAGTCTATGTCTTAGTCTATGTCTTAGTCTATGTCTTAGTCTATGTCTTAGTCTATGTCTTAGTCTATGTCTTAATCTATGTCTTAGTCTATGGCTTAGTCTATGTCTTAGTCTATGTCTTAGTCTATGTCTTAGTCTATGTCTTAGTCTATGTCTTAGTCTATGTCTTAGTCTATGTCTTAGTCTATGTCTTAGTCTATGTCTTAGTCTATGTCTTAGTCTATGTCTTAGTCTATGTCTTAGTCTATGTCTTAGTTTATGTCTTAGTCTATGTCTTAGTCTATGTCTTAGTCTATTTCTTAGTCTATTTCTTAGTCTATGTCTTAGTCTATGTCTTAGTCTATGTCTTAGTCTATGTCTTAGTCTATGTCTTAGTCTATGTCTTAGTCTATGTCTTAGTCTATGTCTTAGTCTATGTCTTAGTCTATGTCTTAGTCTATGTCTTAGTCTATGTCTTAGTCTATGTCTTAGTCTATGTCTTAGTCTATGTCTTAGTCTATGTCTTAGTCTATGTCTTAGTCTATGTCTTAGTCTATGTCTTAGTCTATGTCTTAGTCTATGTCTTAGTCTATGTCTTAGTCTATGTCTTAGTCTATGTCTTAGTCTATGTCTTAGTCTATGTCTTAGTCTATGTCTTAGTCTATGTCTTAGTCTATGTCTTAGTCTATGTCTTTTTCTATGTCTTAGTCTATGTCTTAGTCTATGTCTTAGTCTATGTCTTAGTCTATGTCTTAGTCTATGTCTTAGTCTATGTCTTAGTCTATGTCTTAGTCTATGTCTTAGTCTATGTCTTAGTCTATGTCTTAGTCTATGTCTTAGTGTATGTCTTAGTCTATGTCTTAGTCTATGTCTTAGTCTATGTCTTAGTCTATGTCTTAGTCTATGTCTTAGTCTACGTCTTAGTCTATGTCTTAGTCTATGTCTTAGTCTTTGTCTTAGTCTTTGTCTTAGTCTATGTCTTAGTCTATGTCTTAGTCTATGTCTTAGTCTATGTCTTAGTCTATGTTTTAGTCTATGTCTTAGTCTATGTCTTAGTCTATGTCTTAGTCTATGTCTTAGTCTATGTCTTAGTCTATGTCTAAGTCTATGTCTTAGTCTATGTCTAAGTCTATGCCTTAGTCTATATCTTAGTCTATGTCTTAGTTTATGTCTTAGTCTATGTCTTAGTCTATGTCTTAGTCTATGTCTTAGTCTATGTCTTAGTCTATGTCTTAGTTTATGTCTTAGTCTATGTCTTAGTCTATGTCTTAGTCTATGTCTTAGTCTATGTCTTAGTCTATATCTTAGTCTATGTCTTAGTCTATGTCTTAGTCTATGTCTTAGTCTATGTCTTAGTCTATGTCTTAGTCTATGTCTTAGTCTATGTCTTAGTCTATGTCTTAGTCTATGTCTTAGTCTATGTCTTAGTCTATGTCTTAGTCTATGTCTTAGTCTATGTCTTAGTCTATGTCTTAGTCTATGTCTTAGTCTATGTCTTAGTCTATGTCTTAGTCTATGTCTTAGTCTATGTCTTAGTCTATGTCTTAGTCTATGTCTTAGTCTATGTCTTAGTCTATGTCTTAGTCTATGTCTAAGTCTATGTCTTAGTCTATGTCTTGGTCTATGTTTTAGTCTATGCCTTAGTCTATGTGTTAGTATATGTCTTAGTCTATGTCCTAGTCTATGACTTAGTCTATGTGTTAGTATATGTCTTAGTCTATGTCTTAGTCTATGTCACAGCTCTAGTCATAGTTACCGACATATTGTGTTCCCCTTCCTTAGCACGTGTATATGTTTTTGTAAGTGTTTGCCTCTATAGTTGTAATTTTTTTTATTATTGCTTCACATACGTTTGCGTAACTTTGTGTAAGTTTTGTAATGAAATGCAATTTAAATTGCATTTTATAACATTTTCTCTTTGTATGCAAGTGACACTTTGTGCATACAAAAGTAAATGTTTTTTAACGTCATACATACAATGCATTTTATAACACTTTCTCCTACATATTTCTCACACTCACTCTCTCACTCTATCTCACCGAATGAGGATCAAAATAAGAGAGTGTGGGTGTGATAGTTAGTAAAGTAAAGGACTATCTATTTGTAACCACATGGTAAATACAATATTTTAGTACAAGTGTGTGAATGTAAGGATTTGGTTGTTGTTGTTGCATAACTTGGATGGTCGGTGTAAAAATTGTCAAAAAGAAATCTTGCTTTTGTATATGTAAGGACTTTTATGTAATATGCTTTTACAAAGGAATAATATGACAGATTTTCATTTAATTCTGCTAAATTTTACATTACACTGCCAGAGCTTGTTTAATATGATTGTTGGACAACTACAGAAACCGACAAAAGAAATTTTTAGTTGTTATTGTATCAAAGAGAAATAAAGAATAAGTGAAGTCTGATGTTTAACAGTCAAAATTTAAGAAATTTCGTTGATATGAGGAAATTTAGTTAATGTGAAAAAATTTTGTTAATATGATGAAAATTTTGTTATTATGAATAAAATTCGTAAAAATAGCAAAATTTTGTTAATATGGCAAAATTATCTAATATAATTAAGTGTCCTGTAGCTCCTTTTCATGTCTTATACCACCTACAATATATATTTCGTTTATGCAATTGAAAATATATTTTTTGCAACCAGTTAGTGCTTCAGTGCAATTGGTGGTTGTTGTCATGTTGTAACATTTATTGTTGCTATTGCTTTTGTAGCTGTTCGTTGTTACACAAGTAACAACTTTATATGCAACAAATATAAAATACATAAATAAAATTGTAAATATTTTTGTTGTTGTTATTGTTATAAATCTAAATAAATATATTTAATTGGTTTTAGGATTTCTTTTCATCCTTACATTTATATGTATAGAAATGATTTTTTTGTTGTACTCTTAGATGTAATTGTAGTTGTTGCTGCTGTTGTGTGTGTTGTTAACCTTATGGTAGTTGTTAACATTTTGGTTGAAATTATTTTATGTTTTTCATTTGTTGTATTTTGGTTATTTAACTTAAAAATCACGTTTTTGGATTTAAATGTTAACATGTGTTTCTAAGTATGATTTATAAGCTCTCTCTTAAATTAAATAAATTCTAATATAAATATTTGTGTTATGATTAAGTTAAAACTTAAACTATTTATATAAATAAATTAATTTTTTTACTGTCTACCAGGATATGTGGCAGAGAATATTTTAATCTAAGTTAGTTGCTTTTAATTTAAGAATTTCCTTTAGAAAAATTTTCATAGACTTTAAGAAAAATATAAATAATCTTTTTCTCCTTGAATCAAAGTCATCTTTAAAGAATCATTGTTTGTTCTACATTAGTTCTAGTTCAATTCTAGGATCAGTTTTAGGATTAGTTCTAGGTTCAGTTCTAGATTTTGTTCTAGGTTCAGTTCCATGTTCAGTTCTAGGTTTAGTTCTATGTTCTGTATTTTTAGTATAGTCATTTATGAAGTCACAAATAGACGTAGTAAAATCCTGAAATGCTAATTCACCGTTGTTCAGTTGAGTCATCCTTAAACTACTGAGTCTTTGTTCTTCTGAGTCATCCCAAAACACATCCTAAGATAACTACGTCAAACCTGTTAATTTGCCTTAAAGCTCATCATAAAATCATTCTAAAACTGATGAATCATCCTAAAACTGCTGAGTCATCCTAAAACTTCTAATCATCATAAAAATGCTGAGTCATCCCAAAACTGCTGAGTCAACCTAACAGTTATCGTAAAACTGCTGCATCCAAATGCTGATTCGTCCTAAAACTCTAGTGTCACAGCTTAGTCTATCTATAAGTTCAGTTTTAGTTTTGACCAAAAATTTTTCTATAGAAAAATTTTTATTAAAATCTTTTTTTAATTTTTCTATATAAAATTTTTATGACAAAAATTTTCCTGTACAAAATTTTTTTATCGAAAACTTTTATATAGGAAATTATTTTTATCGAAAATTTTTCCATAAAAAAATTTCTATCGAAAATCTCCTTTACAAAAATATTTTATTGAAAATTTTTCTATAAAAAAATATTTATCAAATATATTTTTATTAAAAATATTTCTATAGAAATTTTTTTTATCAAAAATTTTTCTATATAAAATTTTTATATCAAAAACTTTTCTATAGAAAGTATTTTTATCGAAAACTTTTCTATAGAAAAATATTTTTCGAAAAAAAATTTGTAGAAAAAATTTTTTTAGAAAATTTTTCTACTGAAAAATATTTGTTTCGAAATAAATATTTTATCGAAAAATTTTCTATTGAAAAATTTCCAATAAATATTTTTATCGAAAATTTTTCTATGGAAAAACAACTTCCGTTAAAAACATTTTTAAAAAATGTTTCTATAGAAAAATACGTTGATCGAAAATTTTCTATAGAAAAATATTTTTTATCGAAAAACTTTGTTAAGAGAAATATTTTGATCGAAAATTTTTCTATAAAAAAAAATATTTATCGAAAATTTTTCAATGGAAAAATATTTTTATCGAAAAATTTTCTATAGCAAATTTTTTAATAAAAAATTTTTCCATAGCAAATTTTTTTATAAAAAATTTTTCTATAGCAAATTTTTTTATAAAAAATTTTTCTATAGAAATTTTTTTATCAAAAATTTTTCTATAGAAGATTTTTTTTCAAAATTTTTCTATTAAAAATTTTTTTATCAAAAATTTTTATATAGAAAATTTTTTTATCAAATCTTTTTATATAGAACATTTTTTTATAAAACTTTTTGTATTGCAAATTTTTTATCAAAAATGTTTTTATAGAAAAATATTTTTATCGAAAATTTTTTAGAAAATTTTTTTTATCAAAAATGTTTTTATAGAAAAATATTTTTATCGAAAATTTTTCTATAAAAAAATATTTTGAGCTAAAATTTTTTTATAGAAATTTTTCTACTTTCTAAAGTATCTTACAATGGAAACATATTTTTATAAAAATTTTTCTATAAAAAATATTTTTATCATAAATTCTAATATAAAAAGATATTTTTATCGAAAATTTTTCTATTGAAAAATATTTTTATCGAAATTTTTTCTATGGAAAAATATTTTTATCGAAGCCTTGTCAATAGAAAAATATTTTTACAGAAAATTTTTCTATAGAAAAATATTTTTTAATAAAATTTTTCCATAGAAAAATATTTGTATCGAAAATTTGTATATAGAAAAATATTTTCATAGAAGATTTTTCTATAGAGAAATATTTGTGTCAAACATTTTTCTATAGAAAAATATTTTTGTCGAAAATTTTTCTATAGAAAAATATTTTTGTCGAAAATTTTTCTATAGAAAAATATTTTTGTCGAAAATTTTTCTATAGAAAAATATTTTTGTCGAAAATTTTTCTATAGAAAAATATTTTTGTCGAAAATTTTTCTACAGAAAAATATTTTTTCGAAAATTTTTTTTAGCAAAATATTTTGTTCGAAAATTCTTCTTTTTAAAAAATATTAAATGAAAATTTTTCTGTGGAAAAATATTTTTATCCAATATTGTCCTAGAGAAAAATATTTTTATCGAAAAATTTTTTTATGGACAAGTTTTTAACCCAAAATTTTTCAATAGAAAATTTTTGTATAGAAAAATATTTTTATAGAAAATTTTTCAATAACAAAATTTTTATCGAAAATTTTTCTATAAAAAAAATTTATTGAAAATTTGTCTACAAAAATTTTTTTCAAAAATTTTTCTATTCTACGGAAAAGAATTTTAATCGAAAATTTTTCTACGGGAAAATATTTTAAGAGGTTGTGGGTTCGAAAAAATTAAAAATTAAAAAATTAAAAATTAATTTCTTTCGAAAATATTTTTATCAAAAATTTTTCTATAAAAAAATTTTATTAAAAATTTTTTATTGAAAATTTTTCTATAAAAAAAATTTTATTAAAAATTTTTCTATAAAAAAAATTTTTATCGAAAATTTTTCTAAAAAAAATATTTTGATCGAAAATTTTTTTATAGAAAAATATTTTTATCGAATTTTTCTATAGAAAAATATTTTGATCAAAAATTTTCTACAGTAAAATATTTTGTCGAAAAATTTTAAATAGAAAATAATTTTTTCGAAAAATTTTGTGCATAGAATTTGTTTTCTTCAGTTCATGAAACAAAACGATTGAAGTAAAGCTTGATCTGTCTTTAGATTCCACAAATGTTTCGTTTCTTTTCATACTCTGTTCCTAAGTTAAGTTCTTGATTCAATTTTTATTTCAGTTCTTGATTCAGTTTTAGTTAAGTTCTAGGTTTAGCTCTAATTTCAACTCTAGTTCTGTGCCAGTTCACCTTAAAAATTATTTCATTAGTACCCAAAAATGATAGTCTAATGCAACCATAATTTAAATGATTCCTAATTGGTTTTGAAATGCGATTTAGCTTTTTGATTGAGGTTAACTTAATGAAAAATTCAAATGTTTATATAACAAAATCAACTGCATGTAATGAGACTGACCACTGTGCTCTACACCAGATTAGATGAACTGCATGGGTGCACATGATAGTGGCTGCCAGTTACTCTAAACCTAGTCAACAATATTAGAAACAGTGTATACTTATTTCAGAAATAAAATGAAACGCAATCTAAAACTAAATTATAAACTTGATAATACAGAAGAGGTTGTGTGTGGGTGATAGTGCGTGAGTATCTATATATATATTTGTTGGATGCTGCTCATTTTTAGAACTATTTTTGATATTATTAAGCCAAGCTGTCATTCCTTCTTTTTCAGTTTTTGTTCGCTATAGATGACTAAATGACTGATGTGTGTCAGGGGAGGACAGGAATGAGGCATTGGGTCTACTATATATTACCACAAAGAAAAATTATTTGTTCACTCCTGCAGCTGCATCCCCTAGGAAATCATTTATGCCAACACTTTATTATGATGACAGAAAAGCATCAAAAATATTTTTAAAATTCAAACGAAAAAAAGTATATGAGAAAATTAAGTAGAAGAAATATTTAAAAAGCAAAATGAAAAAACCAAACAAAATTATGGCCGCCAAAAACCAAACCAGAAACAACAGCAAAAAAGAGGAAAACTTTCAGTGACTGAGTTCTATGGCTGCTTTATTCGGAGGAGTAGTATCACTGCTGTTTATATTTGTCCTTCGCCTGACTTGGTTGATGTATATTGGTTGGTTGCTTGTTTGTTTATTTGTCAATGAACTACTGAAGGACTGACTGACAGACGGACTCTCTTGGTTGATAGTACTTTTTTCAGTTTATTGTTGTTGTGGCGCTCTTCTTTTGTCGCATATTTTTGTTGCTGCTGCAGCTACTGTTGTTTTCCTACTGCTGTCATTGCTGATAATAAACTCTTTTGGTTGCTCTTGATACAATTGCAAAAGCATTTCCACGCATATTAACATAATCAAATTGGATTTGTATATCATCATACTTTTACCATTCATCCCGAACATCCTGCTCCACACTTTAGTATTCATATGCATATTAGACCAACCACCAGAGCCACAGCCGCCCAGACCACAGGCAATAATATCAACATCAAATAATTTCATTTTTTTTCCTCTGGCTATAAAATCCTCCCTCGCTCATCATATACGATTAAGAGCACAGCTTGACATACATATATGCTTAAATACATACAAACACATACATAAGTGGGCGCAAGGATACTTGATTATGTGTAATTGTTTGCTGGAACAATATATTCGTATTTCTGCTGTTTTTGATGATGAGCTTAATAATGTGCACCAAAAAAATTATAGTTTATTTACAGAAAACAAAAAGGAACAGCGAGAAAATTTAATAAAAAAGAAAATACTGATATTAAATTTATTGAAGCTGAAGGAATGGAACACCCTCAAATACTTAATAACTCAAAAATAGCAATATATGAATAATTTTTCTATAAAAAAACTAGAAACAGCGACAACTTTTTTAGAGAAACTATTGAAAACTTGTCATAACTAGTCCTTACAACAACTTTTCTGTTGAAAAGTAGTCCTAGCGACAATTTTTCCATGGAAATCTAGTCATAACGACAACTTTTCTATAGAGAACTAGTCCAGCGACAACATTTCTATAGAAAACTATTCCAGCAACAACTTTTCTATAGAAAACTATTCCAGCGACAACTTTTCTATAGAAGACTAATCCAGCGACAACTTTTCTATAGAAAACTAGTCCAGCGACAGCTTTTCTATAGAAAACTGGTCCTAACGACAACTTTTTTATAAAAAATTAGTATTATTTAGTTTCTATAGAAAACTAGTCCTCGCGAAAACTTTTCTATAGAAAACTAGTCCAGCGACAACTTTTCCATAGAAAACTAGTCCAGTGACAATTTTTCTATTGAAAACTAGTCCCACTTAAAACTTTTCTTTAGAAAACTAGTCCCACTTACAACTTTTCTAAAGAAAACGAGTCCCACTTACAACTTTTCTATAGAAATCGAGTCCTAACGACAACTTTTCTATACAAAACTAGTTCTAGGTACAACTTTTCTATAAAAACTGGTCCTAGCGACAACTTTTCTATAGAAAACTAGTCCTAGCGTCAATTTTTCTATTGAAAACCAGTCCATTTTTTTACAGAAAACTAGTTCTAGCGACAATTTTTTTATAGAAAACTAGTCACAACCACAATTTTTTTTTAACGAAATCTTTGCCTTTCGTAATTTTTTCCTTAACAAAATTTGTTTACCATAATTTTTTTTTTTTTATAGAAAAATTTGCCAATCGTCGTTTTTTTATAGAAAAATTTGCCAATCGTCATTTTTTTCTATAGAAAAATTTGCCTATCTTCAGTTTTTCTATAGAAAATTTGCCTATCCTCATAATTCTATAGAAAAATTTGTCTATCGTAATTTTTTCTATAGAAAAATTTTCCTATTGTCATTTTTAAAGGCAAATTTTTCTATAGAAAAGTTTGTCTACAGTAATTTGTTCTGCAGAAAAATTTGTCTATCGTCAATACAAAAATTTGCCTATCGTAATTTTTTCTAAAGAAAAATTTGACTATCGTCATTTTTTCTATAAAAAAAATTCACCTATCGTCGTTCTTTCTATAGAAAAATTTGCCTATCGTCATTTTTTCTATAGAAAAATTAGCCTATCGTCATTTTTTCTATAGAAAAATTAGCCTATCGTCATTTTTTCTATAGAAAAATTAGCCTATCGTCATTTTTTCTATAGAAAAATTAGCCTATCGTCATTTTTTCTATAGAAAAATTAGCCTATCGTCATTTTTTCTATAGAAAAATTTGCCTATCGTCATTTTTTCTATAGAAAAATTAGCCTATCGTCATTTTTTCTATAGAAAAATTAGCCTATCGTCATTTTTTCTATAGAAAAATTAGCCTATCGTCATTTTTTCTATAGAAAAGTTAGCCTATCGTCATTTCTTTTATAGAAAAATTTGCCTTTCGTCATTTTTTCTATAGAAAAATTAGCCTATCGTCATTTTTTCTATAGAAAAATTAGCCTATCGTCATTTTTTCTATAGAAAAATTTGCCTATCGTCATTTTTTCTATAGAAAATTTTGCCTATCGTCATTTTTTCTATAGAAAACTTTGCCTATTGTTATTTTTCTACAGAAAATTTACCCTATTGTAATTTTTTCTATGGAAAACATTTCCTATCGTAATTTTTTCTATAAAAAACTTTGCCTTTCGTAGTCTTTTCTATAGGAAGCTTTGGCTATTATCATTTTTTCTATAAAAAAATTTCACTTTCGTCATTTTTTCTATAGAAAAATTTGCCTCCTTTGGTTATTTGTTTGAAATTTATTATATTTTCAATATTGAAATTCAAAACTCTGAAAAAAATACAGAAAGTAAAATATTACAAAAAACTGACGAATGAGTGATATTAATTACAAAATATTACTCATACGTTATCGTTAATTATGATGTAAATTTTGTTTTAATATTTTTTTCTACAAACAAAATTACATGTTAAATAAATTGAATATTAAGCGAAGCATTACAAATTTATAGACAACGTATGAGTAATATTAATAACAAAAATTAATCATACGCTGAATTTAAGTACCAACAATTTTATATAAAAAAGGCAATTAAAAATTATTTTTAATTAAGTGATTAAATTTATATTTTAGTTTTTTGCAAAATTTATTTATTTTAATTACAATTAATCTGGCTTTTGTTGAAACAAAATGAAAAATTATTATTTATTTATTTCATTTGTTAAATGTTTGTCAAAATGACTATATAAAAATTTGTTTCTCTAGGAATTATCTTCATTGTCGAGTGTTTGTATTTTAAGTGTTTTTAGAAAAAAAAGGAATACAAAATAAATATTAAGTAATTTTCTTTTAAATCCTTATAGTATTGTTCATTTTCCGCTTTTCTGAATTTCCACAGACTTTTCACTATAATATATTTGGTATATATTTAAGTAAATTGTATATCTAAAATATTTGCTATTGTTTTAAGCTTAACAACAATTAAGGAAACAAAAGGACTCTTTTATAAGCAGCAAATATAAAGCAAAAGGGGGAAGGGTGTATGTAGTCTAAATTGTATGCACTAAAAAAGACCCAGTAGTTCTAGACTGATGAACTGTATCCTAGATCCTAGTTAAATAGCAGGAGTAAGGCATGGAAAAAATTCATATGAAGGCAGTTTTCAAAGAAAGTATACTCCTCCAAATCGATGTCGGAGACAAAATTTATACTCATACTACAGGGTACTTAAAAAAACACATACATTCATATTAATACTCACATACATGCAAATTCACATACATATGTTGAAAAACATTTAAACAACAAGTAAGTTATTATTTATATCAAATACAAAACATTTTAAAGCTTCTTAATTTATACGAGTGAACAATAATAAAAATATTTTGAATAACTTTGTCTTTATTATGTTTTAATATTAAATACACGAACAACAAAAGGTAGATCTAATTAAATACTTTTTTATTGGAATTATCAAATAATATAAAACTTAAAAAAATAAGAATTTAAAGAATTTTACACACCGACAGGCAAAGTTTTCAAAAGAAAAACTGACGATAGATGAAGCTTGCTATAGAACGATAGACGAAGCTTGCAAATAGGACTAATGACGATAGGACAAGTTTTCTATAGAAAAACTGAAGACAGATAAATTTCTCAATAGAAAAAATGAAAATTTTTCTATAGAAAAAATGACAATAGGCCAAGTTTTCTAAAGAAAAACTGAAGATAGACAAATTTTTCTATAGAAAAATGACGATAGACAAATTCTTCTATAGAAAAAATGACGATAGACAAATTTTTCTACAGAAAAAATGAAGATAGACAAATTTTCCTATAAAAAAAAATGACGATAGGCAAATTTTTCTATAGAAAAAATAACGATAGGCAAATTTTTCTATAGAAAAAATGACGATAGGGAAATTTTTCTATAGAAAAAATGACGATAGGCAAATTTTTCTATAGAAAAAATGACGATAGGCAAATTTTTCTATAGAAAAAATGACGATAGGCAAATTTTTCTATAGAAAAAATGACGATAGGCAAAATTTTCTATAGAAAAAATGACGATAGGCAAATTTTTCTATAGAAAAAATGACGATATGCAAATTTTTCTATAGAAAAAATGAAGATAGGCAAATTTTTCTATAGAAAAAATGACGGTAAGCAAATTTTTCTATAGAAAAAATGACGATAGGCAAATTTTTCTATAGAAAAAATGACGATAGGCAAATTTTTCTATAGATAAAATGACGATAGGCAAATTTTTCTATAGAAAAAATGACGATAGGCAAATTTTTCTATAGAAAAAATGACGATAGGCAAATTTTTCTATAGAAAAAATAACGATAGGCAAATTTTTCTATAGAAAAAATAACGATAGGCAAATTTTTCTATAGAAAAAATGACGATAGTCAAATTTTTCTATAGAAAAAATGACGATAGGCAAATTTTTCTATAGAAAAAATGACGATAGGCAAATTTTTCTATAGAAAAATTGACGATAGGCAAATTTTTCTATAGAAAAATGACGATAGGCAAATTTTTTCTATAGAAAAAATGACGATAGGCAAATTTATCTATAGAAAGAATGACGATAGGTAAATTTTTCTATAGAAAAAATGACGATAGGCAAATTTTTCTATAGAAAAAATGACGATAGGCAAATTTTTCTATAGAAAAAATGACGATAGGCAAATTTTTCTATAGAAAAAATGACGATAGGCAAATTTTTCTATAGAAAAAATGACGATAGGCAAATTTTTCTATAGAAAAATGACGATAGGCAAATTTTTCTATAGAAAAAATGACTATAGGCAAATTTTTCTTTAAAAAAAATGACGATAGGCAAATTTTTCTATAGAAAAAATGACGATAGGCAAATTTTTCTATAGATAAAATGACGATAGGCAAATTTTTCTATAGAAAAAATGACGATAGGCAAATTTTTCTATAGAAAAAATGACGATAGGCAAATTTTTCTATAGAAAAATGACGATAGGCAAATTTTTCTATAGAAAAAATGACTATAGGCAAATTTTTCTTTAAAAAAAATGACGATAGGCAAATTTTTCTTTAGAAAAAATGATGATAGGTAAATCTTTCTTTAGAAAAAATTATGATAGGCAAATTTTTCTATAGAAAAAATGACGATAGGAAAAGTTTTCTATAGAAAAAATGACGATAGGCAAATTTTTCTTTACGAAAAATGACGATAGGCAAATTTTTCTTTAGAACAAATGACGATAGGCAAATTTTTTTTTAGAAAAAATGATGATAGGCAAATTTTTCTTTAGAAAAAATGACGAAAGGCATATTTTTCTATAGAAAAAATGACGATAGGTAAATTTTTTCTATAGAAAAAATGACGATAGGCAAATTTATCCATAGAAAGAATGACGATAGGTAAATTTTTCTATAGAAAAAATGACGATAGGCAAATTTTTCTATAGAAAAAATGACTAAAGGCAAATTTTTCTATATAAAAAATGACGATAGGCAAATTTTTCTTTAAAAAACTAGTCACTTTCTATAGAAATGTTGTCGCTAGTCGCTAGGACTAGTTTTCTATAGAAAAGATGTCTCTAAAAAAGTTGTCGCTAGGACTAGTTCTCTGTAGAAAGTTGTCGCCAGATCTGGTTTTTTATAGAAAAGTTGTTTCTAGGTCTAGTATTCTATAGAAATTTTTCCGCAAGGGCAAGCTTTCTATAGAAAATTTGTCTCTTGTACTAGTTTTCTAAAGAAAAGATGTCTTTGTGTAGGTTTCTATAGAAAACTTGTCGCTGTGACTAGGTTGCTAAAGAAAAAATATGTGTGTGACAAGTATTCTTTAGAGAAGTTATCACTGTTTCTATGTGTGTAAATAAGTATTTAAAATGTTTTTAGTACGGACCGTATTTTTCTATAGAAAAATTGTCAATGTGAATTGATTTTTCTGTAAATATTAAAAATATATATTTATTTGCTCAATAGTATTTCTTCTTAATATTATGCTAATTAGTAAAAATGATGAATGTGTTCTAGTATAAAATATCTGTATTAAAACACAAAAATCAGCGCATAATAAGCTGATTCAATACACATATTAAATATTATTTAATTTCATATAATAAATGACATTTTCAAGAGAAAAAAATGTTAAACAAAAATGATATGAAAAAATAAAAAATATATTTAAATTTGATATTAATATGATTGACTACCTTTAGCGAGTAATTTAAAACCAGAATAATTTTCAAAATAAAATGTGGAAAAAAATGTAAAATTAAACACATACACACACATGACAAACAAACACATACTTGTATATAATAATCATAAATCTCAGTATTACGCACTCCTAGGCAATTTTACATACAAAACCAACATAAATTTACGCACTTCGAGCATAAAAACCAGGGAAATATGAGCTCCACAAAGGCCATGAAGGGACAGAGAGTCGGAGAGAAGGATATGCAGAAATTGGCAATGTGATTTATATATAACGATTGGTTGGCATTTTCCACCAAAATTTAATCAAACAGAAAATCTGAAATCAGAAATGAAATATTGACATAAATGATATGAACGCGTACAAATGACTGACTGTCTGACTGACTGACTCAATGGATGGATGGATGAATGGTTGGTTGGTTGGTTGGTTGAATGCTTGGCTAAATAAATGACTGACTGAACGAATGAAGTATTGACTGATTGATTGAATAAGAGGAGTGAGTGTATGAGTAAATGACTGTCGATATATGGTTGCATGGCAGGATATCATATAATGGTTTGTCTATAATAAATATATAGGCCTATTTGTGGTTATTTCTATTTAAGGACTGATATCAGTCATTGTGGTACTAATTTTAGATTAGAAAATGTAAATACATATTCTTATTTGTTTCTTTCCAATCCTTTAGCATTTGATATGTTTGAGTTAATAATATTGTGATATACTGGCTTTTTTTGCATTTCTGTTTTGTAAAATAAAATGATTGAATGATATGAATGAAGCTCGATGCCACTCAATTGGTCCCCAAACATAAAATATGTTGTTGTTGGCGAGAGTGTCTATAATAAACCTTGATGCGGATATAACTGACATAATGACATTAAGCACAATTATTTACGCATGCAATTTAAATATCATATAAAATATCAAACAATATTTTATAAAACAGTAGTAAAGTTATATCAAACAATGACATACACAATTACATATACATATACTTAAATACACACCTAACACAAAAGCAGGTCTCGGGCTTTAATGCACAGAAAACATTAAATATATAATATAAATTATTTCAGTTATCAAATCTTCTATGTATAACCAATTCTTCACATTTTTAATTTTTTTTATAGAAAACTGGGAATATCACAAATTTTTCTTTAGAAAACTGAAGGTATCACAAATTTTTCTTTAGAAATCTTTGCCTATCGCCAATTTTTCTATAGATAACTTTGCCTATTGGCAATTTTTCTATAGAAAACTTTGCCTATCGCCAATTTTTCTACAGAAAATTTTGCCTGTCGTCATTTTCTCTATAGAAAAATTTGCCTAACGTCATTTTTTCTATAGAAAAATTTGCCTACCGTCATTTTTCCTATAGAAAAATTTGCCTACCGTCATTTTTTCTATAGAAAAATTTGCCTATCGTCATTTTTTCTATAGAAAAATTTGCCTATCGTCATTTTTTCTATAGAAAAATTTGCCTATCGTCATTTTTTCTATAGAAAAATTTGCCTATCGTCATTTTTTCTATAGAAAAATTTGCCTATCGTCATTTTTTCTATAGAAAAATTTGCCTATCGTCATTTTTTCTATAGAAAAATTTGCCTATCGTCATTTTTTCTATAGAAAAATTTGCCTATCGTCATTTTTTCTATAGAAAAATTTGCCTATCGTCATTTTTGCTACAGAAAAATTTGCCTATCGTCATTTTTTCTATAGAAAAATTTGTCTATCGTAATTTTTTCAATAGAAGAATTTGCCCATCGTCATTTTTTCTATAGAAGAATTTGCCCATCGTCATTTTTTCTATAGAAAAATTTGCCTACCGTCATTTTTCCTATAGAAAAATTTGCCTACCGTCATTTTTTCTATAGAAAAATTTGCCTATCGTCATTTTTTCTATAGAAAAATTTGCCTATCGTCATTTTTTCTATAGAAAAATTTGCCTATCGTCATTTTTTCTATAGAAAAATTTGCCTATCGTCATTTTTTCTATAGAAAAATTTGCCTATCGTCATTTTTTCTATAGAAAAATTTGCCTATCGTCATTTTTTCTATAGAAAAATTTGCCTATCGTCATTTTTGCTACAGAAAAATTTGCCTATCGTCATTTTTTCTATAGAAAAATTTGTCTATCGTAATTTTTTCAATAGAAGAATTTGCCCATCGTCATTTTTTCTATAGAAGAATTTGCCCATCGTCATTTTTTCTATAGAAAAATTTACCTATCGTCATTTTTTCTATAGAAAAATTTGCCTATCGTTATTTTTTCTATAGAAAAACTTGGCTATCGTCAGTTTTTCTATAGAAAAATTTGCCTACGGTCATTTTTTCTATAGAAAAATTTGCCTATTGGCATTTTTCTATAGAAAAATTTGCCTATCGTCATTCTTTCTATAGAAAAATTTGCCTATCGTCATTTGTTTTATAGAAAAATTTGCCTATCGTCATTTTTTCTATAGAAAAATTTGCGTATCGTCATTTTTTCTATAGAAAAATTTGCCTATCGTAATTTTTTCTATAGAAAAATTTGGCTATCGTCAGTTTTTCTATAGAAAAATTTGCCTATCTTCAGTTTTTCTATAGAAAAATTTGCCTACGGTCATTTTTTCTATAGAAAAATTTGCCTATTGGCATTTTTCTATAGAAAAATTTGCGTATCGTCATTTTTTCTATAGAAAAATTTGCCTGTCGTCATTTTCTATAGAAGAATTTGCCTAATGTCATTTTTCCTATAGAAAAATTTGCCTACCGTCATTTTTTTTATAGAAAAATTTGCCTATCGTCTTTTTTTCTATAGAAAAATTTGCCTATCGTCATTTTCTATAGAAGAATTTGCCTAATGTCATTTTTTCTATAGAAAAATTTGCCTATCGTCATTTTCTATAGAAAAATTTGCCTATTGTCATTTTTTCTATAGAAAAATTCGCCTATCGTCATTTCTTCTATAGAAAAATTTGCCTATTGTAATTTTTTCAATAGAAGAATTTACCCATCGTCATTTTTTCTATAGAAAAATTTGCCTATCGTCATTTTTTCTATAGAAAAATTTGCCTATCGTCATTTTTTCTATAGAAAAATTTGCCTATCGTCATTTTTTCTATAGAAAAATTTGCCTATCGTCATTTTTTCTATAGAAAAATTTGCCTATCGTCTTTTTTTCTATAGAAAAATTTGCCTATCGTCATTTTTTCTATAGAAAAATTTGTCTACCGTCATTTTTTCTATAGAAAAATTTGCCTATCGTCATTCTTTCTATAGAAAAATTTGCCTATCGTCATTTTTTTTATAGAAAAATTTGCCTATCGTCATTTTTTCTATAGAAAAATTTGCGTACCGTCATTTTTTCTATAGAAAAATTTGCCTATCGCCATTTTCTATAGATGAATTTGCCTAATGTAATTTTTTCTACAGAAGAATTTGCCTGTCGTCATTTTCTATAGAAAAATTTGCCTATTGTCATTTTTTCTATAGAAAAATTCGCCTATCGTCATTTCTTCTATAGAAAAATTTGCTTATCGTAATTTTTTCAATAGAAGAATTTACCCATCGTCATTTTTTCTATAGAAAAATTTGCCTATCGTCATTTTTTCTATAGAAAAATTTGCCTATCGTCATTTTTTCTATAGAAAAATTTGCCTTTCGTAATTTTTTCTATAGAAAAATTAGCCTATCGTCATTTTTTCTGTAGAAAAATTTGCCTATCGTCATTTTTTCTATAGAAAAATTTGCCTAGCTTCGTTTTTTTTCTATAGAAAAATTTGCCTTTTTGTATAGAAAAATTTGCCTATAGTCATTTTTCTATAGAAAATTTGCTTATCATCAAGTTTTCTTTAGAAAACTTTGCCAGTCGTACTTTTTCTATATAAGGCTTTGCCTGTCGTTATTTTCTCTATATAATTTTTTTTTTTTTGGTTTTTAGGTACATATAGTTATTTCGTTGTGCCTAAAAATTCCTTTCCTGCCTAGGGCTCTCATTCAAATGTTTGATTTTTTTTTGCAATTTTTCACAATTTGATATTTGATGTATAGTTTTATATCTTTTTATAGATGTGAGTTTAATGGAAAATTAAAAAAAAACATGTACTGAAATAAATAGATTTTAAGTATACAACTTTTCATTATAATTTAAGCTTAAGGTTATAAGGATTTACTCAATTTTTTTATTTAATAATTAGTCTACCATTTTTTATTAGCATATTTATCTGGTGAATATTGCTTATTGGTTATTTAAATTATTCTACGTAATTTAATTTAAAACAGTATAACATATCGTAGGGGTTGTGGAAAAAGTAAAAAGTGTAGCATATCAGAGGGCGGGTATATATTAATTTTTGCCGTTTGATATAAAGCTTTTGTATTTTTAAGCATTTTGCGATTTTTTCTGATTTCTGTGAAAGATTTATAATATTTTTCTCTTCAAATTAAATTTTAATAAATTTTTGTTTAATTCCAAAAATAAAAGTATTTGTATCTTTAATATTTAACCAGCTAAAAACATTAGTACCGCTTAGAAAAAATAACTCCCCTTAGACTAATTTACGCATTAACATTCATGTTTTAATATATTGTATCTTAGTATTCCATAAATGTTTTAGTATTTTGTAATTCGTATAACTTTGAATGGCATTGCGTTTGAATGTTTATTTGTGGTTTATTTTATAGACCTATAAATGTTTCAAAATAAAAAAGAAAACGCCTCTTAAACAAACTGGCTTTTTCATAAACTAAGCATGTCTTGACATGCACAACTCCTTTATGTTTAAGAAAGCACTTCAGTTTGCTTTAAACCAGGTATGGTCCTACCACCAGGACATTTGTTACTTTTGTTAAGAAACAATAAACAAAATTATATTTATATCTACAGCCCCTTTGAGAAAACTTTTACTCTCATTCCCTCCACCGGAAACCAGGAAAAGAAATCCTAAAAGCATCTTCTATGAGGGTATACATAAAGGTGTGTTCCCTCTTTTTTCTGTTTAAATTTCCTAAACGTCGTAATAATAATTATTTATTAGGTTTTTGTTATATTTTGTTGGTTCTTTTGTTAGATTTTTATTTGTCTTAAACTCTCGTATGTTGGGGGCTCATGTATTTTTAATATTCTTACAAGTGGATGTGCTTTTGTATATTGAATGTGGTAAATTTATTAAATTTTTTCATGTTACTTATTTATTTAGTGAAATATGTATAAGTATGTGTTTATGTATGTTCCAGTGGTAGTGGGGTCGGTCTAAAGAGTGCTCTAAATAAAATTTGTAGTTGGATTTTCTTAAATAAAAATCAAACCTTTTAATATAAAAACTCTACAAAATACGCAAATATAATGACATATTATACAAAATCATTTAGCATTAAAATGTTTACTTAGTACTCGGGTTTTGCAAAATTATCGACTTTTTTCGGAAACCCTCCCATTAAAAATTTTACAGTTGCTTCTGATACCTTTTTGGAGCATGTGTTCCACCTGCGCTTAAAATCACATGTTCTTGGAAATCTTTCCTGTGTTCTTCAATTCCATTTTTACCAGAGCCCAATACCTTTCCACAGGCCGAAGTTCTGGACAGTTAGGTGGATTTGCCTCTCGTGGTACAAAAATGACATTATTCTTTGAGTACCACTCAAGTGCCTTTTTTCCATAATGGCATGATACCAAATCGGGCCAAAAAAATGTAGTCACTCTGTGCTCTCTTAAAAAGGGTAACAACCGTTTTTGTAGGCACTCCTTTATATAAATTTCTGTGTTTATTGTGCCAGATGCCAAAAATAATTTACTTCTTTTGCCACAACTGCAAATAGCTTGCCACACGAGAAACTTCTTAGGGAATTTTGTTTGTTTTTTTGTGCGAAACTTGCCGAACATTGCCCCGTTTATCAGCAACATAAAAATCTTGACCAGGAAGTTGAGAAAAGTCTGCCAGTACGTATGTTTCATCATCCATCACACAACAGGTGTATTTTTTATAAAATCAGACTTCAATTTTTTCGCTCGTTTTTTTGCTTCTAAGTTCTTTATAGCATTGCGATCTGGAACCTTTTGGACTTTGTATGTCTTCAGTCCAGCATAAGCTTTGACTCTATGTGCAAAATTCGTAGAACATTTCACCGTACGAGCTGCTTTTCTTAAAGAAGTGTTAGGCGCTCTTCGAAAGAGTCGCTCGACTTCTTTTGCCTTTTCAATATCTGTAGGACCTTTTTTCCTCCCTGATCCAGGTTTTCTTTCAATGCTCAGGTTTTCCTTATAGCGTCTGATGGCATTAGAAACCGTTCGAGGGTCAACTTTCAAATTTTTAGCTATTTTTTTAAAAGTCCATGACGGATTTTTTTGAAAAGTTTTAATTATATTTTCACGAACTTTTTTTTCACAGTCCACTTTGATTGAAATAACTATTGAAAATTAATAATTTCTAAAATAATAGTATCTGACATATCTATAGAAACTAACTTGATCAAAAAATAAATTATTTCTTGCACTATGGATAAATTTTGTCTAAAATAATAAATGCATATTTTTTTTAGAACACTCTTTATTGGGATACATAACAATAAACGTTTTAGTTTCGAGGTTTCAATAAATGAATTATGCTTAAGGATCTTCCTAATAATTTAAGGAAGAATTTTTGGTACAAAATTGATTTTTTGGATGTTCTCAAATGTCTTAGTATTAGTATTAGTATTAGTATTAGTATTAGTATTAGTATTAGTATTAGTATTAGTATTAGTATTAGTATTAGTATTAGTATTAGTATTAGTATTAGTATTAGTATTAGTATTAGTATTAGTATTAGTATTAGTATTAGTATTAGTATTAGTATTAGTATTAGTATTAGTATTAGTATTAGTATTAGTATTAGTATTAGTATTAGTATTAGTATTAGTATTAGTATTAGTATTAGTATTAGTATTAGTATTAGTATTAGTATTAGTATTAGTATTAGTATTAGTATTAGTATTAGTATTAGTATTAGTATTAGTATTAGTATTAGTATTAGTATTAGTATTAGTATTAGTATTAGTATTAGTATTAGTATTAGTATTAGTATTAGTATTAGTATTAGTATTAGTATTAGTATTAGTATTAGTATTAGTATTAGTATTAGTATTAGTATTAGTATTAGTATTAGTATTAGTATTAGTATTAGTATTAGTATTAGTATTAGTATTAGTATTAGTATTAGTATTAGTATTAGTATTAGTATTAGTATTAGTATTAGTATTAGTATTAGTATTAGTATTAGTATTAGTATTAGTATTAGTATTAGTATTAGTATTAGTATTAGTATTAGTATTAGTATTAGTATTAGTATTAGTATTAGTATTAGTATTAGTATTAGTATTAGTATTAGTATTAGTATTAGTATTAGTATTAGTATTAGTATTAGTATTAGTATTAGTATTAGTATTAGTATTAGTATTAGTATTAGTATTAGTATTAGTATTAGTATTAGTATTAGTATTAGTATTAGTATTAGTATTAGTATTAGTATTAGTATTAGTATTAGTATTAGTATTAGTATTAGTATTAGTATTAGTATTAGTATTAGTATTAGTATTAGTATTAGTATTAGTATTAGTATTAGTATTAGTATTAGTATTAGTATTAGTATTAGTATTAGTATTAGTATTAGTATTAGTATTAGTATTAGTATTAGTATTAGTATTAGTATTAGTATTAGTATTAGTATTAGTATTAGTATTAGTATTAGTATTAGTATTAGTATTAGTATTAGTATTAGTATTAGTATTAGTATTAGTATTAGTATTAGTATTAGTATTAGTATTAGTATTAGTATTAGTATTAGTATTAGTATTAGTATTAGTATTAGTATTAGTATTAGTATTAGTATTAGTATTAGTATTAGTATTAGTATTAGTATTAGTATTAGTATTAGTATTAGTATTAGTATTAGTATTAGTATTAGTATTAGTATTAGTATTAGTATTAGTATTAGTATTAGTATTAGTATTAGTATTAGTATTAGTATTAGTATTAGTATTAGTATTAGTATTAGTATTAGTATTAGTATTAGTATTAGTATTAGTATTAGTATTAGTATTAGTATTAGTATTAGTATTAGTATTAGTATTAGTATTAGTATTAGTATTAGTATTAGTATTAGTATTAGTATTAGTATTAGTATTAGTATTAGTATTAGTATTAGTATTAGTATTAGTATTAGTATTAGTATTAGTATTAGTATTAGTATTAGTATTAGTATTAGTATTAGTATTAGTATTAGTATTAGTATTAGTATTAGTATTAGTATTAGTATTAGTATTAGTATTAGTATTAGTATTAGTATTAGTATTAGTATTAGTATTAGTATTAGTATTAGTATTAGTATTAGTATTAGTATTAGTATTAGTATTAGTATTAGTATTAGTATTAGTATTAGTATTAGTATTAGTATTAGTATTAGTATTAGTATTAGTATTAGTATTAGTATTAGTATTAGTATTAGTATTAGTATTAGTATTAGTATTAGTATTAGTATTAGTATTAGTATTAGTATTAGTATTAGTATTAGTATTAGTATTAGTATTAGTATTAGTATTAGTATTAGTATTAGTATTAGTATTAGTATTAGTATTAGTATTAGTATTAGTATTAGTATTAGTATTAGTATTAGTATTAGTATTAGTATTAGTATTAGTATTAGTATTAGTATTAGTATTAGTATTAGTATTAGTATTAGTATTAGTATTAGTATTAGTATTAGTATTAGTATTAGTATTAGTATTAGTATTAGTATTAGTATTAGTATTAGTATTAGTATTAGTATTAGTATTAGTATTAGTATTAGTATTAGTATTAGTATTAGTATTAGTATTAGTATTAGTATTAGTATTAGTATTAGTATTAGTATTAGTATTAGTATTAGTATTAGTATTAGTATTAGTATTAGTATTAGTATTAGTATTAGTATTAGTATTAGTATTAGTATTAGTATTAGTATTAGTATTAGTATTAGTATTAGTATTAGTATTAGTATTAGTATTAGTATTAGTATTAGTATTAGTATTAGTATTAGTATTAGTATTAGTATTAGTATTAGTATTAGTATTAGTATTAGTATTAGTATTAGTATTAGTATTAGTATTAGTATTAGTATTAGTATTAGTATTAGTATTAGTATTAGTATTAGTATTAGTATTAGTATTAGTATTAGTATTAGTATTAGTATTAGTATTAGTATTAGTATTAGTATTAGTATTAGTATTAGTATTAGTATTAGTATTAGTATTAGTATTAGTATTAGTATTAGTATTAGTATTAGTATTAGTATTAGTATTAGTATTAGTATTAGTATTAGTATTAGTATTAGTATTAGTATTAGTATTAGTATTAGTATTAGTATTAGTATTAGTATTAGTATTAGTATTAGTATTAGTATTAGTATTAGTATTAGTATTAGTATTAGTATTAGTATTAGTATTAGTATTAGTATTAGTATTAGTATTAGTATTAGTATTAGTATTAGTATTAGTATTAGTATTAGTATTAGTATTAGTATTAGTATTAGTATTAGTATTAGTATTAGTATTAGTATTAGTATTAGTATTAGTATTAGTATTAGTATTAGTATTAGTATTAGTATTAGTATTAGTATTAGTATTAGTATTAGTATTAGTATTAGTATTAGTATTAGTATTAGTATTAGTATTAGTATTAGTATTAGTATTAGTATTAGTATTAGTATTAGTATTAGTATTAGTATTAGTATTAGTATTAGTATTAGTATTAGTATTAGTATTAGTATTAGTATTAGTATTAGTATTAGTATTAGTATTAGTATTAGTATTAGTATTAGTATTAGTATTAGTATTAGTATTAGTATTAGTATTAGTATTAGTATTAGTATTAGTATTAGTATTAGTATTAGTATTAGTATTAGTATTAGTATTAGTATTAGTATTAGTATTAGTATTAGTATTAGTATTAGTATTAGTATTAGTATTAGTATTAGTATTAGTATTAGTATTAGTATTAGTATTAGTATTAGTATTAGTATTAGTATTAGTATTAGTATTAGTATTAGTATTAGTATTAGTATTAGTATTAGTATTAGTATTAGTATTAGTATTAGTATTAGTATTAGTATTAGTATTAGTATTAGTATTAGTATTAGTATTAGTATTAGTATTAGTATTAGTATTAGTATTAGTATTAGTATTAGTATTAGTATTAGTATTAGTATTAGTATTAGTATTAGTATTAGTATTAGTATTAGTATTAGTATTAGTATTAGTATTAGTATTAGTATTAGTATTAGTATTAGTATTAGTATTAGTATTAGTATTAGTATTAGTATTAGTATTAGTATTAGTATTAGTATTAGTATTAGTATTAGTATTAGTATTAGTATTAGTATTAGTATTAGTATTAGTATTAGTATTAGTATTAGTATTAGTATTAGTATTAGTATTAGTATTAGTATTAGTATTAGTATTAGTATTAGTATTAGTATTAGTATTAGTATTAGTATTAGTATTAGTATTAGTATTAGTATTAGTATTAGTATTAGTATTAGTATTAGTATTAGTATTAGTATTAGTATTAGTATTAGTATTAGTATTAGTATTAGTATTAGTATTAGTATTAGTATTAGTATTAGTATTAGTATTAGTATTAGTATTAGTATTAGTATTAGTATTAGTATTAGTATTAGTATTAGTATTAGTATTAGTATTAGTATTAGTATTAGTATTAGTATTAGTATTAGTATTAGTATTAGTATTAGTATTAGTATTAGTATTAGTATTAGTATTAGTATTAGTATTAGTATTAGTATTAGTATTAGTATTAGTATTAGTATTAGTATTAGTATTAGTATTAGTATTAGTATTAGTATTAGTATTAGTATTAGTATTAGTATTAGTATTAGTATTAGTATTAGTATTAGTATTAGTATTAGTATTAGTATTAGTATTAGTATTAGTATTAGTATTAGTATTAGTATTAGTATTAGTATTAGTATTAGTATTAGTATTAGTATTAGTATTAGTATTAGTATTAGTATTAGTATTAGTATTAGTATTAGTATTAGTATTAGTATTAGTATTAGTATTAGTATTAGTATTAGTATTAGTATTAGTATTAGTATTAGTATTAGTATTAGTATTAGTATTAGTATTAGTATTAGTATTAGTATTAGTATTAGTATTAGTATTAGTATTAGTATTAGTATTAGTATTAGTATTAGTATTAGTATTAGTATTAGTATTAGTATTAGTATTAGTATTAGTATTAGTATTAGTATTAGTATTAGTATTAGTATTAGTATTAGTATTAGTATTAGTATTAGTATTAGTATTAGTATTAGTATTAGTATTAGTATTAGTATTAGTATTAGTATTAGTATTAGTATTAGTATTAGTATTAGTATTAGTATTAGTATTAGTATTAGTATTAGTATTAGTATTAGTATTAGTATTAGTATTAGTATTAGTATTAGTATTAGTATTAGTATTAGTATTAGTATTAGTATTAGTATTAGTATTAGTATTAGTATTAGTATTAGTATTAGTATTAGTATTAGTATTAGTATTAGTATTAGTATTAGTATTAGTATTAGTATTAGTATTAGTATTAGTATTAGTATTAGTATTAGTATTAGTATTAGTATTAGTATTAGTATTAGTATTAGTATTAGTATTAGTATTAGTATTAGTATTAGTATTAGTATTAGTATTAGTATTAGTATTAGTATTAGTATTAGTATTAGTATTAGTATTAGTATTAGTATTAGTATTAGTATTAGTATTAGTATTAGTATTAGTATTAGTATTAGTATTAGTATTAGTATTAGTATTAGTATTAGTATTAGTATTAGTATTAGTATTAGTATTAGTATTAGTATTAGTATTAGTATTAGTATTAGTATTAGTATTAGTATTAGTATTAGTATTAGTATTAGTATTAGTATTAGTATTAGTATTAGTATTAGTATTAGTATTAGTATTAGTATTAGTATTAGTATTAGTATTAGTATTAGTATTAGTATTAGTATTAGTATTAGTATTAGTATTAGTATTAGTATTAGTATTAGTATTAGTATTAGTATTAGTATTAGTATTAGTATTAGTATTAGTATTAGTATTAGTATTAGTATTAGTATTAGTATTAGTATTAGTATTAGTATTAGTATTAGTATTAGTATTAGTATTAGTATTAGTATTAGTATTAGTATTAGTATTAGTATTAGTATTAGTATTAGTATTAGTATTAGTATTAGTATTAGTATTAGTATTAGTATTAGTATTAGTATTAGTATTAGTATTAGTATTAGTATTAGTATTAGTATTAGTATTAGTATTAGTATTAGTATTAGTATTAGTATTAGTATTAGTATTAGTATTAGTATTAGTATTAGTATTAGTATTAGTATTAGTATTAGTATTAGTATTAGTATTAGTATTAGTATTAGTATTAGTATTAGTATTAGTATTAGTATTAGTATTAGTATTAGTATTAGTATTAGTATTAGTATTAGTATTAGTATTAGTATTAGTATTAGTATTAGTATTAGTATTAGTATTAGTATTAGTATTAGTATTAGTATTAGTATTAGTATTAGTATTAGTATTAGTATTAGTATTAGTATTAGTATTAGTATTAGTATTAGTATTAGTATTAGTATTAGTATTAGTATTAGTATTAGTATTAGTATTAGTATTAGTATTAGTATTAGTATTAGTATTAGTATTAGTATTAGTATTAGTATTAGTATTAGTATTAGTATTAGTATTAGTATTAGTATTAGTATTAGTATTAGTATTAGTATTAGTATTAGTATTAGTATTAGTATTAGTATTAGTATTAGTATTAGTATTAGTATTAGTATTAGTATTAGTATTAGTATTAGTATTAGTATTAGTATTAGTATTAGTATTAGTATTAGTATTAGTATTAGTATTAGTATTAGTATTAGTATTAGTATTAGTATTAGTATTAGTATTAGTATTAGTATTAGTATTAGTATTAGTATTAGTATTAGTATTAGTATTAGTATTAGTATTAGTATTAGTATTAGTATTAGTATTAGTATTAGTATTAGTATTAGTATTAGTATTAGTATTAGTATTAGTATTAGTATTAGTATTAGTATTAGTATTAGTATTAGTATTAGTATTAGTATTAGTATTAGTATTAGTATTAGTATTAGTATTAGTATTAGTATTAGTATTAGTATTAGTATTAGTATTAGTATTAGTATTAGTATTAGTATTAGTATTAGTATTAGTATTAGTATTAGTATTAGTATTAGTATTAGTATTAGTATTAGTATTAGTATTAGTATTAGTATTAGTATTAGTATTAGTATTAGTATTAGTATTAGTATTAGTATTAGTATTAGTATTAGTATTAGTATTAGTATTAGTATTAGTATTAGTATTAGTATTAGTATTAGTATTAGTATTAGTATTAGTATTAGTATTAGTATTAGTATTAGTATTAGTATTAGTATTAGTATTAGTATTAGTATTAGTATTAGTATTAGTATTAGTATTAGTATTAGTATTAGTATTAGTATTAGTATTAGTATTAGTATTAGTATTAGTATTAGTATTAGTATTAGTATTAGTATTAGTATTAGTATTAGTATTAGTATTAGTATTAGTATTAGTATTAGTATTAGTATTAGTATTAGTATTAGTATTAGTATTAGTATTAGTATTAGTATTAGTATTAGTATTAGTATTAGTATTAGTATTAGTATTAGTATTAGTATTAGTATTAGTATTAGTATTAGTATTAGTATTAGTATTAGTATTAGTATTAGTATTAGTATTAGTATTAGTATTAGTATTAGTATTAGTATTAGTATTAGTATTAGTATTAGTATTAGTATTAGTATTAGTATTAGTATTAGTATTAGTATTAGTATTAGTATTAGTATTAGTATTAGTATTAGTATTAGTATTAGTATTAGTATTAGTATTAGTATTAGTATTAGTATTAGTATTAGTATTAGTATTAGTATTAGTATTAGTATTAGTATTAGTATTAGTATTAGTATTAGTATTAGTATTAGTATTAGTATTAGTATTAGTATTAGTATTAGTATTAGTATTAGTATTAGTATTAGTATTAGTATTAGTATTAGTATTAGTATTAGTATTAGTATTAGTATTAGTATTAGTATTAGTATTAGTATTAGTATTAGTATTAGTATTAGTATTAGTATTAGTATTAGTATTAGTATTAGTATTAGTATTAGTATTAGTATTAGTATTAGTATTAGTATTAGTATTAGTATTAGTATTAGTATTAGTATTAGTATTAGTATTAGTATTAGTATTAGTATTAGTATTAGTATTAGTATTAGTATTAGTATTAGTATTAGTATTAGTATTAGTATTAGTATTAGTATTAGTATTAGTATTAGTATTAGTATTAGTATTAGTATTAGTATTAGTATTAGTATTAGTATTAGTATTAGTATTAGTATTAGTATTAGTATTAGTATTAGTATTAGTATTAGTATTAGTATTAGTATTAGTATTAGTATTAGTATTAGTATTAGTATTAGTATTAGTATTAGTATTAGTATTAGTATTAGTATTAGTATTAGTATTAGTATTAGTATTAGTATTAGTATTAGTATTAGTATTAGTATTAGTATTAGTATTAGTATTAGTATTAGTATTAGTATTAGTATTAGTATTAGTATTAGTATTAGTATTAGTATTAGTATTAGTATTAGTATTAGTATTAGTATTAGTATTAGTATTAGTATTAGTATTAGTATTAGTATTAGTATTAGTATTAGTATTAGTATTAGTATTAGTATTAGTATTAGTATTAGTATTAGTATTAGTATTAGTATTAGTATTAGTATTAGTATTAGTATTAGTATTAGTATTAGTATTAGTATTAGTATTAGTATTAGTATTAGTATTAGTATTAGTATTAGTATTAGTATTAGTATTAGTATTAGTATTAGTATTAGTATTAGTATTAGTATTAGTATTAGTATTAGTATTAGTATTAGTATTAGTATTAGTATTAGTATTAGTATTAGTATTAGTATTAGTATTAGTATTAGTATTAGTATTAGTATTAGTATTAGTATTAGTATTAGTATTAGTATTAGTATTAGTATTAGTATTAGTATTAGTATTAGTATTAGTATTAGTATTAGTATTAGTATTAGTATTAGTATTAGTATTAGTATTAGTATTAGTATTAGTATTAGTATTAGTATTAGTATTAGTATTAGTATTAGTATTAGTATTAGTATTAGTATTAGTATTAGTATTAGTATTAGTATTAGTATTAGTATTAGTATTAGTATTAGTATTAGTATTAGTATTAGTATTAGTATTAGTATTAGTATTAGTATTAGTATTAGTATTAGTATTAGTATTAGTATTAGTATTAGTATTAGTATTAGTATTAGTATTAGTATTAGTATTAGTATTAGTATTAGTATTAGTATTAGTATTAGTATTAGTATTAGTATTAGTATTAGTATTAGTATTAGTATTAGTATTAGTATTAGTATTAGTATTAGTATTAGTATTAGTATTAGTATTAGTATTAGTATTAGTATTAGTATTAGTATTAGTATTAGTATTAGTATTAGTATTAGTATTAGTATTAGTATTAGTATTAGTATTAGTATTAGTATTAGTATTAGTATTAGTATTAGTATTAGTATTAGTATTAGTATTAGTATTAGTATTAGTATTAGTATTAGTATTAGTATTAGTATTAGTATTAGTATTAGTATTAGTATTAGTATTAGTATTAGTATTAGTATTAGTATTAGTATTAGTATTAGTATTAGTATTAGTATTAGTATTAGTATTAGTATTAGTATTAGTATTAGTATTAGTATTAGTATTAGTATTAGTATTAGTATTAGTATTAGTATTAGTATTAGTATTAGTATTAGTATTAGTATTAGTATTAGTATTAGTATTAGTATTAGTATTAGTATTAGTATTAGTATTAGTATTAGTATTAGTATTAGTATTAGTATTAGTATTAGTATTAGTATTAGTATTAGTATTAGTATTAGTATTAGTATTAGTATTAGTATTAGTATTAGTATTAGTATTAGTATTAGTATTAGTATTAGTATTAGTATTAGTATTAGTATTAGTATTAGTATTAGTATTAGTATTAGTATTAGTATTAGTATTAGTATTAGTATTAGTATTAGTATTAGTATTAGTATTAGTATTAGTATTAGTATTAGTATTAGTATTAGTATTAGTATTAGTATTAGTATTAGTATTAGTATTAGTATTAGTATTAGTATTAGTATTAGTATTAGTATTAGTATTAGTATTAGTATTAGTATTAGTATTAGTATTAGTATTAGTATTAGTATTAGTATTAGTATTAGTATTAGTATTAGTATTAGTATTAGTATTAGTATTAGTATTAGTATTAGTATTAGTATTAGTATTAGTATTAGTATTAGTATTAGTATTAGTATTAGTATTAGTATTAGTATTAGTATTAGTATTAGTATTAGTATTAGTATTAGTATTAGTATTAGTATTAGTATTAGTATTAGTATTAGTATTAGTATTAGTATTAGTATTAGTATTAGTATTAGTATTAGTATTAGTATTAGTATTAGTATTAGTATTAGTATTAGTATTAGTATTAGTATTAGTATTAGTATTAGTATTAGTATTAGTATTAGTATTAGTATTAGTATTAGTATTAGTATTAGTATTAGTATTAGTATTAGTATTAGTATTAGTATTAGTATTAGTATTAGTATTAGTATTAGTATTAGTATTAGTATTAGTATTAGTATTAGTATTAGTATTAGTATTAGTATTAGTATTAGTATTAGTATTAGTATTAGTATTAGTATTAGTATTAGTATTAGTATTAGTATTAGTATTAGTATTAGTATTAGTATTAGTATTAGTATTAGTATTAGTATTAGTATTAGTATTAGTATTAGTATTAGTATTAGTATTAGTATTAGTATTAGTATTAGTATTAGTATTAGTATTAGTATTAGTATTAGTATTAGTATTAGTATTAGTATTAGTATTAGTATTAGTATTAGTATTAGTATTAGTATTAGTATTAGTATTAGTATTAGTATTAGTATTAGTATTAGTATTAGTATTAGTATTAGTATTAGTATTAGTATTAGTATTAGTATTAGTATTAGTATTAGTATTAGTATTAGTATTAGTATTAGTATTAGTATTAGTATTAGTATTAGTATTAGTATTAGTATTATTATTATGTCTCAGTCTTAGTCTATATCTTTTATTGTTCATTGAAATGGGTCTTTGGAAACCCACCTACCAGTTTTGTAGTAAATTTGAAAGACAATTTTGGTTTGATTAAAATATTTTAAAAAATCTTTCAATCTATAACTAAATAAATATATAATCAAATAATAAGGCCTCTAGTTGTATTGCGTACTTCCATTTGCAAACATTCTATATATGAGTTTATTTATAATTGAAAGTCTGTATGTATTCTATAGGAAACCCGAAATCTTAAAAAGTGGAATCCTCAGCCGTCAAGCCAAAGGAACAAAAGCAATGAATATCATTGTAGGAGATGCTTTTCCTTTAAATGAAGTAATTAATTTAGTAAAGTACACATAGAGCTAAATAAATACCAAGACATTTGTTTTCATTTAGCTGATGTTAAGAAATGCATTTAGACAAGAAAGACAAGAAGATACTAGGAAGTTTATGCCTCTTCCAATACTACTACTACTCCCTTAGATATCCATTCTATTGTCTTCTACAGGTAAAACGAGATAAAGGAAATCTTACATTTCATTTTGGTAATGTAAGGATATCGTAGAGAGAAAAATATACATACAAATGAAATTTGTTTGTATGTAGATTTATGTATAAAGGTATTTGTAGATATAGATTACACCTACACATATATTACATATGTTCTTTTGCGTGTATGAGTGTGGGTTTTTTTCTCGTTTTGGTAAACATTAATATATTAAGACAATAGATTTTGCTAGAGAGTCTTATAAAGCTTTAGGTGTCTTACAATTTTCCTGTTTCCGTTTAAAGCAAACACGTTCTATATATGAATAAATGTTTCACATATGTTTGTACATATCTATATGCACATATTTATTGTTTTATACTATTGTTTGTTAAAACTAATACATATGCTAAAGTAAACACATACATACACACTTACCAACTCATAAGACAATATATACGAATCCTTAAATACACAATTACATCCTGAGCTTTGAAAGATGCATGTATGTAGTTTTTGCAATGTTGTCTTTAGTGTATGTGTGTGTTTTATCGAAGCACAGGGATACCAGAAGAATTTCTTTCTAAGTCTATGTCAGTGTATCTGTCCACGTCATGCTTAAGTAATTGTCTTACTCTACATCTAGGTCTATATATTAGCCAATGTCTTAGTCTATATCTATGTATTAGTTTATATCTTAGCCTCTATCCTAGTCGATGTCCTTCTAGCTGTTCTGCGGTTTCCCTGATCACCAAAGAGTGTTTAGTTTATCTGGAGTTTATTTAGGTATAAAAAAAAGAAAAGATTTAACTTTTCTTTTTCTTAAGTTAAAAAATTGTATACTTTGTCTTGAGTTTGTGTGCCGGATCGTCTTTCTTGTTTGTTCTTAATTTTGGGCAATAAATTGTAATACGTTTTCAATAAAAACATTTAGTTTTTCATTTAATACCAACAGCAATAAGAAACAACTAAAAAATGTATAAAAAGTAATTTCTAAATTTAATTTTCTTAAAATAAAATTGAGCTATATAAAAATAAACACTAAAATTAAATCTTTTTATAATAAAGCCGTAAATTCGCATTTTTAACTCTTGGAAATAAAAATTAAAGTCATATAGATCTAAATTTAAATCCTTTAAATAGCTAAGACTCCACCCTTTCCCTTTCCTGAAATTAAAATCCTTTCAATTTATGTCTAACCAATTACATTTCTGTTTTTCTTTACAACAATTTTATCGCCAATTAAATGTTGCTTTATTTTATTTCCTTTAGAAAATCTTCATTAAATCATCATCATAAAATAAACATTTAAAGCAATTAAAAATAATTCTCTAGTAAAATACGAAACAGCAAAAAATTCATAAAAATTTATTTTCAACATGTTTAATTTATTCAAGCATTATAATCTGATTTATGCATTTAAATTACCTGCGACTTTTTTTCCACTTCTCAAATGATGATGATGATGATTCAGTTCTTCTACACCGACAACATTTCATGAAAATGTTAACAAAAACATTAGTGTCTCTCTTTCATTTTGTATTATTGTTTAAAAGCATACTTTTAGGCTTAAAATCAGTAAAAACCGTTATTATAACATTTAATTGCAAAACAATTATACAACAAACGAGTTTTTTATTGTCTGTGTATTGTCTTGCCACTCACACACATTCATTCCGGTGGTTGTTGTCTAACACAAAAAACACGACTAAAGCATTAAGGACTTACCTGGAAAGAAATGGAAAAAAGAAAGCAAGAGAAATTAATTGAGTATTAAAACAAATTATACAAATAACATATTAAAACTGTTATAAAACCACGTTTTCTGTAAAAAAAAACTATTATTTCAACACTTTTTCTATAAAAAAACTGTTATACTAAAACTTTTTCTAAAGAAGAACTGTTATACCAACACTTTTTCTAAAGAAAAACTGTTATACTAACACTTTTTCTATATAAAAACTGTTATACCAACACTTTTTTTATATAAAAACTCTTATACCAACACTTTTTCTATAGAAAAACTGTTATACCAACACTTTTTCTATAGAAAAACTGTTAAACCAACACTTTTTCTATAAAAAAATTGTTATACCAACACTTTTTCTATAGAAAAACTGTTATACCAACACTTTTTCTATAGAAAAAACTGTTTTACCAACACTTTTTCTATATAAAAACTGTTACATCAACACTTTTTCTATAGAAAAACTATTATACCAACACTTTTTCTATAGAATAACTGTTATACCAACACTTTTTCTATAGAGATACTGTTACACCAACACTTTTTCTATAGAAAAACTGTTATACCAACACTTTTTCTATAGAAAAACTGTTATACCAACACTATTTCTATAGAAAAAACGGTTATACCAAAACTTTTTCTATAGAAAAACTGTTATACCAACACTTTTTCTACAGAAAAACTGTTATACCAACACTTTTTCTACAGAAAAAACTGTTATACCAACACTTTTTCTACAGAAAAACTGTTATACCAACACTTTTTTCACAGAAAAACTGTTATACCAACACTTTTTTCACAGAAAAACTGTTATACCAACACTTTTTCCACAGAAAAACTGTTATACCAACACTTTTTCTATAGAAAAACTGTTATAAAAACACTTTTTCTATAGAAAAACTGTTATACCAACACTTTTTCTATAGAAAAACTGTTATACCAAAACTTTTTCTATTGAAAAACTGTTATACTTTTTCTATAGAAAAATTGTTGTACCACCACTTTTTCTATAGAAAGCTGTTATATCGACACATTTTCTATAGAAAAACTGTAGAAAAAGTGTAGTTATTACTATTACACCCAAACTTTTTCTATAGAAAAACTGTTGTACCATCACTTGCTATATTTATAAATTGTTATTTTAATTTTTTTAAAGAAAACTGATTTCCTTATTATCTCGAAATTTTAGTGCCTCTTGAGTAATTAATAGTTAAATATTTAAATTCATCCTTAATGGTTTACTTAAGTCATCAAAAACAAGTTTTAGCTTTAAATATATATCTTAAAAGATTGTTAATATATTTTCTCTCATTAATTGATTTTCATTATAAAATATTTTCCCAAATACTTATTTTGTTAACCGTAAAATCACTAGAGCTACAGCTTTCGCAAGGATTACCTAAATATTTTCCGGTTCATTGGTTAAGAAGAAGTGTACTTAAGTTAAGAAAATTCTGGAAAATTTCCAAAATATTTGCAATAGTTATTCGTATTATGAAATAAATTATATAAATGTTTGTTGTTATTTTCGTAATTGTAAAATGTTGCCTTAATCTCTTACGTTTTAAATCATTTTATAGCCTCCTTCAACTAATTGCTATTGCTTTTGCTCTGGGTTTCCGAGACTACAACTACTTAAAAAAGATTACTCTAAAAAAGCAGAATGTTGAAATTGTACAGTTATATTGCTGAAATGTGTTTGTGTGTCTGTATGTGTAAGTTTAAACTAATACGTAAACATTATCTGTCTTATACACTCGTATACAACTTAAATTGAGATATTTGTAAAAGCTTTTTACAACTACTTAACGAACTACTTACAACATATCATTACTCGATGTAATCTTTTGCCAACATATTTTGCTATTATCATCATCATAATTGTTATACTTGTTTACGATTTTACTGATGTTGTTAAAAATATTTTCAAAATCAAAATATCCTCTTGCTACAAATAACATTTATATAAACGAAAGATATATGTACATAAGCAACATCTTTTTAAATCTTTAAACCTTTTCTTATTTTTTTTACAATCTTCTCTTTGTTATTATAAATTCTTTGAGATTTTCGTTTTAAATAACAATCTTTTAACAATCATAAGTTTATCGTGGCATTTTACTTGTTCATTCTCATAATTGTTGGCCCTTAGATAATATGAAAAGAATTTGATTTTTTATTATTGCTGTATTTCTATTTTAAGCTTCTTATCAGTGTTTTTTGTTTCGTTAAAATCAAATATTAGCAGCAGCTTTATGTTGCTTTCAAAATGGTTGAGGATTTATGCTACTAATTGGCATCAGACAGAGCATAAAGTACGAAACATTTATAACGAACAAAAAAAAGTATTCAAAAACAAGATAATTTAAAATCAGTTATTGTAAAACAACAACTTTTATGTCGTTTTCAATAACAAAAGTCTTTGTATAACAGTTATTGTATAGAAAAAACTGGCGTATAACAATTTCGTCCTACGAATTATTTTTTTTGTAACAGTTCTGCTATATGTTTTTGCATTAGAGTTTTTCATAAAAAAATTATGTATAACAGTTTTTCCATAAAAAATTTAATTTATAACAGTCAGTATAACAATTTTCTATTGAAAACAATTTTGCTCTTAAAAAAGTGTTGTACAGTTTTTCTACAGAAAAAGTGTTTTTATAACAGTTTTTCTATACAAAAAGTGTTGGTATAACAGTTTTTCTATAGAAAAAGTGTTGGTATAACAGTTTTTCTATAGAAAAAGTGTTGGTATAACAGATTTTCTATAGCAAAAGTGTTAGTATAACAGTTTTTTCTATAAAAAAAGTGTTGGTATAACAGTTTTTCTATAGAAAAAGTGTTGGTATAAAAGTTTTTCTATAGAAAAAGGTTCGTATAAAAGTTTTTCTATAGAAAAGGTGTTGGTATAAAAGTTTTTCTATAGAAAAAGTGTTGGTATAACAGTTTTTCTATAGAAAAGGTGTTGGTATAACAGTTTTTCTATAGAAAAGGTGTTGGTATAACAGTTTTTCTATAGAAAAAGTGTTGGTTTAACAGTTTTTCTATAGAAAAAGTGTTGGTATAACAGTTTTTCTATATAAGAGCTGTTGGTATAGCAGTTTTTCTATAGAAAAAGTGTTGGTATAACAGTTTTTCTATAGAAAAAGTGTTGGTATAACAGTTCTTCTATAGAAAAAGTGGTGGTATAACAGTTTTTCTATAGATAGAGTGTTAGTATAACAGTTTTTCTATAGAAAATGTGTTGATATAACAGTTCTTCTATAGAAAAAGTGGTGGTATAGCAGTTTTTCTATAGAAAAAGTGTTGGTATAACAGTTTTTCTATAGAAAAAGTGTTGATATAACAGTTTTTATATAGAAAAAGTGTTGGTATAACGGTTTTTCTATAGAAAAATTGTTGGTATAACAGTTTTTCTATAGAAAAAGTGTTGGTATAACAGTTTTTCTATAGAAAAAGTGTTGGTATAACAGTTTTTCTATAGAAAAAGTGCTGGTATAACAGTTTTTCTATAGAAAAAGTGCTGGTATAACAGTTTTTCTATAGAAAATGTGTTGGTATAACAGTTTTTCTATAGAAAAAGTGTTGATATAACAGTTATTCTATAGAAAAAGTGTTGGTATAACAGTTTTTCTATAGAAAAAGTGTTGGTAAACAGTATAACAGTTTTTCTTCAAAAAGAAGAGTATTCGCATTTGATCCCTAATCTGTTACATTTATTTATTAATGTAACAGACCAATTTATTGATAAGAAGCCAAAAAATGTTGGTATAACAGTTTTTCTATAGAAAAAGTGTTGGTATAACAGTTTTTTTTTATAGAAAAAGTGTTGGTATAATAGTTTTTTTTATAGAAATGTGTTGGTATAACAGTTTTTTCATAGAAAAGGTTATTACAGTAGAATAAGTTGGGTTACATTTTTAATAAAAACATTTTCTGTAGATTTCTACAGAAATATTTTCGTATAGCAATCAAAAATTCCAATAATTGTTCCCAGTTCTTAAAAACAAAAATCTACCTCATTTCATTTCAAACCAAGTGTAAGATGTTATTGAAGAAGATTTATTATGAAATCTTCTTTAAAATGAAATCATTGGAAAAATATGATACATGAAAAATCATACGAAATTTCATAATTTTCATAATATACTTATCTGGGTATGTGTGAATGTATAAATGTATTTACAATACAAACACGTGTATTTCAAATGTGCTTTACTTTAAGCACAGCAATGCATGTATGCAGGCATTTGATCATGCAAAATTAAGCAAAGCTTTTACTCAAGTGCTTTTTGGCAAAAAAAAAAAATGTGAAGTAAAAGAATTAAGTACAATTCAAAATATACAAAATTCAACCTGGGCAAGATTTCCGATAGCCAGGACGACTAGGGCATCCGCTATAAGGATATATTTAATCGATGGATTTTGTATCTCTTGTCATTTCTTTTCTCGTTTAGTATTAACATATTTCAATAATTCTTTTTGGCTAACTGTAGAGTGTTATGCCTATTTTTATTGGAATTATGTGTACAAACACTTAATGCATTGTTCTTCATCCTTAAAACTCAGGACTTGTACTTTCATGTAACCTAAAAAAGTTTTAAAGAAAATTATTCCTATTATCAACTTTTCGTATTTTTTCTATGGAAAACTTTGCCTTTCGTCATTTTTTGTATAGATAACTTTGCCCATCGTAATTTTTCTGTAGAAAACTTTGCTTTTCTTCATATTTTCTATAAAAAAAAATCTCGTCTTTCGTTATTTTTTCTGTAGAAAACTTTACCTCTCGTATCGTGTCTACAGAAAATTTTGCCTTCGTAACTTTTTCTATAGAAAACTTTGCCTTTCGTAATTTTTTCTATAGAAAACTTTGCCTTTCGTCATCTTTTCTACAGAAAATTTTGCCTTTAACCATTTTTTCTATAGAAAACTTCGCCTTTTGTCATTTTTTCTATAGAAAACCTTGTCTTTTGTAATTTCTTTTATGCCTTAGAAAAACTGTTATACCAGCACTTTTTATATAGAAAAACTGTTACTCCAAAATTTTTGTCTATAGAAAAACTGTTCTACCATCACTTTTTTACAGAAAAACTATTACGCCAACACTATTTCCATACAAAAATTGTTATACCAACACTTTTTCTAAGCAAAAACAGTTATACAAACATTTTTTCTATAGAAAAACTGTTATACAAACACTTCTTTAACAGAAAAACTGTTATACCAACAATTTTTCTATAGAAAAGCTATTATACCAACACATTTTCTATGGAAAAATTGTTATACCAACACTTTTCCTATAGAAAAATTGTTATACCAACACTTTTTCTATAAAAAACTTGTTATACCAACACTTTTCTATAGAAAAATTGTTATATCAACACTTTTTCTATAGAAAAACTGTTATACCAATACTTTTTCCATAGAAAAACTGTTACACTAACACTTTTTTCATAGAAAACTGTTATACCAACACTTTTTCCATAAAAAAACTGTTCTACCAACACATTTTCTAGGAAAACTGTTATACCAACATTTTTTCTATAGAAAAACTGTTATACCAACACATTTTCTATAGAAAAACTGTTAAACCAGCACTTTTTCTATAGAAAAACTGTTATACCAACACTTTTTTTTATAGAAAAACTGTTATACCAAAACTTTTGCTATAAAAGAACTGTGATACCAACACTTTTTCTATAGCAAAATTGTTATGCCAACACTTTTTCTATATAAAAATTGTCATACCAACACTTCTTCTATAGAAAAACTGTTAAACTAACACTTTTTCTATAGAAAAACTGTTATACCAACACTTTTTCTTTAGGAAAACTGTTATACCAAAATTTTTTATAGAAAAACTGTTATACCAACACTTTTTCAATAGAAAAACTATTATACCAACACTTTTTCTATAGAAAAACTGTTATACCAACACTTTTTCTATAGAAAAACTGTTATACCAACTCTAATTTTATGGAAAAGCTGTTATACCAACACTTTTTCTATATAAAAACTGTTATGCCAACACTTTTTTTTGCCATTTTTTCCATAGAAAATTAAGAATAACAATTTTCCTTAATAAGCATGAAAATCTCCTCCCAGTTGATAAAATTCACATGTTATTCGAATACATACGCACTGTTATGCGAATTAAGAACTTTTCACATACACAAGTCCTTCATAAATGCATTCACATACCATGCATTCCTTTACCTATACATTCTCATACGAATTAAGTGCTCGAATCACTCGACTTTATACATTTCTCTACTCCAGCGCCAATAATGATGTATGCTTCAGTTTGTTGCGTAGCAAATAATGAACACGAGGACCTGGTGCCACTGCTTTCACTACAAAAACAAATAAATCCTGCTTTTTGTTGCAAATGAATAAACGAATGGGAAAAAAGGACTATAATTGATAAAGACAACATATTTGTCTGTATTAATTATACTTGAAAAATTGAATAAAATGCAAACAGAAATTCAACTGGTATTTTTCTACTTTATTAACGAATATTAAAAAAAAAAAAAAAAAAAACAAAAAATTATAGTGAATGAATGTTTAAGTGGTCGAAGAGAAAAATGTGTGTAATGTAACTAAATGAAAAATTAAATAAAAATATTTTTAAGTACTTCAACTTTATTGATGTTAACATCAATTTAAAATAACATCAACTACTTTAATATTTAAAAAAAAAAAAAATTAAAAAAGTTATGTTATTGCAGCTGAGGTTTTTTTGGATTCTGGGAATAACATAATTTTTTTTTGTTTATATTAACTTTTAAACTTAATATACCCACTAACAGATTTTTTTTAATTTCAAAAAAATAACAAATTCATAAAACCTGCAACCTCAACTACACTAGCACGTTTTAAATTTGAATTGATTCATATCAACAACTTTTTCATAGAAAACTTTACCTAATGCCAACTTTCATATAGAAAACGTTTGCCTTTCTCTTATGTTTGTAAAGAAAACGTTTGACTATTGCTGAGTGTTTTATATGCCTATCGACAACTTTTAGAGCAGATAAACAGCTTCTTTTTAGTTCATTTAAGGAATTTTAGAAGGCAAATACAAGAATACAGAATGAGAAATAACCAGAAAATATTTTCAGTTATTTGTGGTCATAAATGGATACAATCAACCTATTGCGAAGGCTGTAGATTATTCTTACAAGTTTCTCTTCACTTATTCATACAAACCTCGCATTTGCCCTTATCTGCTGTACCTTCTGTAAATATTTGTACGTTCGAGGATATTTTAACCACAATTTTGCTTCTGTTGCTGGCAGAATTGCTATTAATGTTGCAGCAGCACCTTAATGCACCAACCTTTTGGCTTTTCTTGTTTTCCTAAGTTTTTCCCCAACAAAAGTTTCCATGGCAATGTAAAACATCATTTTCTATCTCTCATTTTGCCATATCCTTATTATCCTGCCTCCACCTGGTTTTACAGTTTTGTTTGCTTCATGCAATTTATGTTTTTAGGTATTTTTAATTTGTTAGCCAATATAAACAATTTGTGGTTTTCATTAAGTAATTTTTACAATTTGTTTGTTGCTTCCCTCCTCCTTCTATCTCCTCCCTGCGAATAGATACGTATTCTCTGGTTTAGAAGTACAAAGTATTTATTATTTTTTAGTTTTTTTTTTTATATATTCTGAACAAAATTCTTTTTATTGCATTTTTGTTAAATTTTTATGGCAGCTTATTAGCAGAACCGAAAGAAGAAAATAAAAATATTTTTTTAAGGAAAGTATTTAGAGCAGAAAAATATGAAAATAAACAACAATTTCAAGCCAAGGAGCAGGAACAATAAGAATTTATGATAGAAAAGACACAGTCTAGTCACAGCCTTTATATATGAATATAATTGTAAGCTTTTCTATAGAAAAAATAACAACAGGCAAAGTTTTCTAAAGAAAAAAATACGAGAGGCCAAGTTTTTTATAGAAAAAATAACAATTAGCAAATTTTTCTATAGAAAAAACGACGATAGGCAAATTTTTCTATAGAAAAAATGTTGATATTCAAATTTTTCTATAGAAAAAATTACGAGAGGCCAAGTTTTCTATAGAAAAAATAACAATTAGCAAATTTTTCTATAGAAAAATTGACGATAGGCAAATTTTTCTATAGAAAAAATGACGAGAAGCCAAGTTTTTTATAGAAAAAATGACGAGAGGAAAAACTTTTCTTTAGTAAAAATTGCGAGAGGCCAAGTTTTCTATAGAAAAAATTACGATAGGCAAATTTTTCTATAAAAAAAAAAACAAAAGCCAAAGTTTTCTTAAAAAAATATTAAAAAGGTTTCTATAGAAAAACTGAAAAAAGCCAAAGTTTTCTATAGAAAAAAATGACAAAAAATGACGAAAAATGATAAATGATAGAAAAATTAAAAAAAAAATATGTATGAAAATATTTTATATAGAAAAATTAAAAAAAAAAATCTTCTATAGAAAATTGTTTGATAAAAAATTTCTATAGATAAATTTTTCTGTAGAATAATTTTGGATAGAAAATTTTCTATACAAAAATTTTTGATAAAAAAAAATTCTATACACAAATTTTTAATAAAAAAATTTTCTATAGAAAATTTTTGATAAAAAAAATTTCAATAGAATTTTTTTTATAAAATAATTTTTTTTTTTCAATAGAAAAATTTTTAATAAAAAAATATTCTATAGAAAAATTTTATATAAAAAAAATATTCTATAGAAAAATTTTAGATAAAAAAAATTTTGTAGAAAAATTTTTGATAAAAAAATTTCTATAGAAAAATTGTTGATAAAAAAATTTTTATAGAAAAATTTTTGATAAAAAAATGTTAACAATTTTTCTGTAGAAAATTTGACGTTTTGTCAATTTTTCTATAGAATATTTGATTTTAGTCAATTTTTCTATAGAAAATTTAATTTTTGTTTAATTTTTCTATAGAAAATTTGACTTTTGTCAATTTTTCTATAGAAAATTTGACTTTTGTCAATTTTTCTATAGAAAATTTGACTTTTGGTCAATTTTTCTATAGAAAATTAGATGTTTGGTCAATTTTTCTATAGAAAATTTGACTTTTGGTAAATTTTTCTGTAAAAAATTTGACTTTTGTCAATTTTTCTATAGAAAATTTGGCTTTTGGTCAATTTTTCTATAGAAAATTTGACTTTTGTCAGTTTTTCTACAGAAAATTTGACTTTTGGTCAATTTTTCAATAGAAAATTTGACATTTTGTCAATTCTTTTATGGAAAATTTGACATTTTTATAAAATTTTCTATAGAAAATTTGACATTTTGTCAATTTTTCTATAGAAAATTTTTAGGAAATATGGCATTTTGTGAATTTTTTGTAGAGAAAATTGGATATTTTTTCAATTTTTCTATAGAAAATTTGTCATTTTGTCAATTTTTCTATAGAAAATTTGACATTTTGTCAATTTTTTTATAGCAAATTTCCCATTTTGTCAATTTTTCTATAAAAAATTTGACATTTGGTCAATTTGTTTAAAGAAAATTTGACATTAAAAATTTTCTATGAACATTTTTTTTCTAACTTTTTTAATTTGAAGTATGTATAAAAATATATGTTTTTGATTATATCCTTTTTCTTCCTTGATTCTTAATTTCTAAGAAATACTTTTTGTCTACTTTGTCCCGACTAAAATGATTAAATGTCACCAAGTTTTTTTTTTCTTTGTAACAGAATAAAAAATCCTTCCATTCAAAGTGTAAATCTCATCATCTTTTACAGAAAATAAACTTCCAACAATAACGTCATCATTTTATGGTAAATCTTGTAAAAAAAAACAAGAAAAGGAACTAGTGAAAATCTCCATAATAAAGTATGGAGTGCATATAATAGCCTTAACATTTTTCTTAAAACGAGAACTTTTCTTTATTTAACTGCAACTGCCATAAATCCAAATTTAGTTTCTTTTCATTTCATTAAGTTTTCGCTTACAATTCATTTCGTTTTATTTATTCACCTTGTGCTGGAAATCCTTTTGATTTTCTTTTTCTTAGTCTTTTTTAGAGATGTTTTTGTTGCACGAAAGATTGAGAAAGACTAGTATTTTTTGTGGGTTTCTTGAGTAGAAAGAAGTTAAATTTGTTGATTTTTTATTTGTGGTGGCAGCATAAATTTGCATATGTTTTTTGAGTTTTTTTCTGCTTTTGAGGAAATCACTGCATAATTTATGATAATTTTGAGCAGCACAAACAGTTTCTTAACTGCTTAAAGATGGCACAACATTTGTCATAATGAGTTGATTTTTTTTGGGAGCTTCAATAGTAGAAAATTTAATATTTAATGTGATTGAAATTATGAAAAATAAATTTGTGATTAGAATGTCATTAGAACAATATTCTCCAAAACCCCACCTGTGAACGCTTAAACTTGTTCTATCTCAAAAATCTTTGTTCATATAAAGAAAAGTCTTTGAAGCGAAAAATTCGTTTTTTTTAATATTTACAATAGAATATAAATTATTAATTTTGAAGTCATTAAAGTTCATTATAAGTCATTTATTTACTTATTAATAAAATAATTTATTTACATAACAATTGAATGTTTTACAAGAGCATATATTAGGGTTGCAACGAAGTCTTTACTAAAATTATTCTTAAAATTTACCTTTTATATTCCAAACTCTTATCCAACAAGATGTTATCCACGGCAAACTATTGGCCCATAGTTATTAATACTTTAAGTAAGTTTCATAGTCATTTATGAAAAATTTTTCCATTGATTTCAATATTTCTTTAGTACAAAAATATTTTGCTCAGTTGACCACCACTTGTATATTACAACATCCGGATTTTAATATATTTTTAGAACCTGATACCAATTCGACAGTTTTATTGCAAATAAATCCTCATAGTGTGGAACCTTCCTTTGAACGAGATGTTTATAATTTTACCCAACAGGATGAGTATTTCAATGGCAATGGGATTTATTATAATAATTTGGTAAAGAGATTTATAGCGGCTATAAAAGAGGGTAATTGTGAGGTAGATAGAAAAAAAAGGTTTATTTGCATTGATTTTTATTATACAGAAGAAGGTTTCTTTTTATGTAATATAAGCTTTTTGCTAAAAAAATCTTTTTAATATATGTCAAAACTTTTTTCTATATCTTTCGGGTCCTATCTTTTAATTATCTTATAATTTGTATTATAGAAAACTTTGTTTGGGCTGAAAGCTCCATTTTTATAGTAAAAGCTCTTTTTATGATAAAAGCTTCTACATATTTTATATACATGAAGTTTTTGTTAATGAAATTGTAAGTCTTTGCTAAAAGCTTTTTAACAAAAAAAGCTCTTTTTATGCTAGACATTTCCTAAATGTACAAAGAGTTATTTTTAATGCTTAAAGCTTTTTTTATGTAGTATAAGCTCTTTCCTAAAAAAATATTTTTAATATTCATCAAAAGCTTTTTATACTTCTTTCTCCACATATCTTTTTATTATCCTATAATTTTTTATTATACAGAAAAAGCTGTTTTTAGGCTGAAAGCTCAATTTTTATAGTAAAAGCTCTTTTTATGCTTAAAGCTCTTACCTACCTTGTATACATGAAGTTTTTGTTTATGAAATTGTAATTTTTAGCTAAAAGCTTTAAACAAAAAAAGCTTTTTTAGGCTTAACACTTTATGCGCTCAAAGTTCTTTTTTATGCTAAAAGCTTTTTTATCTAATCTTTTTAATATATGTTAATATATGTCAAAAGCTTTTTCTAGATCTTTCTGCTTCAATCTTTTTACTATCCTATAATTTTTATTATACAGAAAAAGCTATTTTTAGAATGAAAGCTCTAGTTTAATAGTAAATGCTCTTTTTATGCTAAATAAAAGCTCCTACCTATTATAGATAAAAAACACCTCCTTTATGTACTAAATTTGTTTATGCTTAAAACTTTTTTTATATAATATAAGATCTGTTCTAAAAAAATGTTCTGATATATGTCAAAAGCTTTTTCTACTTCTTTCGGCTCCTATCTTAGTTATTTTTAACAAACTTTGAGAAAAATAACTTGTTAAATTTAAAAATCCGAAAACTACACTCGGAAATAGTTTTCCTTATTTGGGAGTAGAAAGTTCAATTTTACAAAAAGCTCCCTAAAGTCTATAAGATATGTCAAGCTTTTTCTTATTTAAAAGCTATTTTAAGCAAAGCATATTTTGTATATTCCACTTACTAGAACTCTCATTATGCAAGAACTATAATATTGATATCTTTTCACGAAAAAAATATAAAAAAATATTTTACTTGTAATATAAAAAGCTTTTTCAATCTCTCTCTCAGGGCTTTCTGGCCTTCCAAGAAGATATTCCTGTATTTGCTGAAAATTTTAGAAAAGCCAGCCTCTACTCCCCGTGGCGTTCTACAAACTCGAGATTTATGTTTGCCTTTGTTAAGGATCATCAAAACGAGGATTATTTTCAAGACTTTCTATTTAAAAGTAAATTAAACTTAAAAGCTTTGAGGAAACTTATATCATTTAAAGCATTTTCAGATCAAGCCAACATCTTAGTCATCGAGGCAGATTCTTTAAACTCATCCACTTTCTACTTGAAAACCAATAAATTCGTGGGATCACGTAGTCAACACCCCGAAGAACTGATTTTGCTCTCCGTCTTTGAGGCCATTGATCGAACACTTACACCCGATATTGATTTATTTTCAAATACAAAATTGAGGGATTTAAAAGGTCGCGAGATAATTGTGGCTTCTTTGGACTATCGGCCTTTTGTGGCAATAGATTTTCAAAGCTTGCCTCAATACTATGACCAGTCGCCGGTTAATCTTTTACATTTGGTACATGTAGATGGGGTCGAGACAAGGTTGTGTCTTACCTTCTGTGAATTATACAACTGTACGGTGCAATTTGATACCTGTGAGTAAATTTGTGAAGACAAATTTTATATTATAGATATTACAAGTTTTTGTTTTAGCTGAAACAGAAGATTGGGGTGTAGCTTATGATAACTTTACCGGAACTGGTCTAATGGGTATGGTGATAGAGGGCAAAGTAGATATGACTTCAGGGGCAGTACTGGCCTGGTATGATTTTAAAGCTTAAGTTTTCATCAATATCATACGAATTTATATATTTTATATAGGGACACTAATTACATGAATTTTGATGTTACACAATTTTTGGTACGCACGGGCATTACTTGTTTGGTGCCCGCACCTCGACGTATTGTCAGCTGGGACTTACCTTTGAAACCTTTTAAGCCCAGCCTATGGCTGGCTATTGCCTCTGTTTTACTAATGGAAAGCTTTTTTCTTTTGCTGGCTAGAACATTTGAGAAAATTTTGAGTAATTCCAAACAGAAGCCTCAATGGTGGTCGGGTTATGCTTTTGGATTCATAACAGCCTTTAAGATATTTTTGAATCAATCCATTAAATACACAATCAACGCTAATACCTTAAAGGTAATACTGATCGCCTGCTATATCCTGGATATTATAGTAACCAGTGTCTATGGTGGAGGATTGGCCTCCATCTTAACAATGCCTATGTAGAACAATTTAAATGAAAATTCTTTACTTTTTTCTTAAAGATATTTATAAAATTTCAGTTTAGAAGAAGCCCCTGATTCCGTAAAGGGTATGTACAAACACGACCTTAGGTGGACAGCCACTACAGATCTCTGGGTGGAGTCTCTTAAGGATGTGGATGATGATGTAAGTAACAAAAATTTATATACTAAACAATAAGAGATTTTAACCTTTTTTTACCTCCAGCCCATTATCATGCGTTTGTATAACAATTTTATAGTCCATAAATATGAGGACATTCTTGAAATGGCCAAGGCTGAAAATTTCGGTTTCGCCATAGAACGCCTGGCATTTGGTCATATTGGCAATCTTGACTTTATCACACCTCAAGCCTTAAGTCATCTAAAACTAATGGTAGATGATGTCTACTATGGCTATACCGTGGCCATGGTCTCACGTCTATGGGCTCACTTACCCCTGTATAATGACTTGATATTAAACTGGCATTCTTCGGGTTTGGATAAGATCTGGGAATGGCGTATTACCGCCAAGTATTTAAATATTAATGAACAGAATCAGGTAATAACCTCGAGATACTATAATTATAATACCGGTCCAGTGGCTCTAGGTATGAGCAATTTTTCGGGTATAATTTTGTTGTGGTTGTTGGGTATGTGTGTAAGTGTTGTGGTATTTATGGGGGAGTTGGTGGTAGATAATTTTAATCAGAAGAGGAAGAAGGTAATGTTTAGGAGAAATGCCAGAATGCAGAGATTATTGGAGTTTCGGTGATTTGGGTAGCGCTAGCTTTAGAAAAAAGCTTTTGGAAATAAAGTCTGTTGAAGCCTAAAGTAACTTGTTTTATTTTAAAAGCAATTAATAGCTCTATGGTAATTATTTACAATGTATTATATTGGATTATAATGAGCTTTTAATACATTATAGTTTTGTTAACATAATGAGATTATAATGTTATTTAACGCATTGTAATATGTGATTATAATGTATAATAACCCATTATAATACAATTACAATGTATTATGACTCATTTAAGTACGGTAATTATATATTATAATTATAATTATGATGTGTTATAAGGCATTATAATGCAGTTATAATATTTTATAAAGGTTATAATGCATTATAAAGCTGCCATAATGTGTTATAACGCATTATAATGCGGTTATAATGTGGTTATAATGCATTGCATTAAAATGCATTTTAATACAGCATTTTAATGCGGTAATAATATTTTATAACGCATTACAACTCGGTTATAATGTTTTATAACGCACAATAATGCGGGTAAAATGTGTTATAAAGAATTATAATGCTGGTATAATGTTCTATAAAGCATTGTAATGCGGTTACAATGTGGTTAGAAAGCATTATAATGTATAATAATGCATTATAATGCGGTTTTAATGTTTTATAATATTTATAATGTTTTACAATGCTGACATAATTCGTCATAACGCATTATAATGCGGATGTATTGTGTTATAACTCATTATAATGCGGTTATAATGAGGCAATAATGCATGATAATGTATTAGAATGCATTATAATGCGGTTATAATAATTTATAACACATTATAATTCTGATATAATGTATTATAACGCATTATAATGCAGGTATAATGTGTTATAACGAGTTATAATACGGTCATAATGTTTTATAACCATTATAATTCTGTTATAATGCGCTTATAATGCCTTACAATGTATTAAAATGCGGTTATAATATTTTATAACGCATTATAATTCGGTGATAATGTATTATAACGTAGTGTAATGCGGGTATAGTGTGTTATAACGCATTATAATGCGGTTGTTGTGTATTATAACGCTTCATAATTCGGTTATAATGTAGTTATAATGAATTATAATGTAATGTATTATAACGCATTATAATGCAGTCATAATGTGTTATAACGCATTATAATGCGAGTATAATGTGTTATAACGCATTAAAATGCGGTCATAATGTGTTATAACGAATTATAATGCTGTTATAATGTGGGTTTAATGCATTACAATGTATCATAACCCACAATAATTCGCTCATAATGTGTTATAACGCATTATAATTCGGTTATAATGTATTAATGTGTTAATACGCAATATAATGCAGTTATAATGTTTTAAAAGGCATTAAACTGCGGTTATAATATATAATATCGCACTATAATGCTGTTATAATGCGGTTATAATTTGTTATAAGGCATTATGTTGCGGTTATGATGTTTTATAACGGCTATATAATGCGTTATAAAGCATTATAATGTTATTATAATGTGTTATAACGCATTATAATGCGGTTATAATGTGGTTATAATGATTAATAATGTATTATAATGCATTATAATGCGGATTTAATGCGGTTATAATGCGGATTTAATCCGGTTATAATGCTTTATAATGCATTATAATTCTGTTATAATGTATTATAACGCATCATAATGTTGTTATAATGTAACATTATAGTTATAATGTTTTCATAATGTGTTATAACCCATTATAATGTGGTCGTAATGTGTTATAACTTTTTATAATGCGGTTATAATGAGGCGATAATACATAATAATGTATTATAATGCTGTTATAATACTTTATAACACATTATAATTCTAATATAATGTATGACAATGCATTAAAATACAGGTATAATGTGTTACAACGTATTATAGTGCTAGTATAATGTGTTATAACGCATTATAATGCAATCATAATGTGTTATAACGCATTATAATGCTATTATAACGTGGGTTTAATGCATTATAATGTATCATAACCCACAATAATTATGTCACAATGTGTTATAATGCATTATAATTTGGTTATAATGTATTAATGTGTTAATATCTTACTATAATGTTGCGGTTATAATGTTTTATAACGGCTATATAATGCGTTATAACTCATTATAATGCTATTATAATGTGTTATAAAGTATTATAATGCGATTATTATGTGCTTATAATGCATTGCAATATATTATAATGCATTATAATGCAGGTATAATATTTTATAACGCATTATAATTCGATTATAATGTATTATAATGCATTATAATGCGGGTATAATGTGTAATAACGCATTATAATGCGCTTGTAATGTGTTATAGCGCATTATAATGCAGTTATAATGCAATATAATGTAATTTAAAGCATTTTGCGGTTTTAATGCTGTTATAATGTAGTATAACGTATCATAATACAGGTATAGTGTAACGTATAATGTAACGTATCATAATACGGGTATTATGTACTATAACGTATTATAATGGGGTTATTATATATTGCAATATATTATAATGTATTATATCGCATTATAATGATACTTATAAAATTTCTATTTGATGCCTACTTGTTGTTTGAAGTAATTTTAAACAATTTTATTTTATTTATTTTGTTATTAATGGATTAAATTTTTATAAAAATTGCGTGTTTCGCATATCAAGGTCATCACTATTAACTAGGCTTTTCTTCTAAATAATAATTATTTTCTTTAAATACTTCTGGTACCTTCAGTAGAGGAAGATGTTACCATCGGCAAATTATTGGTCTATTGTAATTAATATCTTATGTAAGTTTTGTTTTACTGCACAAACTTGTCTCACTTCTTATCAAAATTATCCTTTTTCATCAAAATTATATTTTTTAACAAAATTTTCTTTCAGTGCAAAAGTATTTTTCCCACTTAACTACCACCTGTATTTTGATACACCCGAATTTTGATGGAATTATAGGATTTGATACAAACTCGACAGTTTTATTGCAGATAAATTCCCGAGATTTGTCGAAAGCTTTTGAGCGAGATATCTATAACTTTACGCAGCAGGATGAGTACTTTAAAGAGAATCAGGTTTATTATAATGATTTGGTGAAGAGATTTATAGCGGCTATAAAAGAGGGCAATTGTGAGGTAATAAAGATATTTTTCATATACACTATGTTTTGATTAGAAAATATTTTTTAATGTTTAAACAAAAAATATAATTTTTTATCATTTTTTTTATGAAAAAGTTTTTTTTTTAAGTTCTTTTATAAAAAAAAAACTTTTTTGAAAAACCTTTTTTAAAAAGCTCTTTTATAAAAAAGGTTTTCTTGAAAAACCTCTTTTATAAAAAAGCTTTTTTGAAAAAGCTCTTTTAGAAAAAATCTTTTCTTGAAAAAGCTGTTTTATAAAAAAGCTTTTTTGAAAAAGCTCTTTTATAAAAAAGCTTTTTTGAAAAAGCTCTTTTATAAAAAAGCTTTTTTTGAAAAGCTTTTTTTTGGAAAAGATCTTTTTAAAAGTTTTTGTTTTGAACAAGCGTTTTAAAAGTTTTTTTGAAAAAGTTTATTTGGAATCAGTATTAATTTATCACATAAAAAATAATTTTTACTCAGTTTTGAAGGAAAAAGCTGTTTTTTTGTGAAAAAGCTTTTTTTGAAAAAGTTTTTTTGTAAAAAATAATTTTTTAGAGCTTTTTTATAAAAAAATCATGTGTGCTAAAAGCTTTTTGTATAAGAAAGCTTTGTGACTATTTATTCAATTCTTTTTGCTATTTATTTAATTCTTTTTGCTATTTCCAGGGCTTTTTAGCTTTTCAAGATGACATTCCTGTATTTGCTGAAACTTTTAGGAAAGCAAGCCTTTATTCTCTATGGCGTTCTATATACTCACGATTTATGTTCGCCTATGTCAAGGATCAACAAGAGAAGGATTATTTTCAAGATATTTTCTTTAAAGGTTATAAAAACTAAAAAAGCTTTAAAAAAAATATTAACTATATAAACAAATTTCAGATCAAGCCAGTATTTTGGTAATCGAAGCAGATTCCATGGATTCTTCTACCTTCTATTTGAAAACAAATAAATTTGTGGGTCCTCGCAATCAAAATCCCGAAGAGCTAATCTTACTTTCCACTTTTGAGGCTTTGAATAGAACCTTCACTCCCGATATTGATTTATTTTCAAATGATAAACTAAAAGATCTCGCGGGACGTGAGATAATTATGGCAGCTATTGACTATCGCCCTTTTACAGTGGTAGATTTTGAGCGCTTACCTCAATACTATGATCATGCTTCGGACAATCCCAGTCACTTGGTACATGTGGATGGCGTCGAAGTTCGAATTTGTCATACATTTTGCGAAATTTATAATTGTACGGTGCAATTTGATACTTGTAGGTAGAATTTTGAAAACAATTCTAGTTTAATTCAGAAATGTTGACTATATTTCAGCTGAAAAATTAGAATGGGGCGCAGCATATACCAACTTTACCGGCAGTGGTCTAATGCGTATGGTAGTAGAGGGTGAAGTGGATATGACTTCGGGAGCAGTGTTTGCTTGGTAAGATTATTTTTTACAAAATTTTAATAAAACAAATGATTTTCTAATTCAAGGGATACTAACTATATGAATTTTGATGTCACCAACTTTCTGGGACGTTCGGGTGTTACATGCCTGGTACCAGCTCCTCGACGCCTGGCTAGCTGGGACTTGCCCTTAAGACCCTTTAGAATAACCCTTTGGCTGGTGATTTTAGGGGTTTTAATTTTGGAAAGCATTAGCTTACTACTGGCCCGACAATTTGAACAATTCTTGGAAAATCCTAAAAACAAACACCTCTGGAGGTTAAGCTTTGCTTTTGGCTTTATATCGGCCTTCAAGTTATTCTTGAGTCAGGGCACGGATTATATAGTTAAAGGCAATACCTTGAAGGTTATACTGTTCGCCTGCTATATGCTGGATGTTATAGTAACCAGTGTCTATGGTGGAGGATTGGCCTCTATATTGACCATGCCCATGTGAGAGAATTTTATAAAATAATTTTTAAAATGCTCCAAGATCTGAAAAATTTTAGTTTAGAAGAAGCCGCCGATTCTGTGGAGAGAATGTATAGACATGACTTAAAGTGGGTGGCTACTTCCTATGTCTGGCTGGAGGCTATTAATGGAGCAGAAGATGTATGTTGTTTGAAACTAAATTTACAGATATAAATAGCCCTATCTTTCAGCCTGTTATCAATCACATATATAACAACTTTATTGCCTATCAACTGGAAGAAATCATTGAAATGGCCAAAACGGAAAATATAGGTTTTGCCGTTGAACGTCTGGCCTTTGGTCATTTTGGGAATTTAGATTTTATTACCTCCGAAGCTTTGACACGTCTTAAGCTCATGGTTGATGATATTTACTTTGGCTTCACCGTGGCCATGGTTCATCGTCTATGGGCCCATTTACCCAAGTATAATGAACTTATCTTTAACTGGCATTCTTCGGGCTTTGACAAGATCTGGGAGTGGAAGATTAGCGCCGATTATCTAAATAATAATGAGCAGAATCAAGTAATAGCGTCAAAATTTTTTAATTTTGACACAGGACCAGTGAAGCTGGGTATGAATAATTTTTGTGGCATGATTTTATTGTGGCTTTTGGGGATGTGTGTTAGTGGTTTGGTGTTTGTCGGGGAGTTGTTGCTGTATAAAATGAAGCAGAAGAAAATGGCAAGGCAAATGGATTTTGAGGAACATAATGAGGATGATGAAGATGAAGTACAAAGAGTGCAAGAATTTTTTTAAATTCTTTTTATCATATCTGTATTATCTTATATAATTATAACTCGTAGTAAAAGTTTTGAATTATTTAAATAAAGCTTTTGGTGTCTATTTTAACTGTAAAAATTTGAGCTTTTCATTAAACTATTCATATAATATTTTTAACAATGTTTGGTTTATAACTTTTAAAGTTAAGATCTGCAAAGCTCGTGTACCACAAACTAAAGTTCAACAAGATCATAGATTTACTTGAATATAAAATTTGTCTGCATATATTTGCCTAAATTTGCATAATATGTATATAACATTTAAATAAAGCAAATGTATGCAGTTAGTTTTTATACCGATATAAAGCTCAGACGTCATTGAACTTTAATTTATATTAACTTAATTTTGCGGATCTATACCAAAAAAAAAAATATATATACCAAAAAATGTTTATATATTTGAATAATAACTTTTTAGGTTAAGATCTGCAAAGCTTATTAACCACAAATTAAAGTTCAACAAGAATTCGAGTAATATGTGTATAACAGGAAATTAAAGCAAATATAAGCAGTTAATTTTTCTACTTATATAAAGCTTGTTGGACTTGTTGGACTTTAATTTCCATAAAATAAATTTTGCGGATCCAAAAAAAAAAATAGAAAACAGTTTTTTTATTTGACTAATAACTTTTAAAGTTGAGATCTGCAAAGCAAATTTACTATAAATTAAAGTTCCACAAGATCATAGCTTTACATGAATACAAAATTAGTCTGCATATATTTGCCTTACTTCGAGTAATATGTATATTACAGGAAATTAAAGCAAATATATGCAGTTTATTTATTTACTTATATAAAGTTGTCACTTCTTTGAACTTTAATTTCTTTTAAATAAATTTTGCGGATCCATACCAAAAAATAAAAAAAATATATATAAAAATGTTTATATATTGGAACAATTACTTTTAAAGTTAAGTTCTGAAAAGCTAATTTACCACAAATTAAAGTTCAACAAGATCATAGCTTTACTTGAATATAAAACTAGTCTGCATATATTTGCTTTAATTCGAGTAATATGTATATAACAGGAAATTAAAGCAAATATAAGCAGTAAATTTTTGCACTTATATAAACTTATATAAATATTTGACTAAATTTTTAGTTATATGCATATTAAGGCAAATATAGGCAGTTATATTTTATACTCGTATGAAACTGTGACTTCATTGAAATTAAATTTGTGGTAAATTAGATTTATGTATCTCTACCTAAAAAGTTATAAAATAATCTGTTTATAATTAACTAAAATTTTTTAATATTATGCAAATTTAGGCAAATATATGCGCTTAATTTTTATAATAATGTAAAGATGTAACTTTGTTGAACTTTTATACCGAAATTACTTTTTTTTTGCTTTAATGAAAAAATCCTAAATTCAACTCTAAAAGCGGAAGTTTCATGGATTCCGAGAAATTTCACAATTATTTATGAAAAAGGAAGACATAATAAAAATGAATCCACTGCTGTTTGATAATCAAAAACAGAGTTATTATAAAAAATTTCATATAATTTAAAGAATAACTTTTATGGTAAAGATCCTTAGAGCAAATTAACAATAAACTAATGTTCAACAAAGTCACAGCTTTATATAGGTATTCAAATAATCTGCATATATTTGCAATCATATGTATATAAAGGCAAATATATGCAGTTAATATTTATACTTATGAAAATCTGTAATTAAGTTTAGCTTTGATTTGTATTAAAATAATTTTGCGGATCAATACTAAAAAAGTTACAAAAATAATTTACATGTATTTGCCTTAATTTCCCATTATATTCATATTAAAGCAAATATAAGCAACTGGACTTTCTTCTTATGTAAAGTTAGGACTTCGCCCTACTTTAAATTATGATTAAATAGTTTCGCGGATCTTTATTAAAATAGTTGTAAGCTATAGAAACTGGTAAATTTTTTAAAGCTTCAAATAAAAATTGTATAAACAACCCTGGAAGTGGGTAATCCCTGAATTCTGAGAAATTTCAAAATCATTTATGGTAAATGAAGAGGAGTATGAAATAGAACCTCTGTCGTAAACTAAAATGGTCATACATTTTTGATGATAATAACATTTTAAATTATTTATGAATAATATTTAATACTTTTATTATTATAATAACTAAATAAATAGATTTAATAGGACAATATAAAATACTTTTATCCAACAAAACTTCACATTTGTTTGAAAAACTTATATAAAACTGCTAAAAAAATGCGACTAAATAACAATAACTATTGGTCGCTGTTAATCAGTCTTTTAGGTAAAATTAATATGTGACCCGGTCTATCAAAATGTAGCTTATGACTGAAAAATAAAATTTCGAAAAAAAATAGCTAATTTTTCGAAATTTTTAGCTAATTTTTCGAAATTTTGTTCTTGAGCCATAAGCCACCTTTTCCCTTTTCATAGACCGGGTCACTTATAACAAAGTTTTTGTATAAAATTTGTATCTAATATTAATTTCTAATGCAAAAGTCGAAAACTATTTCTCAAATCTCACAACTACTTGTATCCTGGGTAATAGAAATTTTGACTTCGGTTTCAAATCTGCTAACTCAACAAATACAGTTTTTCTGCAAATAAATCCTCGAAACTTAAATAAATTCTTTGAAAGCGATATCTTTAATTTTTCTCTAAGAAAACTACAGGATCAAAGAAATGAGGTTTATTATAATGATTTAACTTTAAAGTTGATAGCGGCCATTGAGCAAACACATTGCGAAGTAAGTTTTTCTACCTTTTGAGAGTTTTAATTTTATTGTATAGCATACTTTTAGGGTTTTTTAGCTTTCCAAGATGATATACATCTCTTTGCTAAGGCTTTTCGCAAGGCTAGCAGATTTTCCATATGGCGCCCATTGAACAATAGATTCTTGCTTGCTTTTACTAAGGATCAGCAGAAGCAGGACTTTTTTCAGGATCAGCTGTTTAAAGGTAAGAATTTTTACTTATGTAAAATAAATTAAATTTATTTCAAAATCGGAGAGCTTTTAAAGCGGGTAGTTTTTAAAACTTTTGGGATAATCCAGGAAAAGTTTAATGCACTTTAAAAAAATAAGTTTTATTTAGCAATTGAAGTGAATCATTTATTCTAGCATAATTTGAAAAGGGATTAAAGCTTGATATATAAACAGATCCTAAAAGTTTGCAACGTTTTTCTTTCATTAAATTTATTAGGCTACGATTTATATTATGATATGATGCCTGAAGATTAATGGATTCGATTTGTATCGAAATCTGAAAAATATCAAATTGTGCTGCATACTTTTAAGGGGTATAAGAAAAATGTAATTGCCATCATTTTATTTGTGCAAGACTTAGAATAATTATAAAGGAAATTTGTCGATTGGATGACTTTTCTATAGAAAAATTATCGATAGGATGACTTTTCTATAGAAAAGTTATAGATAGGATGACTTTTCTACAGAAAAGTTATCGATAGGATGACTTTTCTACAGAAAAGTTATCGATAGGATGACTTTTCTATAAAAAAGTAATTGATAGGATGACTTTTCTGTAGAAAAGTTATCGATAGGATGACTTTTCTATAGAAAAGTTATCGATAGGATGACTTTTCTATAGAAAAGTTATCGATAGGATGACTTTTCTATAGAAAAGTTATTGATAGGAAGACTTTAATATAGAAAAGTTATCAATAGGATGACTTTAATAAAGAAAAGTTATCGGTAGGATTACTTTTCTATAGAAAAGTTATCGATAAAATGACTTTTTTATAGAAAAGTTATCGATAGGATGACTTTTCTATCTAAAGTCAAATTATTTTAGATCTCCTAAGGATAGGCAATACTTTTTAAAACCTGTTTTTTTTTTTGTTTTCTATAAAAATTCTGCTACTAATTTTAATAAAATTTGATTGCTTCCCTTAGATCAAGCAAATATTTTGGTAATAGAAGCTGATAGTTGGAATTCGACAGAGTTTTACTTGAAAACCAATAAATTTGTGGGTCAGAAGCAACAAAATCCACATAAATTGATATATTTGTCAACATTTTTCGGCTTCAATAAATCTTTTATACCCGATATAGACTTATTTTCTACTCGCAAGCTCGAAAATCTTCAAGGCCGTGAGCTTGTTATAGGGGCCTTTGACTATCGCCCCTTTGTGGCTGTGGATTTTGAGCAGTTCCCTCAGTATTATGATCATGCTTGTGATAATCCCTCTCACCAAGTTCACGTGGATGGCACAGAGATACGTATAGCTCATACATTTTGTGAGATCTATAATTGTACTTTACAATTTGATACATGTTGGTATTTGAAACCAAATTCAATAACAATGAATTAAACAAATTTATCAATTTGCTTTTAGCCGAGAAAGAAGAATGGGGTATTACCCTCGATAACTACACCAGCAATGGCCTAATAGGCATGATCATTGATGATAGGATAGACATGGCCATGGGAGCCATGTATGCTCTGTAGGTTTTATTGAAATATAATATATATGTTCGTCCTTTAAAAAAAATATTTCAGCGTTTCATATTATAAAGTTGTGGAATCGACATCTTTTATAGGTCGTTCGGGCGTAACCTGCCTGGTACCCTCTGCCTCGGCTTTGGCCAGTTGGAATCTGCCTCTGCGTCCTTTTCACTTAAACCTGTGGTTGACCATTCTTCTAAGTTTAAGTTTGGAAGCTTTCGGTCTTTCTATGTTGAGGAAATTTGAACAATATTTTCGAGTTCGAACTATAAATTGGCATTTAAGCTTTAACTTTGGATTTGCGACTATACTGAAATTAGTTCTAAACCAAAGCTCCAACTATAAGACACAAACACATGCCATACGAACCTTTCTAGTGGCCTGCTATATGTTTGAGATCATCGTGAATAGCGTTTACGGAGGTGGACTATCGTCGGTGTTGACCATACCCACGTAAGTAGCGATAAAATGTGCGTAGGAAAAGTTGTGTATGACTTTTCTATAGAAAATTTGTCGCTAGAATGCCTTTTACATAGAAAGATATGATGACATTTCTAATGAAAATTTTTAGCTTTGGAGAATCAGCTGATTCCGTTGAGAGACTTTACAAATTTAATCTAACCTGGACTGGAAGCTCATATGCCTGGTTGGAGTCTATAAGTGGAGCACAGACACAAAATGATGTAAGACCATTTGTAATAAAAGGAATGTCCTCAAATAATCCTTTTTATTTTAGCCCATTTACAGCCATTTGTTAAACAACTTCGAGGTCAATAGCATCGAAGATATGCGTTTGAAAGCCAAAACCCACAATATGGCCTTTATTATAGAGCGCCTTACCTATGGCCACTTTGGAGGCGGAGATTTTCTAAGCCCCGAGGCCTTAAGGCGCCTTAAGCTTATGCTAGAAGATATCTATTTTCAATATACCGTCACCATGGTCTCCCGTTCTTGGCCCTACTTGCCTAAGTACAATGACTTTTTAATGATGTGGCTTTCGGCTGGACTGGACAAATACTGGGAATGGCGAATGACGGCCAAGTATTTGAATTTGAATGAACAAACTCAGGTTTTGGCCTCAAAGTATCATAATGTTGATTTGGGTCCTACTAAGTTGAATTTGGATAATTTTGCTGGCATAATAGTTATGTGGTTGGTGGGAATGTTACTAAGTATAGTAACTTTTGGTATAGAGATTTTATGGTTTGAGCTGCGATTGGGAAGATGTTGAGGAGCAAAATGTGGAGAATGGCTTAAGTGATCTTTAATGGTTTTATTTTGAAGAAAATATAAAATATTAAATTGCATTTTATACCAAAATTGGTAATTTAAAAAAAATGTGAATGTTCGATTGCAAAAATATATGTTGCATACTTTTAGGAGGTCCCATATAAAATTATGTCTGAAAAGTACTTTTTTAAATAAATTTTTTCTAAATTCAGTTTTAATTAAGCTTTCCCTTTTTTAAATAAAAATACCCTTAAAAAATCTTGCTCCATTTTCTCATAATTCCCATTTTAATTTATTTTCTCTTCATAGATTACCTTTTTTTCCTTTCTTTTTGGATTCCATATAAATATAAATTATAAGTTTTCATATGACTTGTTTTGATCAGGTTTAATTTGCTTGTTTATTCCCATTTTTTTATAATATCTAACTTTGAAAAAAAAAACTTTTGCAAAAAATTTCAAAAATATAATATACAAAAATTTTGTGATAAACATGAAAATATTGTTGAAGCTGATGATGAAGTAGAAGAAGTTTTTATTTCACAACTTTTATTTCATTTATTTTGCAGTTGTATTTATTCATATTTAAGGTTTCACAGCGTGAAATTTGTTTCATCATTTGTAAGATTTTGTTATTTGTTTTTTAAGTTTTTCGCAAAAAAATAAAATCAGAAAAGAACGACGAACGAACGTACAAATAAATAAATGAATGGCATGAAATTATGATGAACAAAGTTGTTATGGCTACGAGAAAAAAGAACAGAAATAAATGAAAATTGAGAAAAATAAGATATTTTTTTTTTAACAAAAAAGGAAAATGGGTGAAAATATTTGTGAATCAAATGAAAAAATTCAAACGAAAAAATGGACGTTAGCAGCAAAAATATAATTTTCTTAAAAAAAATTTCTATTTCATCAAAATAATTATCGATTTGATGTCCATTTTATAGAAAAGTTATCTAAAGGATGACTTTTCTATAAAAAGGTTCTCGATAGGATAAATTTTCTATAGAAAAGTTATCTACGGGATGACTTTTCTATAGAAAAGTTATCGATAGGATGACTTTTCTATAAAAAAGTTATCGATGGGATGACTTTTTTATAAAAAGTTATCGATGGGATGACTTTTCAAAAGAAAAACTATCGATAGGATTACTTTTATAAAGAAAAATTATTGATATGACATTTCTACAGAAAAATTATCGATAGGATGACTTTTTTTATAATAGTTATCGATAGGATGACTTTTTCATAGAAAACTTATCGATAGGATGACTTTTCTAATGGAAAGTTATCGAAAAAATTACTTTTCTTTAGAAAAGTTATCTATAGAAAACTTATCGATAGGATAAATTTTCAAAAGTTATCAATAGAATGTATTTTCTATAGAAAAGTTATCGATAAGTTGACTTTTTTTTTCAAGAAAACTTATCGATATGATGATTTTTCTTTAGAAAAGTTATTGATAGGATGACTTTTCTGTAGAAGATTTATCGATAGGATGACTTTTCTAAAGAACAATTATCGATAAGATAACTTTTCTAAAGAACAGTTATCTAAAAGATGACTTTTCTATAGAACAGTTATCGAAAAGATGACATTTCTTTAGAAAAGTTACCGAAAAGGTGACTTCTCTATTGAAAACTTATCGATAATATGGCTTTTTTATAAAAAAGTTATAGATAATATTACTTTTTTATACAAAAGTTATCGATAGGATAACTTTTCTATAGAAAAGTTAACGAGAGGGCAACTTTTCTATAGAAAAGTTATCGAAAAGATGACTTTTCTATAGAAAAGTTATCGAAAAGATGACTTTTCTAAAGAAAAGTTATCGAAAAGATGAGTTTTCTATAAAAAAGTTATCGAAAAGATGACCTTTCTATAGAAAAGTTATCGAAAAGATGACTTTTCTATACAACAGTTATCGAAAAGATGACTTCTTCTATACAACAGTTATCGAAAAGATGACTTTTCCTTAGAAAAGTTATCGAAAAGATGACTTCTCTATAGAAAAGTTATCGATAATATGATTTTTCTATAGAAAAGTTATCGATAGGATAACTTTTCTATAGAAAACTTAACGAGAGGGCGACTTTTCTATAGAAAAGTTTTCGAAAAGATGACTTTTCTATAGAAAAGTTATGGAATAGATGTCTTCTCAATAGAAAAGTTATGGAAAAGATGTCTTCTCAATAGAAAAGTTATCGATAATATGACTTTTTTATAGAAAAGTTATAGAAAAGATGACTTTTCTATAGAAAAGTTATCGAAAAGATAACTTTTCTATATGAAAGTTATCGAAAAGATAACTTTTTTATAGAAAAGTTATCGAAAAGATTACTTTTCTATAGAAAAGTTATCGAGAAGATGACTTTTCTATAGAAAAGTTATCATAAGGATGACTTTCCTTTAGAAAAATTATCGAAAAGATGTCTTTTCTATAGAAAAGTTATCAAAAAGATATAGAAACAATTTTTTTTAAATTTTGAATAAAAATTTATTTAATAGAGAATTTTTTAAACAATATTTATAGAAAATTTTCTATAGAAATTCTAATTTTTATAGAAAATTTTTTATATAGAAAAATTTTCATGGAAATTTTTTTATATAGAAAAATTTTTATAGAAAATTTTTTATATAGAAAAATTTTTATAGAACCATTTTTATAGAAAAATTTTTATAGAAAAATTTTTATAGAAAAAATTTTTATAAAAAATTTTTGATAGAAAATTTTTTATATAGAAAAAATTTTAATAGAAAATTTTTTATATTGAAAACATTTTTACAGAAAAAATTTTTATAGAAAATACTTTATATAGAAAAATATTTTTGTATAGAAAAGTTTTTATATAGAAAAAATTTTTAGAGACAATTTTTTATATAGAAAAAAATTTTGTCAAAAATTTTTCTTCTATACAAAAAATTTTCTTTACAAATTTTTTCAATTATGCAAAAAATTTTCTATAGAAAATTTTTTGGTAGTATTTCTTTTTTACTTTTTGTTACCCTTATATTGTTTTATAAATATATCCTCTATTATCGTTTTGCTCAATTAAAATAAAGCGTGTTGGTGAGCACATGTTAAATAGAGAGAGTAATTTATGAAAAAATCAAGTTTTCATAGGCTATCTCTTGATGTAGGCAAGAAAACACCAAAAACAAATAAAAATAACTGCTCCGAACACATACATATACCGATACTTATCCATACGAACGCCAACTCCTGTTAAGTACGAGTACAAAAACAAAGCATTAGGTGGGTTGGCAAAAAAAAAACAAGGAGAGAGTATGAGTAAAATGTAGTGGTAAATTATATGAAGGCTATTGTTGTTGTTGTTATTTTTATAATTTTTATTTTATTGCTTTTATTTTAGTTCTCGTATTTTTATTATTTTTTTAACGAATTCTCTTCCTGTCTCACTCTTGATACTTTTGGTTATGAGCGTAAAGTTAAAATGGTGAGTGTGTGAGTGAATGATGCTGTTGCTGCTATCACTGTGGTGGTGTGATAATTGTTGTTGACTGGAAGGATGGATAGCTGCTGTTGCCTGTTTGATTCTCTTATTATTATCCCAACCATTTTCCGAGTAGAATGTTTTTTTATATTTTTTTTTTTTGTACCTTTGGCATGTTTTTATTATAAATATTTTTTCATTGCTGGCCTGATTGCTTGGCAACGCAACAGTTTGCCATGACAATAATACATTATAATTTGTGATTGAGTTTTATGTTGCTGTTGTTGTTTTTGTTGATGATGTTGATGATAAGAGCAGAAAGTTGTGAATAACACAAACAACACAATAATACTCAAGCAGTTTTCTATGGACAAAAACAACAACTATAACTTAAATTGCGAACAGAAAAAAAACTCTTTTAATATGGATAAAAATTGGTATGAATATAAAAAGAAAATAATGAACATAAATTATCCACTAGCATGAGTTGGGCATAAACAAGAAGAAAAGTGGAAAATTAACCTTTATTTAGTTTTACAAATATGCACAACAGATATTTTTCAACATTAGCTCATATTTTTTTATTTTTTGTTTTAGGCACTTACCTCCTGCTATGTTTTCTAAATAAATAGAAAAACATATTTTTTATAACAAAAACACTTGACATTCTTTGTATTATTATAGATTTTAATTTTTTTCCAAAGGCAAAGCAAAACAAATCTTTAAATAATTCCTGAATAGATTTATTATCAAAGAAAGTTTTCATATGGAAAAAATTTTGTAAAAAAATTTTTCATATGATAAATATTTTAGTAGGAAAATTTTCATATGAAAAACAATTTTATAAAAAAATTTCTATTAAAATGGACTACAGGTGGTATGAGTAATAAATATTAATAATAAGCCAGGTAACATCTTCTAGAAATTTTTCAATAATATTATTGAAAATATTTTTGTTAAACAAATCAAAATTTCTATAAAACCTATAGAATATTATTCATCGCCATATAGCCTCTTAGGCTCACATAACATTCCTTTTCACCAGTAAATTTTATATAAAAATATTTTATCGTCTCTATTTTAGTTGGAGGTCCTTCCATATAAAACCTCCATTTATCCCTTTATCCACCCGTCTACATACCTAATATATGGTTTCATTAATATGATGTTACTTGCCTCATCATGTTTGCAACTTAAAACCACATACAAAAATAGTTGATGATTAACCATTTGTTGTAAGTAATAACAAGTAGACAACAAAAAAAAAAAAAACCCGCGAAGGCTACATGAAAATATTATGAAAAAAATTGAAAAAAATTCATATAATAAAAAAATAAACTGAAATGAATGATGTGCACATGAGTTGTTAAATAGTGGTTTTATAATTAACTCTGGAAAATAAATAGACCTCTTTATAGTAAAGCCAAAGCAAAAATTAATAAAATAAAAAAAAAATATAAAAAACATTGAAAGGAATTTAAAGCAGGAAACAGGAACCTAAATCTTGTTTAAATTTCCCTATAAAAATAGTAAAATTGTGTAAAATTTCCTAAAAAAATAATGAAATTTTGAAAATTTGCATATAAAATTTGTGACCTTTAACAAATTTTCCTATAAAAATATTGAAAATTTTAAAATTTCCCTATAAAAATAGTGAAATTTTGAAAATTTCCCTATAAAAATTGTAAAATTTCGTACAGAAATAGTAAAATTATGAAAAATTTCCTACAAAAAGAAATGAAATTTTGAAAATTTGTCTGTTAAAATTGTAAAATTTTGAAAATTTTCCTATAGAAATATTAAAATTTTTAAGATTTCCCTATAAATATATTAAAATTTTGAAAATTTCCCTATAAAAAAAAATTGAAAATTTCCTTATAAAAATAGTGAAATTTTGAAAATTTCCCTATTAAAACATTGAAATTTTGAAAATTTCCCTATAAAAATAGTGAAATTTTAAAAATTTCCCTATAAAAAAAAATGAAATTTTGAAAATTTCCCTATAAAATAAGAGAAATTTTTTAATATTTCCCTATAAAAATAGTAAAATTTTAAAAATTTGGCCTTTAAAATAGTAAAATTTTCAAAATTTCCCCATAAAAAAAATAAATATTGAAAATTTACCTAAAAAAGTGGCGAAATTATAATATTATTTTTAAATTTTTCCTATAAAAATAGTGAAATTTTAAAAAATTTCCTCATAAAAATAGTGAAGTTTTGGAAATTTCCCTATGAAAATAGTGACACTCTAAAAATTTCCCTACAAAAATAGTAAAATTTTGAAATTTTGAATTTTTCTCTATGAAAAAAGTGAAATTTTAAAAATGTTCCTATAAAAATAGTGTTGGAAATTTCCCTATAAAAATAATGAAATTTTGGAAATTTCCCTATAAAAATAATGAAATTTTGAAAATTTCCCTATAAAAATAGTGAAATTTTGAAAATTTCCAAATAAAAATAGAGAAATTTTGAAAATTTCCCTACTAAAATAGTAAAACTTTAAAAACTTCCTCATAAAAATAGTGAAGTTTTGAAAATTTTCTTATGAAAATAGTGAAATTATGAAAATTTCCCTTTAAAAATAGTGAAATTTGGAAAACTTCCCCACAAAAATAGTGAAATCTTGAAAATTTCCTTATAAAAATAGTGAAATTTTGAATATTTCCCAATAAAAATAGTGAAATTTTGAAAATTTTCCTGTAATAATAGTGAAATTTTGAAAACTTTCTTATGAAAGTAGTAAAATTTTAAAAATTTCAATATAAAAATAGTGAAATTTGGAAAATTTCCTTATAAAAATAGTGAAATTTTGAAAATTTCCCTATAAACTTTTCCTATAAAAATACTGAAGTTTTGAAAATTTCCCTTAAAAATAGTGAAATTTTGAAAATTTCCTTATCTAAATAGTGAAATTTTGAAAATTTCCCTATAAAACTAGTGAAATTTTGAAAATTTCCCTATAAAACTAGTGAAATTTTGAAAATTTTCCTATAAAAATAGTGAAATTTTGAAAATTTCCCTATGAAAATACAAAATTTATAAAACTTTTATTTTCATTTCGAAATTTCTTCATAATTTCAAAAACTTATATCAATTTTCTTATCTCATTGTTGTTATTTCCCTCCTTCCCCTTCCAAACTCCCTTCAAGTAACAAATTATTTCCTATTACTTTTCTATTATGTTATCGTCCATCAAATAACCATTTAAGCATAAAATCCCTAAAAATATACTACGCAACAACAAAAAAAAAATCTTCAATTACAACTCATTCGTATAAATACTTTGCAACATTCATGTATTTTTATTATTGTTTCAACAAGTTTCTTCTCTCTCCCTTGCACAATCACTCTCTCTCTCTTGTCTACATCTTTTACTGACAAGTCAAAAAACTATTTATTTCCTTGATTTCTTTCATTTTATTTCAATTCATTTCTAATACATCATTTATGGAATTTATTTAGTTTTATTATTGAAAGATTTCTTTCTTTATTATAACATTATAGAAGAAAGTATTGGACTGTTACATATAAGGATATGAATGTGTTGGTCAGAGTTAGAGGGAGAGAGAGACCTTATGTTAGTGTGAGTAAGTTTTCAGCTTTACAATACTAATCATTTTGATTGTCGATGCTGCTCAATTTGCGATGCAATTTCGCATGCTAAAACGATTTTGAAATTTTACATAAAGTTAAAGGTACTCTTAAGAAAGAAGGGAAAATTTTGATTTTTTTACAACATTTCAACATGGTTCAAGGAACTTCTTTTTGTAACAAAAACGAATAAATTAGAAAATAGCTTATAGAAAAATTTAAAAGTTTGAAAACATTATAACACTAATAGTAATACTTTGCAAGTTTCCAGTGGAGTTTTTTGAAATTTTAACAATTTCCCTATAAAAATAGTTAAATTTTCAATTTTTTTCAATAAAAATAGCAAAATTTTTAAATTTTCTCAATAAAATTAGCAAAGTTTTAAAATTTTCTATATAAAAATGGTGAAGATTAGAAAGTTTCTCTTTAAAAATAGTAAAATTTTAAACTTGTTTTTTAACATTTTGAAAATCTCCTAATTAAATAAGTAAAATTTTGAAGATTTCTCTAAAAAAAAATATTAAAATTTTAAAATTTTCTTTAAAAAAAAAAAAAATAAATATTGAAAATGTTTCTATAAGAATAGTAAAATTTTGAAAGTTTTTCTTTTAAGATAGTGAAACTTTTAAAATTTTACTAGTTAAAAAATTGTATTTTGAAAATTTTCTTATTACAATAATTTTGAAAATTTTAACGTTTATAATGACAAATATAAAAATGACAACAATAATACTTAAAGCGTAAAAAGAAAAAATTATCTCATAGATAAAATTTCCCATTTTCCTATATGCAATTCTATCATGAAAGAAAGGCCAAATAGCCGCATTCTATATCAATCGAAAACTCAGACTTTTAAGCAAATATTGTGTAGCATATCTTAGGGATTTTCAAAATAATTTATTTTGCAAAAATTTTAATTTATTATCTAAACATATCCGTTTGTTTGCTAAAACAACTAACCGGTAGTAAAGGAAATTCATTAAAATTTCCTTTACTACCGGGAAACTTTTGACAGATAAGTTACAATGTAGTGAACCTCTTAGGTTGAATATAATTTGGATTACCCTCAAAGTATGCTACAAAAATTTTTCTGAAATATCTTACATTACGATCTATGTTTATCTAAACAAAATGTAGTATTTTCCTCTTGCTCCCCTTAAAGCGGCACCTGACGTTATTTTCTGAAAGTAAAAATGTTCTGCCCACACGCCTTTCAACTGAGTTTTTGTTATAACAAAATTACTTGTTCTCAAAAAGTCCCTGGAAGTAGATTTGTTGAAGCAAAAAAGCTTCTAGTTCAGTTATCAACCAAGTCCAAATTATCCTGGATAAGAACCTTTAGCTTCTAAAATAAATATACAAAAAACTTAATGTAGCTAAGACACAAACATCAACAAAAACACTTTGGAATTCAGAAAATGTCCTCAGAGCTTTTTATGTTCTTTAGACAAATAAATCTGTAACCCTAATATAAGATTCAGTTAAATATCGCACGAAGACTACCTTTAGTATTTTCAGTTTGAAATTCTAGCCAATAATAAAGTTGCAGATTAGCTGAGATAGACAAGACACCATAAAATCGCAGGACTCTTTCTCAATGAGTTCAACAGCAGCACTAGATCTCTCACTTGATTTCCTTGCAGTTCGTGATGACTTAAAAGATTGAAATGTCTCAGCAGCTCATTATGACTTAGCACTTTAAGATGACTGGGAAGTTCAGGATGGCTTAGCAGCTTTAGATGACTCAGCATTTTGGAAAAAATTTTATATAGATACCGGGAAGATTTCTACATTTTTATGCAAAAAAAATTTAAAATTTTCTCTTTTTAAATATACACTTAGAGTTTTTTTGAGAAGTCATTAAAATTTGACAATTATAGCAAATACCTATTATAGCAAAGCTTAAATTGTTTATAGGAAAGTTAAAAGTATAATGGCTTTCTTATACTTTTATATTTGTTGACGTTATTTTTAAGTTTAACGTTATTTCTAAGTTAAATATTATGAGGCCCTATGCTCCACTGGGAGTCAAAGATAACAGAAGAAGTTATATACTATCAGAGACTTTTGAAAAGCTAAAACCTACAGAGAATGTTATCAACAGTTCAAAAAATGTATTTTAAATAAGTTGCTTAAGCTTTGCAGAAAAAAGTATTAATCACACGCAAGTCTTATAAATAACTTTGAAGGATTTGGTCCGTGCTCATCTTGTAAGGCGTTATAAAAGCTTTAAGAACTTTTCAGTAATTTTTAGTCAATACAACGAAATAAGAGCTTTTATATAGAAAATACTCTTACTGCTTGTTTATTTCAAGTTTGTTATTCTTTTACTTAAAAAGTGGTTTGTGTCTTTGGTTGTTGTAATAGAAGAAATTTAAATAGAAACGAAGTAAATATAAAAGAAATAATGTTGTTTGTGTCTTAAGTAATTGTAATAGAATCAAATGTAAAAGATTATAAAAGAAGTAAAAACTAAAATCTTACCCCCTTATACATATGTACCTATATAGACGAATTATAAAATTTCAAAGTCTTACAGTAGGAATTTTTTTTTTGAAAATTTTATTTATTATATTTTTCGTTTATGAATTAAGGGATTAGTCCTTGAGAAATATTTTCAAGATTTTAGCAAAATGTATAACATTTAGAATATTTTACTAAAACATGTAAAATATAAAAACTTTTTTTAAAAGATTTACTAAACATGGAAATTTATGAGAATTTTACTAATAGATGGACATTTTTTACAATTAAACTCAAAATAATTAAATTTTAAAATATTGCTAAAAATAGAAAAACTTTTTATATTTAACTAAAAATATTGAAATTTTAAAAATGTTACTAAAAAATTAAAATTTCGTTAATTTTACATAAAAGTAAATTTTACTAATAAAATTTTAAATTTTATAAAAATTATCAAATAAGAAAAATTCGTTAAATTTTTCTGGAAAAAATAAATTTAGAAAATTTTAATTCAAAACGTATAATTTGAAAATTTTTTTAGAGCGAGAAAAATTTTAACAATTTTACTTACATTTAAATATTTTACTTAAAAGAAGAAAAAAAATTGAAAAATTTTACTAGAAAAATCTTTTTTATAAATTTTACTCAAAATAATAAAATTTTAAGATTTTACTTAAATAACTTATTTTTAAAATTTTACTAAAAATTTTGAAATTTACCTAAGGAGAATAAAATTTTGAAATTTAAAAAAAGACAGCAACTAATTTTAGCACAATTTTCAAAATTTTACTACTTTTAGTAAAATTTTCAAAATTTTACGATTTTTAGTAAAATTTTAAAATTTTACTATTTTAGTAAAATTTTAAAATTTTACTAATTTAGTAAAATTTTAAAAATTTTAAATTAAATTTAGTAAAATTTTCAAAATCTAAATTTTTAGTAAAATTATCAAAATTTTACTATTTTTAGTAAAATTTTCAAAATTTTATTTTTTTTAGTAAAATTTTCAAAATTTTACAATTTTTAGTAAAATTTAAAACTTTTACTATTTTTGGTATAATTTTCAAAATTTTACTATTTTTAGTAAAATTTTACTATTTTTAGTAAAATTTTACTATTTTTAGTAAAATTTTACTATTTTTAGTAAAATTTTCAAAATTTTACTATTTTTAGTAAAATTATGAAAATTTTACTTAAAATAGTAAAATTTGAATTTTGAAAATTTTACTTAAAATAGTAAAATTTGAATTTGAATTTTACTAAAAATAGTAAAATTTTGAAAATTTTATTAAAAATATATATTTTTAATAATAAAACTATTTTTAGTAACATTTTCAAAATTTTACTATTTTTAGTAAAATTTTCAAAATTTTACTACAAATGGTAAAATTTTATTAAAAATATATAATTTTCAAAATTTTACTATTTATAGTAAAATTATGAAAATTTTACTTAAAATAGTAAAATTTGAATTTTGAAAATTTTACTTAAAATAGTAAAATTTGAATTTTGAAAATTTTACTAAAAATAGTAAAATTTTGAAAATTTTACCAAAAATAGTAAAATTATGAAAATTTTACTAAAAACAATAAAATTTTGAAAATTTTATTAAAAATATATATTTTTAATAATATAACTATTTTTAGTAAAATTTTCAAAATTTTACTATTTTTAGTAAAATTTTCAAAATTTTACTACAAATGGTAATTATTAAAAATATGTAATTTTCAAAATTTTACTATTTTTAGTAAAATTTTCAAAATTTTACTATTTTAAGTAAAATTTTCAAAGTTTTACTATTTTTAGTAAAATTTTCAAAATTTTACTATTCGTAGTAAAATTTTCAAAATTTTATTATTTTTAGTAAAATTTTGAAAATTTTTCTATTTTTAGTAAAATTTTTAAAATTTTTCTATTTTTAGTAAAATTTTTAATATTTTACTATTTTTAGTAAAATTTTCAAAATTTTACTATTTGTAGTAAAATTTTCAAAATTTTACTATTTTTAGTAAAATTTTCAAAATTTTACTATTTGTAGTAAAATTTTCAAAATTTTACTATTTTTAGAAAAATTTTCGAAATTATACAATTTTTAGTAAAATTTTCAAAATTTTTCTATTTTTAGTAAAATTTGTAAAATTTTACTATTTTCAGTAAAATTTTCAAAATTTTACTATTTTTGGTAAAATTTTGCTATTTTTAGTAACATTTTTAAAATTTTGCTATTTTTAGTAAAATTTTCAAAATTTAGCTATTTTCAGTAAAGTTTTCAAAATTTTAAAATTTTACTTAAGCTTAATTTTGAAAATTTAAAAGAAAATCTTGATTTTTTAAATTTTTTCTAAAAAACTTCTAATTTTTTAAATTTTCTTAAAGATATTAAATTTTGTCAATTAAACTGAAAAGTATTAGATTTGAAATGTTTTTTGAAAGAAATATTTTTAAAATTAAAATTTTTTAATTTTAACTTAAATTTCAATTTTATTATCAAACAAGCTTTAATTTTAACTTAATATTTATTTATGTGCTCATGCAAAATTCTGCTCTAGTTAATTTTAGCTTTTGATTTTAAATTAACTTTACTGTAATTAATGCCTGAATTCAAATACAAACTGACCCATTTGCATTTGATGCATTCATTTCATTAAAAATCTTCTTGTTTTTTTTTTGGAATAAAAATAAATTCATGTTGTTTTTATAAAAAAAAAAAAAAAATACAATAATTTACTGTATGAGCTTAGTCAGGCCTGATGCGGGGAAATTGTTTTGACCCCCTTCTAATTTAATGTTTGGCATAAATTTTTGTTAAAAAATCAGTTTCACTGCAAAATTTTGTGCATTATGATGGCGATGAATATATGATGATGATGGTGTTGTGTTGTACTGGTTGCCGCCTTTTTGGTTGCCTGCTGAACCTTTTTTAAGGACTTAGTCACGTTTCATATTTTAACAAATTTTTAAAAGTGGAAAAAATAACCGCTTCGTTTCGTAGTAGGCCTCTTTTCGTTTAAGAGCTCATAAAGTTAATGTTTGCAATGAGTTTTGCTATTAGGCATTATGATGTGAGGACGATGAGCAGGATATTCAAAATATGTTTGTGTTTATTTTCTTGTTGTTGTGTCCTGCATCAGTGTCCTATGAGTGTGATGTTGGTTTGATATTTGAAAAAGGTGTGTTTATGAGTTGTGATGAACACAAAAACTTTCTAATGTTTTGATGCCTATACAAGCTACCTTTTGTGGAAGTGCCCTACGCTATTGCCATTAGCCTTTTAGTGGCTAAAAATTCTCGAATTATTAAGTCAGGCACCTACTCCACTCCACTATGTCTTGCCTAACCCAACAAAAGGATGAAAAAATGTTAGACTAGCTGCATATATTAAAGCAAATGTACTTGTTTTCCTCTTCAAAGAACTAAAACCAAAGATGCGTTAGTGTTACAAACACAATTTTAAAAATACTAGGGTCTAAACCAACAAATGATGAGCAGTTAACACAAAAACAATGATAATGACATAAATTATAATGAAGTTAAGGCTCCAGAAAATGAAGATTCTGCAAATTTTTTGAAACTTATAATTTTTTTCATTCCTTTCATTCCACTTGTTTCATTCCTGGTTTCTGTATTTCTCTTCCGAGATCACATACATTTTTTTATTACTCAAATACGTGACAATTATGGTCATTATCTATATGAAAGTTAAACTCTTGTCATATTAGAGTACTTATGTATTTAGTAACATTATTGTTGTTAATACATAATAGGATGAAAATTATGCTAAGAGCGACATCATAAAGGATTAACTGTTGCTTTCAAAGGAGGCTCGAACTAAGACAATAACAACTAATTCTCATATGAGTGATAAAATATTAAAATTAATTAAGAAATTATACTTTGGTATACATCTTAGTTAGAAATAATGCTTTAAAGCATTAAAATAGCATAATTTTAGGAGGTAAGGCAAAAAACTAAAATATTTAAAACTTTTCAAAATATTAATATTTGGAAAATTTTTTAAAATTTCACTATTTTTAGTAAAATATTCAAAATTTTACTGTTTTTAGTAAAATTATCAAATGTTTACTTTTTTAAGTAAGATTTTCCAAATTTTACCATTTCTAGTGAAATTTTCAAAATTTTACTATTTTAAGAAAAATTCTTCAAAATTTTACTATTTTAGATATTTTTAGTAAATTTAGATATTTTTAGTAAAATTTTCAAAATATAAATATTTTTAGTAAAATTTTAAAAATGTTACTATTGTCTCTGTTTTAGCCTATGTCTTAGTCTATGTCTTAGTCTTTATCTTTGTCTGTATCTAAGTCTATTTCTTAGTCTTTGTCTTAGTCTATGTCTTAGTCTATGTTTCAGTCTATGTCTTAGTCTATGTATTAGCCTATGTCTTAGTCTATGTCTTAGTCTTTACCTCAGACTATGTCTTAATCTCAGTCTAAGTCTTAGTCATTGTCTTAATCTATGTCTTAATCTATGTATTAGTCTATGTCTTAGTCTATGTCTTAGTCTATGTCTTAGTCTATGTCTTAGTCTATGTCTTAGTCTATGTCTTAGTCTATGTCTTAGTCTATGTCTTAGTCTATGTCTATGTCTTAGTCTATGTCTTAGTCTATGTCTTAGCCTATGTCTTAGTCTATGTCTTAGTCTATGTCTTAGTCTATGTCTTAGTCTATGTCTTAGTCTATGTCTTAGTCTATGTCTTAGTCTATGTCTTAGTCTATGTCTTAGTCTATATCTTAGTCTATGTCTATATCTATGTCTATGTCTTAGTCTATGTCTTAGTATATGCCTTAGTCTATGTCTTAGTCTATGTCTTAGTCTATGTCTTAGTCTATGTCTTAGTCTATATCTTAGTCCATGTCTTAGTCTATGCCTTAGTCTATGTCTTAGTCTATGTCTTAGTCTATGTCTTAGTCTATGTCTTAGTCTATGTCTTAGTCTATGTCTTAGTCTATGTCTTAGTCTATGTCTTAGTCTATGTCTTAGTCTATGTCTTAGTCTATGTCTTAGTCTATGTCTTAGTCTATGTCTTAGTCTATGTCTTAGTCTATGTCTTAGTCTATGTCTTAGTCTATGTCTTAGTCTATGTCTTAGTCTATGTCTTAGTCTATGTCTTAGTCTATGTCTTAGTCTATGTCTTAGTCTATATCTTAGTCTATGTCTTAGTCTATGTCTTACTTTATGTCTTAGTCTATGTCATAGTCTATGTCTTAGTCTATGTCTTAGTCTATGTCTTAGTCTATGTCTTAGTCTATGGCTTAGTCTATGTCTTAGTCTATGTCTTAGTCTATGTCTTAGCCTATGTCTTAGTCTATGTCTTAGTCTATGTCTTAGTCTATGTCTTAGTCTATGTCTTAGTCTATGTCTTAGTCTATGTCTTAGTCTATGTCTTAGTCTATGTCTTAGTCTATGTCTTAGTCTATGTCTTAGTCTATGTCTTAGTCTATGTCTTAGTCTATGTCTTAGTCTATGTCTGAGTCTATGTCTTAGTCTATGTCTTAGTCTATGCCTTAGTCTATGTCTTAGTCTATGTCTTAGTCTATGCCTTAGTCTATGTCTTGGTCTATGTCTTAGTCTATGTCTTAGTCTATGTCTTAGTCTATGTCTTAGTCTATGTCTTAGTCTATGTCTTAGTCTATGTCTTTGTATATAAATTAGTCTATGTCTTAGTCTTTGTCTTAGTCTATGTCTTAGTCTATGTCTTAGTCTATGTCTTTGTCTATGTCTTAGTCTATGTCTTAGTCTTTGTGTTAGTCTATATCTTAGTCTATGTGTTATTCTTAGTCTGAAAATGTGTCAAAAATGTTAAAACTAAGAATTTTTCCAGATTTTGCAAATTTTACTAAAAATAGCAAAATTTTGTAAGTAAAATTTTTAAAATTTACTTTAGAAGTTAAATGATCACCTAAAAATTTTTTTAAACAATTAACTAACCACTAACTCCCAAAATAAGCTTTCAAACACTTAGCCATGGGAAAGACAAAGAAACCTTTTCCAATAGCTGTTCGCAAAAAACCAACACTTAAGTGCATAATAAATTAATGAAAAATTTTTCAATTAACTTTATTTACCATGAAAAAAGCTTTTTTGTTGAGAAGTACTTAAATTTTTTCCTGCGAAACAGATAATATTTTCAATATAGTACCATTTGTTGGGGGAAAAAAGTGAAAACAAACATGAAATATCCTTTTTTTATCATCATATAATTATAATAAGTTCTTGTTGGTTTTTAATTTCTTTCTTTACGTTTTCACTTACAACATTATTATGCAGCAGCGGCAGCAACAACAACACTAACAACTACTTGTGGCAGACAACAACACACAATAACACTTAATCGCTTAAAAAGGTAAATAATTTTTACTCAACAAAGACACTTAAAATTCATAAAACAAACTTTGAGAACAACAAAAAAAAAACATCGGGATGGACGGACGGAAGGACAGACACACACGGACATACTTTCATATATAAATACAAACATTTAGTAATTGTATGTGATGAGTTTCAATGCAGAGAGATAACCAATACTCACATACACAACAAAATATTATTTTTTATGCCTATGAAAAGAGGATACAGTAAATTGTTTAAGAAAGGAAACTCTTCATTAATGAAAAAATTTTGGATCAAAAATACAATTACATAATCTGACAATTTTTTCCCATCTGCTTAATTAGAAGATTATTTTAGTTTTGAATTTCGGCATCCTTATCAAACTCACCCCACTGTAATGATTCAAAACTCAATGTGCAATTTCTAGCCATTAACACACTCAAACTCGAGTTTAAACGAGCAAAACTTTAAAACAATGGGACTTGTTATTAAAATGAAAATATTGATGAAAAAAACTGTTTCTCCAACACACACATACACCAACATCTTTTTTTTTACAAAATAAAAAGAACTCATAGGGTATAAAAAATGTATTACAAAAACTGTTGCCTACTTTGCGGTCGTTTATAAGAGCATCAACAACAATAAGTGCAAAATGTTGAAGTTAACAAAGTAGAGACCAATCCTCTTCCCGACACACATTACCACACACACACAGACAGATACATAACCCAGCAAAATGCCTATAAAACCCCAGCTCTCATAACAAAGGCTGCTACAAAATATGAAAGGATTTTTATATCCTGCTACATAATAATAAAAAAATAAATGTTAAAATAAAACAAACTTTAGCAAAACAAACAATTGCACAATATTGTTGCTTGTTTGCTTTGTTGTTATTGCTGTTGCCTGTTCTTCGCTTTTTTTTTGTAATTTCAACTCAAAAAGAGAATTTTTAATTGGGCATATGTGTTATAATAAAATCATATATACATACAAACTTACACTCACATAAACACACACACATATTACAAAACAAAAAATTATGTAGAAGAGTTGCAATTGCAGTGTAAACTCTTAAGTCAAGTTACCAACAGTGATGAGATTTGTGGCACAATTGAAACATCCAAAAGGATCAGTTTGATTTATTACACAGGAACAGGAACAAAAGTCTTCACACAGAATAATGTCAAAAACAATGAAAAAGATATAAAATTAAACATAGACATAGACTAAAACATATAGAGACTAAGAAAGATAAGCTAAGATATAAGCTAAGACACAGACAGAGACATAGACTAAAATAAGTACTTAGACATAGACTTAGATATAAACTAAGAGATAGACTATGACATTAACTAAGACATAAACTAAGCCATAGACTAAAACATAGACTAAGACATAGACTAAGACATAGACTAAGACATAGACTAAGACATAGACTAAGACATAGACTAAGACATAGACTAAGACATAGACTAAGACATAGACAAAGACATAGACTAAGACATAGACTAAGACATAGACTAAGACATAGACTAAGACATAGACTAAGACATAGACTAAGACATAGACTAAGACATAGACTAAGACATAGACTAAGACATAGACTAAGACATAGACTAAGACATAGACTAAGACATAGACTAAGACATAGACTAAGACATAGACTAAGACATAGACTAAGACATAGACTAAGACATAGACTAAGACATAGACTAAGACATAGACTAAGACATAGACTAAGACATAGACTAAGACATAGACTAAGACATAGACTAAGACATAGACTAAGACATAGACTAAGACATAGACTAAGATATAGACTAAGACATAGACTAAGACATAGACTAAGACATAGACTAAGACATAGACTAAGACATAGACTAAGACATAGACTAAGACATAGACTAAGACATAGACTAAGACATAGACTAAGACATAGACTAAGACATAGACTAAGACATAGACTAAGACATAGACTAAGACATAGACTAAGACATAGACTAAGACATAGACTAAGACATAGACTAAGACATAGACTAAGACATAGACTAAGACATAGACTAAGACATAGACTAAGACATAGACTAAGACATAGACTAAGACATAGACTAAGACATAGACTAAGACATAGACTAAGACATAGACTAAGACATAGACTAAGACATAGACTAAGACATAGACTAAGACATAGACTAAGACATAGACTAAGACATAGACTAAGACATAGACTAAGACATAGACTAAGACATAGACTAAGACATAGACTAAGACATAGACTAAGACATAGACTACGACATAGACTAAGACATAGACTAAGACATAGACTAAGACATAGACTAAGACATAGACTAAGACATAGACTAAGACATAGACTAAGACATAGACTAAGACGTAGACTAAGATATAGACTAAGACATAGACTAAGACATAGGCTAAGACATAGACTAAGACATAGACTTAGACATAGACTAAGACATAGACTAAGACATAGACTAAGACATAGACTAAGACATAGACTAAGACATAGACTAAAACATAGACTAAGACATAGACTAACACATAGACTAAGACATAGACTAAGACATAGACTAAGACATAGACTAAGACATAGACTAAGACATAGACTAAGACATAGACTAAGACATAGACTAAGACATAGACTAAGACATAGACTAAGACATAGACTAAAACATAGACTAAGACATAGACTAAGACATAGACATAGACATAAACTAAGACATAGACTAAGACATAGACTAAGACATAGACTAAAACATAGACTAAGACATAGACTAAGACATAGACTAAGACATAGACTAAGATATAGACTAAGACATAGACTAAGACATAGACTAAGACATAGACTAAGACATAGACTAAGACATAGACTAAGACATAGACTAAGACATAGACTAAAACATAGACTTAGACATAGACTAAGACATAGACTAAGACATAGACTAAAACATAGACTAAGACATAGACTAAGACATAGACATAGACTAAGACATA
>OW121742.1:122875982-123175982 GCA_933228675.1 Stomorhina lunata | reverse complement strand
AGAGTTATTTTGATAAAAAAAAATTCTATAGAAAAATTTTTGATCAAAAAATTTTCTATGAAAAAATTTTTGAAAAAAAAAATTCTATTGAAAAATTTGCTATTAAAAAAAAAAATTGAAAGTTGAATGTTAAATAAAAATATTTTTCTATAGGAAAATTTTTCGTAAAAAAAAAGTTAAAAAAATTGTTGATAAAAAAATTTTCTTTAGAAAAATGTTTTGACAGAAAAATATTTTTAATTAACTTTTGAATTGACTTTTTATTTTGATAAGAAATTTATAAGATTTTTTTTATCAAAAATGTATCTATAGAAAATTTTTTTATCAAAAACTTTTCTATAGAAAATTTTTTTATCAAAAATTTTTCTATAGAATATTTGTTTTATCAAGAATAGAAAAATTTTGCCTGTAACTCTGCCGGCAAAATTTTTGTTCTGTTTTCTTTGTGCCGACCTTTATATATGATCTAAGAATTAGAGTTAAAATTAATTAACAATTGGTCCACACTTGACCTCAGTCACTTTCTTTATTTAAAAATGTCCTGAATTGTTAGTATTTAAATGGCTTGAAAACCTAGTGCCTACTTTTAGGCATGTTTAAAAATTATATTCTAAATTTACATCTTTTATTGAAGTAAATGTCTTACAAAGGTAAAAAAGATAGAATGTTTTCGCTTAAGTTTTGCACTGATAATTCTGCTGGAAAGATAAATCGGTAAGAAAATGTTAAGACAACCGATCCTAGCTCTAATTACACACCCTGAGGTCCACATTTGACCTCAGGGTATTAAATATTCGATCTTGACCGACTATGTGACTATCTTTATTGTCTTTATTTTAAAATTGGTTGAATTGTTAGAATTAATGAGAAGACTTAATGAATTTAAAAAAAACTGTTGCCTACTTTAAGGCTTTTTTGAAAAAAAATCGTTATGTAAGATAAATATAACTTTCTTAGGCGGTTTATAAAGGCAGATGCAAATATTTTGTGATTATGTCTGTTTACTTATGGTCCTATGTAATATTTAAAAGTCAAATATTTTGATTTAAATCCTTTATGTCCTTTCATCTTCTTGCCTTTAGTTATACGAGTTTTCTAGCTTATGAAAAAACCTTTTCCTTAACCCATTTTCATGACTAATACCTAGCTATAACCTATCGTTTTGTTTTTCCCAGCAATTTGTCAAAAAATTGCAACTATAATTTTCTTCAACTAGACATTTGTCATTTGATTTATGGGATTGTATTACACACAAAATTTTGCCATAATTAAACTGGCTTTAAACGTATGACTTTACAGGACATTTTTTTGCTTCCGTTCGAATTTGTAACTTTTGAACTCTTCTTTTTTGAATATGACACCGTAAGGTTCTTTTTTTGTTGCGTCCCGGTGATATTTAATTGCCTTGTTAAATTTAAATAGTCACTTTTTTGCTGCTGTTAAGTGATGGCCATAAATTATTTATAAAATAAAAATAAATTGTGTATAGGCGAAATATTGGCAAAAAAAAAACAAAAACGGTGAGTGAGAATCATTAAAAAAGGAGACAGTGGGACAAAAGTTAGTTAAGGGGGAGGAAATTTTGAATAAAAGTTAATAACACATATGACGAAAGTAACTAAAGTAATATTTTTCAAAATTTTCATAATCAGACTCAGAAAATTCTAAAAGTAGGCTCTAGGTCAATTTGAATTTTTAAGTTATATCACGAAGTTTGACTTACTATATTTAATTCTAACCAATTCCAGAATTTTAAAAGGAAAAATATGTTGCATACTTTCAGGGTGTTTCTTTTGAAGGACATATTGTCGAATGACCATATTTGAAATAGGATATATTTAGAAATTAGAAAAATATTACCATTAAGTACTATAGTCTGCAACCATTTCAATGGTGTTTTCATGTTAATTTTTCTGAAACTTCGTATAAGTATGCAACACAATTTTCTCGAACCCTTTCCAGATTTTCTGCTATTATTCGTTCCCTGATTTTGTTTAAAACCGAGACAAAAACAGCGGTAATTCATGTAGGTGATATTTTTTGTAGATATATATAAAAACATTTCTCTATAAAAGTATAAATGTATAATTTTCGCATACACATTATGTGTTAATTTGTATGTATATGTGTTTATAGAAATGTATATTTTAATTCCATGTTTAAGAGGGTGTGTATATATACGAATAAAAGTCAAATGTTGACTAATTAATTTTATACCGCTTATTTTGGTCGTTATGTTGTTTTTACAACTCCATCACTTATACACGTGTATTTGCCTGAATGTATGCTATTGTGTTTTATTTTCATGTCATTAGCATTAGGCAAGTCTACTTATATGTTAGGCATTTTTGTCCTCGAATTTTGTTATGTTATCGTTAAGCCTAACAACTTCTTTAAGTTAAGCAAACATTATAAATTAAAAAGTAACAGTCGCACTCATAGTAACAACTTACACAAACCTATAAAAACGTATTTACATGTACATATAAAATTATATGTATAACTTTATATGTGTTGATACTAAATCCTTTTCTCAGAGTTATTTATATTTTTGCTACAATGTGTCTCATTTCAAGTGTTCGTTTGTATATATGACTTGTCTATTTCACCTTTGCCAGACATTAATTTCAATCAATGTTGTGTTAAACCAAAAACATACAATCTCGCGCTCACACCATGAGTCTTATGAATATTAGATGGGACCATGAGTAAACTCACACAATCACTTATTTGCTGCCTGCCTTTATAAACCGCGTAAGGAAGTAAAATTTAGCTTAGATAACAAATTAAATTTTCAAAATGCCCTAAAGTAGGCACCAGTTTTTAAAGTCATTTGAATTCTTGCAATTCTGGATATATTGAAATTTAAGTAAGTTGATACCTTCTACCAATGCGGGCAAATGTGGACCAACATATTTCGCATATTTTCTGTCTATCGACGAACTTTGATTACTTTTTCTATATAGTCAAAATATTTTTTTATATGTATCAGCAGTTGATTACTTTTTCTTTAAAGCCAAAATGTCTTCGTTTATATATAAGCAATTGAAATAGATTTTCTTAATATTATCAATTTTTGATTTCATCTTTTTGATATACATATCTTTATACTTACTCAAATTTTTACTTATTATTGTTTCCCTTAAAAATGACACTCACCTGCAGAGAAAAAAAAAAGAAAAAAATATAATAAATTACCTTTTAATTTTAAGATTCTTGATAGATAAGTTCATAGCTAAATCGTAGTATTCGATCTCGATATATAAGATATATTAGTAACATTTGTGTAGCATACTTTTAGGATTATCTTTATAATCTGGTATGTGATGGAAAACGATCGCTTTCAAATCGATCGATTTCAGATATATTTTTGAGATAATTTTCGGTTATTTTCCCAAAAAATTCAAACCAAATGAAAGATAAAATATCAGTAAAAAGGAAAATTAGCTAAAAAATAAGTCTGAAATCGATCGATTTGAAAACAAAAAATGTCCATCACATACCTGAATATATCTTTGGCTTGGTGCTAAAAGGGTCAATGTAAATTTGTTGCTGCTTTGAGTTAATCAATGCATTAGATTCTCTTCTTTACCATCTTTTATTAGGCTCCAATAGCTAACTAACTTCAGAACATATTTATGAGGGTTTTTCTGTATTTGATATTGACCCTTTTAGAACCAAGCCACAGATATAACTTATAAGGTTCCAGCATTGTAACTTATTTTTCAAAGATTCCCTTATAGAAAAAGTATTTCATTTAAACTAAATCTTTTGACAAACAAACGGCCATATTTAGATATCAAGTTTTAATTAACTTTTTGCAAAATAAATTATTTTGAAAATCCCTAAGGTATGTTTTACTTTTTTTGCTTAAAGGTCTGAGTTTTTGATAGATATCGAATGCGGCGATTTGCTCCCATGTCAGTTTAAGCCAATTTTTTGCTTTTTATAAACAAATATTCTTATTTAAATATCAAACTTTACTATACTAAATGCAACAGAAATAACTTTGAACATCCCTTAGAGTATGCTAAAAAATATATTCCTTAAATTTTATGATTTCAATCGATATCGAATGCTCCTTTTAAAATTTTTTATGGAAATATTAAGTTAAAATCACGTAATCTCGACCTTATCTATTCAAATAAGATAATTCCCAAAAACAGTCTATAGCGGTTGGAAGGATAATGTATCCTGTTCTATGAACAGACATACAAATATACCCAATCAGGGGCCAAATTACGACATTCGATATCGATCGAAATCTTAGATATTTTCAAAAGATTTGTATAGCATACTTTAAGGATAATCAAAATTATTTAAAAGATGCACAGTTTACCATATTTTTTGCCAAAAGATGAACAATAGTAAAAGAGTTTTAATTGAACAATATATATTTTTAAAAACGAATCAAAATGGATACCAAATTTCAATAAACTTTTTGCATCGAAGTTACTTTGAACATCCTTAAAGTATACTTTACAATATTCGCCTAAAAGTCTGAGTTTTCGATCGATATCGAAAGCAGTAACCTGGCCCCAGGTTTTCAGTGAATAGTTATTGAATATAATGATACATTTTCGCAAAGTTAGCAACGGTTCTTGCCTACTTTTAGGGAATAAAATCTTAATGCATTTAGAATAAAAAAGTTATCAGACTTAATTAAAATAAAAATCTATTAAAGTTCTCTGCAAAATAGTAAATAAAAAGTCATAGTTTCGACATATAACAATCACATTGGCTGACTATACCGGATGTAAATATAGAATATACCAGATGAAAGGACACTCAAGATAGAGGGACATAAATAGATTAACATAAATTAATAATTTATTTCTTTACACTAACAATAAAGACTTTCATATGATTCAGATGTTTCATGAGTATTATGTCACCATTTCCAAAAACTTTTCCTCAATTATTTTCTGTTTTTTTTTAAGTTTAAAAAACCGTTGCCTACTTTTGGGGAGTGAAATGTATAGAAACAATTTTAAACAATATTTTTGCTAAAAACTATTGTAAAACTCTAAAAGAGATAATTTAAAGACAGACAAGAACTAATGACAGGAAATAATGAACTTTTTTATTTTAATCTATTTATTAGGTCTATTCGTCAATAAATTTTTATTATGCTTTAAAAAAGATTCATGATTTTTTTATATTGCACTCAATCAGATTTTCAGGTGAAACTTTATAGAATATTATGTCCAGAGGTCGGCAAAAAGAGATATATATGTAATTCCTCGACAACATTCAAATTGGAACAAGGGGTACTTCTCTCAGACAATGAGCTTTTATTTTTAGACTCATTGAAAAGGATATACGTTTTAACGCCGGTTTCGAACGGCAAATGCAAGTTAAAGAAGTTTTACATAGCCTAATATTCAATATTTTATCTTAAGCAATATTTGTCAGTATATCTAACATGTTTGCCTATTAAGTAAGTAGCCTACTTTTAGGCAAAAGAAGAAATTTTTATTTAAAACAATCTCTCTATAGTAACCCCTTTATTTTATTTCTTATAATAATATATAATATAATTTAAGCATTTTTAACCAAAAATCCCAGCAGTCTGTCTATCCCGTGTAATAACATTTTTTTATGTTATTTCAAAATATAATTTTAGATAAATTATTTAAAGTTTTAATTAAAAAAATTATTTTCTTAGTTTAACATGTTTACCCAAAACTTCTTTCCCAAAACTGCTATTGGTTAGGTAAAACTTAAACCTCATTTCTCGTAAAAAAATTCAGTTAAACCTCCAACCATTCATCTCGACCACAAACAGTTTGATATACAAAAATTATCACCACCAACAGAGAAAAGTTTTTGAGGTTTACTCTATTTATATTTATTGTATATTTTATCTTGGAATATTTTTGGTTTTCTTTACAAAAAAAAAAGGCATCAAGAGTTTTCCACTAAACAAAAGAAACCACCATGGAAATTTGACAATTGAACCAAGAAAACTTAAGGAAATTTGGTCTATATTTTAGAGGAAGGGACAACAAAAACTCTTGTCTTTTTTGAATTCAAACAAATGTCTATTTGTAAAACCTCAAACTCTTGAACAAAATACATAGACAATACGTTAAACTTAATGATGCTCATCACTGTTAACAAGAAACTTTTGAAGTTTTTAGGCAAAAAACGAAAAAACAAATGAAATAACAACTACAAGATATTTCAAGAAAACGACCCTTGTGACAGAAATATAAGGAAAAACTAACATTTGACAATTGTTTTTCTTTAGGAAACTAATACGTAGAGGAGTTTAGAAATAAAGAAAATTACCAACAAATAAACAAATAACCGCGATAACAGTTTCTCAAGAAAAGTTTTGTCACTTGTTTGTTTGTTGGTTTCGTTTACGACAAAACAAAAACTTGTCAGCGCAAATGTCCGCAAATTTTCACCACTAAAATTCATTTCATTCAAAACCTCTAGAAGCTTCAAGAAAAATAAAATTTTTAAAATATACTAAAAAATTAAAATTTAATAAATCGTTTAGAAAAGTTATTAATTTCCTTTTCTAATCATTGGCTTTTTAATGCAAGACATATGTTTTAACACTTTACTTTTAGCTCACATCTCTCCTTAGATAAAACAAATCATCTATTTATCTTTAGCTTCCTTTTTCTATTCCCAACCTTGTCCATAAGAGGGAGTAAAGACTAATACTAAACCATTAACTACTCCCGCTATTTAAACTTCTCCCATACTCAAACAAACATTTTTAAACCAAATCAACTTTATAGCTTTAACTGGCTAAAGCCAGCCATAGCTAAATGCAATACAATTTGCAACAACTCTGACAACACTGACAAAAGTAATGCACACACACACACAAAATTCACACCATTACAGTAGAAGGAAAGGAAATGGTAATACTTTGGCGTTAACAAATCAACAGCAATTATTTATTCGTCATATGCCACAAGGGCCATTCTCGTTGATGATAATAATGGTCATTCACATTCACGAGGCAAAAGGCAAGTGAAGAGAGAAAATGACGGACTAACTGACAGACAGACTGAAAATTAATACACATACATTTGTAAAAGGACAAGAACACGTATAAAGATAAAAAGATAGAGAGACACTTAAGTTATACACATACAGACAGAGATGAGAAATGTGAATGTATTTAAGGAAAAGGGTTAATCTAAGAGATGTGGAAAAGATATCTTAAAAACAAACATATACAAGGACATAGACTAAGACATAGACTATGATATAGACTAAGACATAGACAAAGACATAGACTAAGACATAGACTAAGACATAGACTAAGACATAGACTAAGACATAGACTAAGACATAGACTAAGACATAGACTAAGACATAGACTAAGACATAGACTAAGACATAGACTAAGACATAGACTAAGACATAGACTAAGACATAGACTAAGACATAGACTAAGATATAGACTAAGACATAGACTAAGACATAGACTAAGACATAGACTAAGACATAGACTAAGACATAGACTAAGACATAGACTAAGACATAGACTAAGACATAGACTAAGACATAGACTAAGACATAGACTAAGACATAGACTAAGACATAGACTAAGACATAGACTAAGACATAGACTAAGACATAGACTAAGACATAGACTACGACATAGACTAAGACATAGACTAAGACATAGACTAAGACATAGACTAAGACATAGACTAAGACATAGACTAAGACATAGACTAAGACATAGACTAAGACATAGACTAAGACATAGACTAAGACATAGACTAAGACATAGACTAAGACATAGACTAAGACATAGACTAAGACATAGACTAAGACATAGACTAAGACATAGACTAAGACATAGACTAAGACATAGACTAAGACATAGACTAAGACATAGACTAAGACATAGACTAAGACATAGACTAAGACATAGACTAAGACATAGACTAAGACATAGACTAAGACATAGACTAAGACATAGACTAAGACATAGACTAAGACATAGACTAAGACATAGACTAAGACATAGACTAAGACATAGACTAAGACATAGACTAAGACATAGACTAAGACATAGACTAAGACATAGACTAAGACATAGACTAAGACATAGACTAAGACATAGACTATGACATAGACTAAGACATAGACTAAGACATAGACTAAGACATAGATTAAGATATAGACTAAGACATAGACTACGACATAGACTAAGACATAGACTAAGACATAGACTAAGACATAGACTAAGACATAGACTAAGACATAGACTAAGACATAGACTAAGACATAGACTAAGACATAGACTAAGACATAGACCAAGACATAGACTAAGACATAGACTAAGACATAGACTAAGACATAGACTAAGACATAGACTAAGACATAGACTAAGACATAGACTAAGACATAGACTAAGACATAGACTAAGACATAGACTAAGACATAGACTAAGACATAGACTAAGACATAGACTAAGACATAGACTAAGACATAGACTAAGACATAGACTAAGACATAGACTAAGACATAGACTAAGACATAGACTAAGACATAGACTAAGACATAGACTAAGACATAGACTAAGACATAGACTAAGACATAGACTAAGACATAGACTAAGACATAGACTAAGACATAGACTAAGACATAGACTAAGACATAGACTAAGACATAGACTAAGACATAGACTAAGACATAGACTAAGACATAGACTAAGACATAGACTAAGACATAGACTAAGACATAGACTAAGACATAGACTAAGACATAGACTAAGACATAGACTAAGACATAGATTAAGATATAGACTAAGACATAGACTACGACATAGACTAAGACATAGACTAAGACATAGACTAAGACATAGACTAAGACATAGACTAAGACATAGACTAAGACATAGACTAAGGCATAGACTAATACATAGACTAAGACATAGACTAAGGCATAGACTAAGACATAGACTAAGACATAGACTAAGACATAGACTAAGACGTAGACTAAGACATAGACTAAGACATAGACTAAGACTTAGATTAAGATATAGACTAAGACATAGACTACGACATAGACTAAGACATAGACTAAGACATAGACTAAGTCATAGACTAAGACATAGACTAAGACATAGACTAAGGCATAGACTAATACATAGAATAAGACATAGACTAAGGCATAGACTAAGACATAGACTAAGACATAGACTAAGACATAGACTTAGACATAGACTTAGATATAGACTAAGACATAGACTAAGATATAGACTAAGACATAGACTAAGATATAGACTTAGTCATGGACTTAGTCATAGACTTAGACATAGACTAAGACATAGACTAAGACTCATATTAAGACATATACTATGTCATAGACCAAAACTAATCATTTATGCATACTCATAGTGCCAAGATTCTAGTTCTAAACATAGCCTCTAGTCCTTTTGCCTGATCATAGTGTCTGCCTTAAGTATATAATCATAGTTTTTTTGTACGGTCTCCAGTTTTTTTTTATAGTCTTACACTTTTTTACAGCGTTACCCTTTGCTTGAACTAAGACAGACATATTCCATTAATTTCACAAAAAAAACGAAAAATCCTGTTTTTCCATTTCCATTTCATTTCGCCGGATTGCTTTAAATGTGATCCTTTTTCAGCGATTTCTTTGCAATTCATTCAGCCATGCAGCCAGTCCTACAGTGTCTATCTATATTCACATACACACAGACACCGTTACGCTTATACTCATACAAACAAAACGTATTCGCACTTAGTTTTGACCGCCAGTCTTTCAAAGCTTTTTGATGTTGATGAAGTTGCTGTCACCTGAGTGATAAGTTTAGTTCATTGATTTTTCACACTTAAAGGAAATGAAGTGCTAGCAGTTAAATGAGTTGAAATTTTAGTTTTGGGTATAAACAATTTTTGTGGAAGTAAAAAGTTAACAATAAAAAGAGGAAAGAAAAATATGGAAAAAGTGTTTTTTTATATTTCTTAATTTATTTTCTAGTTTAAGAATTATTTGTTGCTTGAAACTGCCTACCTTTGATTTTTTTTTGTAATTTTTTGTTTGCCATATTTAGGGTTGACATTTGCTTTCTAACATTTTGTCACTTGACTTTTCACACACAATCACACACACTCACTCAAATCCTTAGTCCTTATTAGCTTTTGTATGTAATATGACTTTTGAGCCCTTGGCTGTTGCCTCTTACCTTTTAGTTGTGTCATTTCATTTGGGACAAATTTAAAATGTTGCTGTCAATTGGCTGTTAAAAGTGTTTGCCCGACAATGTTCAGTTTAGATTTCGTTAGGTTAGGTCTAAGCATGCACTAACATGCTTCAATTGAAAGGCAATGTTGTGGCAAATTACCTGCCATTTGGTATTTGAAATATATATAAATGTGAAAGGGAGTGCGTTTAAGTTGCTTAAACGTTTAGTGAAATATTATATGTGTTGAAGAAGTCCTGGCTAAGGACTACTAAATGATTTGAAGAATTTACAAAACTCTTTGACTACTTCCGTTTTTAAGTCTATTACTTAAACTCACATATTTCGAAGTTTATAAACTGCTGCCAATTACTAAAATTTAGAAATATTTCAAATATTTCTAAATATTTCTGGATATATGTATGTGTGTGTGTGTGTTCGAATGACTAACAAATATTTGTATTCCTAACGTTTTATAACTTTTGTCATTTTATTTATGTTCATTTACAGCAAATTTACTCATTGTCAACGACTTAACATATTTTTAGAGTTTATTTGGCATTGACTATAACAATTACATTTTATATTATTTCAGACTCTATTTGCTTTTGCCTTAAATATTATCTCCAAACATTTGCCTTTAAAAACCAACACTAATGCTCCTAGAATTCCTAGTACAAAACTCATATAAACGACCCAGTTTTCCTTCAGAAAAATATGTTGAAAATGTTTTTCATACAAAATTGTTGTTGTAGTTGGTTGCATGTTGCAACATTATAAACCATGAAGAAATCACTTGTAAAGTAGCTAAAAGACATTTTTTTTTATTTTAATTTATTTTGGACAAAAGCCAATACTGGAGTCACAGCCAGAATTTGTTTGAAACTCTAACTACTTAAAATGGTAACTAGGACTTTCGAGGATAATATATAAAATTATGAACATGTGTGTTTTGTTTTCAAACAAAATCCAGGAAAAATTTTAAAAGCAAGCTCGAGTTTGAAGCCAACAATTGTTGCTGATTTGTTGAATTATGGTTTTTAACAGAAATAAATAGAAATATTTATGTTTAAAACGCAGTCAAGCAAGTCGTGGCATGTTTAAGATAAATAATTTAATAAAATAAATTTTAATAAACCATTAAATTGAATTAAGCGTATGACTAATCTTATCTTATATTTTTAAACGAGCAATAATTGTATGTATATATATATATATCTATATATATATATATGTGGCAATATGGAAGAGTAGCTTAAGTCGACATAGGAGAGAATTGAGTTAAGGCGTTTATTGCATTACAGAAGCCAAGGCGCTTAAATGAGCTTAGTCCGTATTAAAAAATTCGAGTTTTTGTCAATTTTATGTACGTTTACTTTTTAGCTTAAGTGTTTTGAATCAATAATGAATTGATCAAAACAACTTATGTACACATATTTTTTTGTACATATTCATATTTTTCTTTCGTCATATAAACAATTTCGCTTAAGTTCATTTAAGCTGTATAAATGTTGACCTTAAGAAATAAAATCATTATTTTCAAGCAACTTATATTTACATAAAACTACACAATATATACTTTTGATTTAAAGAGAACCGCTTGAAATTACTTAAGGTCCAGTTCAAGGCAAATTTCAGTTTCGAAAAAGAGCTTAAGTAGAAAAAACGCGAAATCTTTTAAATTTAACAATATATTTTTTAAATATTCATCCTTCTTTACTAATAAACATGTTACCAATATATTAATTCATAAATTATTCACAGAAATCAAGCAGAAGAAAAATTACACAAAATTGATAATATCTCAAAACTTAAATTTTCGACTTAAGCTATTCTTCCATATTGCCACAGATATATATATATATAGAATGGCTATCTCGAAAACGGCTCTAACGATTTTGATAAAATTTGGACAGTGGGTAACTTTTTTGATGTATAGGTCGAAGAAGAAGGGACTTTTGGAACCTTTGCCTCTAAGAGGGTAAAAACGGGTAAAAAGGGGAAAAAATCGAAAACGTTATATCTCCTAAAGTAATAGGTATAGAAACAAAATTAAAATTACGTTTTAAACAGCTATGAAAATAAGCGTACAGGTGTTTGGTACTTTTTTGCAAGTATGTCCGATAGGGGGTAAAAAAGGGTGAAAATAGTTTTTTTGGTACTTTTTTAACCCACTCTTATATTTCAAACCAAAGAATATAGAAAGGAACTTTGTACTGCAGTCAAAAGATGTGAAAGAAATATTGAAAACGTACTTAGTACTTTTTTGATTTTGGGACCAAAATGGGTAAAAAAGGGATAAAATGATAACTTAACATCTCAAAAGTAATATGAATAAGAATTATGTTAACTGTGTTTTAATAAAATGCACCGAATTCAATTGGTACCAAAGAAGTACCAAATAAGCATATGGAACTTTTTGAAAGTAGTGGATAAAAAGGGGAAAAATGAGTTATAACTTTTAAACAAATGAATGTTTGTATGTACGTTCTTTACAGAACAGTAAACTATAATGCTTTTTAGCGAAGATGTTGCGGATAAGCCGCCGAAGGTTTTTAAGTTGATAAGACTAATTTCCGTTAGGTGGCGCCACTGAAAATTACTAAAAATTAATTAAATCGTAAACTGTATATTTGATCATGCTATGATCTTTAGCAAAGTTGTGGCGCATGAGCCGGCAAAGGTTTTTTAGTTGGTGTGAATAATTTCCGATAGGTGGCGCTACTGAAAATTACTCAAAATCAATTTTATCGTAAGCTGTACATTTAATCATGCTATAATCTTTAGCAAAGTTGCTGCACATGAGCCGACGAAGGTTTCTTAATTGGTATGAAGAAATTTCGACAGGTGGCGCCACTGAAATTTACTCAAATTCAATTTAATCGTAAGCTGCACAAAGTCCAGCAGGTGGCGCCTCTGAAGATTACTCAAAATGAATTAAATCGTAAACTGTGCATTTGATCATGTTATAATCATTAGAAAAGTTGCTACGCATAAGTATGAACAACTTCAGGTGCCGAAACTAGAAATTACTCAAAGTGAAATAAATCGTAAACTGTGCCTTTGATCAGGCAATAATATTTAGCAAAGTTGTTGCGCATGAGTCGACGGAGGTTTCTGTTGGTATGACCAATTTCCAAAATTTTTCAAAATGAGTTAATATGTAAACTATGCAAACTGTGTGTTGATCGGAAAAAATAAATAAAATAATTCGAATTTAACTGAATATTTGCACAAAATGCTTATCATAAAGCTCCGAGCAAGGCTCGGTCAACCAGGTACTATTAAGATTAAGGAATACTAAATGTACGGGTGAAGTAACTACATGACGTATGAGTATCAAGTAAAAAAACAGAAATAATGTTAAGTGGATCCTTTTAAAATTTTGTCTATATTTTAGTATGCGTCTTAGACCAAAACTAGAAAACAGGAATAGAAACCCGAAACTATCAATAAAGGCTAGAGTAGGCACTAGTCACATATAGTAGGGAATATGCTAGAAACAATAGTCAGAGACTAGAATTAAAAACAGGGACCAGATACCAGCTAATGAATAAAACATGAAATAACTAAAAGTACTAATAGCGACTATAAGTACGACTTAAGATTATAAGCAGAGCGCATGAGTAGACACTGTTAGTATTTGTACCAATACATAAAGGTATTAGTATAAGTATTAGTATTAGGATACGATAGTCTATGACGTAGTTAATGTATTTGTCTATTTCTTAGTATTTTTCTTAGTCTATGTTTATTGTTTGCCTTTGTTTATGAGTAAGTATAAGTCCATGACAATTCTTTTTCTTTTTAATATGCTTTCAAAGCTTTTCAAATATTCAAATTTGATCCTTTAAAAATATTCAAATGCAATTTGTTTTCCAACTAAAAATTCATTGCTGCAAATGCCTCCCCTGATACCTGATTGAAACATATGAGTAACTATTATTTATTGGAATGCTGTTTCCTTCTATCAACCAACTAATCAATATAACTTATACGTCCAAAAAATACCAAACAAATAAAATAAATCAATATTTAGTTTTGGAGAACAATTTTTTTTCTGCTGTTGGTCTATGTTTTCGAAAAGACCAACAACTTACTCATGCATAACAATAATAAATTCTATTGCATACAAAAATGTTTTATTTTACCATAATCAGACAACAAGAGCAAAAAAAAATGGGATTTTTCCAGAGGTGCCTAAAACAAAATCCACAAAAAAAATACAAAAAAAATGCTAAAATCCTTTTCTGTTTATGTATTTGCATTCGTATTTGTTTGTGTTAGAGTTTTTCATTGGCATTAACACACCAACTAACATGTAAATGCGACAAAATTCTATTGCTTACAAACACGTCTGAATAACTTTCCATCATTGTCCATATCAGAATTCTCTTTTTCCCCAATCTCTTTTCCTTCTTGGTGAATAGATCCATTAGCTGACAACAATAGGGACAAAAGGGAAATATTATAGGCCTGAGGTTAATACATGTAGATGAATATTGTTTTTTGCTATGTCATAGTCTATGTCTTAGAATATTTCTTAGTCTTTGTTTTAGTCTAGTCTTAGTTTATGTCTTAGTTTAATTCTTAATCTATGGCTCAGTCTATATCTCATTGTTAGTCTTGATATTTGTGTCTGATCTAGTTATGTTATGAAGCGTGTTTTTTTTTATTGGCGCCTGGTGGTAGGCTCTACTTTTTTAATTTTTCCTCTGATCGTTTTTTTTTAAGTGAGTGTATGTGCAGTTGAGTGTTGTTAAGTGTTGGTAACAGTATTTTTAAGCTTTAGGCTTAGAGATTAGTGCTTTTAATCCATCGGGTGTTGAAAAAACCCCAAAAACCCAGGCTGCAATTGCCTGATAGTTGCTTGGTTATGATGGCAAAGTTTTCAAATATTTTTTTTTTGTAATATTTTATTTTGTTTCTGTTTGATAGACATGAATTTATTCTAAACATTACGGTAGAGAGAAAACAAAAATATGCTATTTTTTCAAATTTTTCTAAAAAGTGCAGAGAATTTAAAAGTAGAAAATGTCCAATGGCTTTTGTTTTACATAAATGAAAAATAAACATTTCTGCAGAGAAAAAAAAAACATAAAGCTAAAAAATCCTGAATAAAATACATCTACATATTAATACATTGGGGGCTATTGAGTCATGTACAAAAGAAATTTATTTGAAATTTTAATAGAAGAGCTTCAAAAAAATGGAGATGAGCTTAAATTTGGGTATTGTTTTATGCAAATATTTTTTTTTTTTTTTTTAGGAACAATATAATAAATATTTGTTTATTTTGTATAATTTTAAGGTAAATAAAAATATTTTGGAGAGGATTTTTAAATAGTTTTTCTAAACAGAAATTAAAAATGCTAAATAATCAATCTACAAATCTTGTTTAAATTTTTATTTGTTTTAGTATGAAAAAAATTTCTTTATTATTTGCTTAATATACGAAATATTATTTCCATTTGTGCTTGTGTATTTGCTCTTCCAACTTTTCTTATTAAAAACCAAATTTCCTTCTCACATAAACCAACAAAAGAAGCCACTTTTACTTAATCATAAAACTAACCTAATTTCTGTCTTAACAGCAGTCATTTGCAAAAATTCAAACAACAACTGCAAGATTATCAAAAACTTTCCTTTACCACTAATTTTCTAAATTTTCAACATCAACTAAAAATTTTGGAAAAAAAAATCTCAACATAAATACACATTTAGTGTCTTCTGACGCTTTATTAAGAATTTTGGGTTAAAACTACTCTGAAATACCTCCAAAAGCTTTTACTTAAACACTAAACCAGGGATAGGCAGCCGTTGCTTAAAAAAGCAACACACATACATAACTAACAGTTTTCTTCAATAAAACCCACACACGAGACAATGTGTGTCTACACATACAGAAACATTAAAATTTTGACTTGCTCTCCTTTTGCCGAGCTCTGCTCTAAACAAGACACACACTAGCCCTCTCAACTAAACTATTTAATGCTCATTTGTTTGTTATTTAAGTAAAAAGTAGTTGTTGCCAAAAAGTTTTAAATAGTTTTCTTTAACTTTTTGACTCAAAACTAAATGTACAAATGCACAAGACAAATACAAACTCACACACATACACATAAAGAAAGTCATGCACGTGCAGGAAGTAACTTTATGTTTAACCAATTTTCTTGTCTGAATGTTAAAACATCAATTTCATACACAGAAATTAAATGGTCACCACATTTTTATTCAAAAGTTAAATATAAAAAATTAAAATAAGGAGAACTAGTCTTAATTCTGGAAGATCCTTTAGAAATTGAAAATTACTCATGCATGTTTGCGTTCAACGCTCACACTTAGTGTTTCCGCTTATATTTAAAGAGTAAAGCCCAAGTGTGTTTGTCTTAGTTTAAGTGTTAAAGTATTCACATAAAATTTAACTCATTTTGTAATTTTTTTATTATTTATATAAGTTTGTTTCATATTTAACTCCTTGTTCAAAATTTTTCTTTTCCAACAATTTACAATAAATATTGAAAGTTTTGCTAAAAGTGGGAAACATTAATTTATGAATCTATAAACACCCTACAGTAATCAAATAAGACAGTAATCAAATATGACATAGACTAAGACATAGACTAAGACATAGACTAAGACATAGACTAAGACATAGACTAAGACATAGACTAAGACATAGACTAAGACATAGACTAAGACATAGACTAAGACATAGACTAAGACATAGACTAAGACATAGACTAAGACATAGACTAAGACATAGACTAAGACATAGCTAAGACATAAACTAAGACATAGATTAAGACATAGAATAAGACATAGACATAGACTTAGACTAAGACATAGACTAAGACATAGACTAAGACATAGACTACGACATAGACTAAGACATAGACTAAGACATAGACTAAGACATAGACTAAGACATAGACTAAGACATAGACTAAGACATAGACTAAGACATAGACTAAGACATAGACTAAGACATAGACTAAGACATAGACTAAGACATAGACTAAGACATAGACTAAGACATAGACTAAGACATAGACTAAGACATATACTAAGACATAGACTAAGACATAGACTAAGATATAGACTAAGACATAGACTAAGACATAGACTAAGACATAGACTAAGACATAGACTAAGACATAGACTAAGACATAGACTAAGACATAGACTAAGACATAGACTAAGACATAGACTAAGACATAGACTAAGACATAGACTAAGACATAGACTAAGACATAGACTAAGACATAGACTAAGACATAGACTAAGACATAGACTAAGACATAGACTAAGACATAGACTAAGACATAGACTAAGACATAGACTAAGACATAGACTAAGACATAGACTAAGACATAGACTAAGACATAGACTAAAACATAGACTAAGACATAGACTAAGACATAGACTAAGACATAGACTAAGACATAGACTAAGACATAGACTAAGACATAGACTAAGACATAGACTAAGACATAGACTAAGACATAGACTAAGACATAGACTAAGACATAGACTAAGACATAGACTAAGACATAGACTAAGACATAGACTAAGACATAGACTAAGACATAGACTAAGACATAGACTAAGACATAGACTAAGACATAGACTAAGACATAGACTAAGACATAGACTAAGACATAGACTAAGACATAGACTAAGACATAGACTAAGACATAGACTAAGACATAGACTAAGACATAGACTAAGACATAGACTAAGACATAGACTAAGACATAGACTAAGACATAGACTAAGACATAGACTAAGACATAGACTAAGACATAGACTAAGACATAGACTAAGACATAGACTAAGACATAGACTAAGACATAGACTAAGACATAGACTAAGACATAGACTAAGACATAGACTAAGACATAGACTAAGACATAGACTAAGACATAGACTAAGACATAGACTAAGACATAGACTAAGACATAGACTAAGACATAGACTAAGACATAGACTAAGACATAGACTAAGACATAGACTAAGACATAGACTAAGACATAGACTAAGACATAGACTAAGACATAGACTAAGACATAGACTAAGACATAGACTAAGACATAGAATAAGACATAGACTAAGACATAGACTAAGACATAGACTAAGACATAGACTAAGACATAGACTAAGACATAGACTAAGACATAGACTAAGACATAGACTAAGACATAGACTAAGACATAGACTAAGACATAGAAAAAAATGATTGTTTGTTTAAAATAATTTGAATAAAAAATTAAAAAAAAAATTTGAATAATTTGTTACAAAAAACGCGATAAGTGAAGAATCGCTCTACCGATGTTGAGCAACAAAAGATCATAACATGATCAAGTGCATGGTAACTATTCCATGAAGGATGTACAGCTAAACTTTCACTTTAATATATATATAATATATAATTTATAGAGTTTGCACAATACATGGGAACTGTATAATACAATATGTTAATATAAAAAATGTCCATGGATTTAATAAACTATAAAATAAAATACTAGATCATTTGTTTAAAAAAAATGTGATAAATGAAAAACCGCTCTACCGATTTTGAGCAAACTTCACATAAATTATATACAAAATAGTCAATAGAGTTTATAGAATACATGAAAACTGTATATTCTTCTTCTTCTGCAATCCTTGACTCCCAGTGGAGCATAGGGCCTCAAAAAACTGTATATTACAATATAGTTATATCAAAAATTTCCATGGATTTTATAAACTTTAAAGAAACACTAAATAATTTGTTACAAAAATGTGATAAATGAAGAACCGCTCTACCGATTTTAAGCAAACTTCACATAAACTATATACTAAATAGTTAAAACAAAGCCTAAAGATTTAGTTTGGATAGGTGAGCCCGTTCTTGAGTTATAATATTAAAAAAATGATTGCTTGTAGCGAATTTTTAATGCGTCTTTATTTAACACTAACTTACACATTATTCTATTATAAAAAAAATAAAGTTTAAACTAAGAAGAAGCTGGTTGTTGTTGTTCCTGTTATTTAAAAGTTTAGTAAATATTTTATATTTTCTATAAAAATTTCTAGGATACTTGATAATGTTGCTGTTGTTCTTCTTGTTGTTGCTTTTATTGTTTTTTACAATTTTAAATAACTTTTCATTTTAACTGCTAAAGTTGCTATAATAATTCTTATTCTATGAAATAGTAACTACCGCCAAACTCGAGCATAACAGCAACAAACAATAACTTTTCTTTAAAAGGGGCAAGAAGAAAATATAAAAGGAAGAAAATCATAATTTAATTTTGAAGGTGATTTGAAGGTGGAAGGATTTTTTTCGCTGGCTTGATTTAAAGGTAAAGGATGTTAAGAAACTGTGTAGAGATTTCTAGCAAAAAAAAAAAATTCTTTTCTTTATTTTATTTCAAGAAAATGCTACCTTTTTAGAAATCTCAGCGGTTTTGCATGATCTTTGGATTTTAACTTTTATTTGTCTGTCTAGGCTTTTTCTATTAACTTTTTAGTGGCTTGAGTTATCTTTTTATTTACTTACTTCCGTTTTAGTTTTTTTCTTCTGTATGATAAAGTGAAAGATTCTGTTTTCTATTGCTGTTTTAAAAAAGAATTCTAATATTTTTATGTCCTTTATTGCTCTGTACCAGGTCTTAGGTGTATAGTTGCAATATTAAATGTTTATAAACTCAGAATTTAGCATATGATTCTTAAGAGGTTTTCACAATTGTAGACTTGAGAGTCCTTGAGGGATGAAAAGGATGTTTGGAAAGAAAAACTATATTTGTGGTTAATAGAGGTTAAAAGAAGTTCTTGTTATAATAAATAAATAAATTCTTTAGGGAAAAGATAGTTTAATATATTGTTAAACTACTTCAGTTATAATTTCTTAGAAGGAAGTTTCACAAACTTTTAGCTTCAAGTTTAGGTTCTTTTTACATTTTTATGCCTTTTAACAAAGATGCAATCATTTAATGCTTTCTTATCAAAAAATCGATTTGATAAGAAGAAATTTATTTTTATATTTTTTTCTAAATTTTATTTCTGGTCGTTTAATTTTGTTGTAATTTTAAATTTTCCTGACTTTAAACTAAAATAAATTGCTCTTATATAAAAAAAAAGGATTTGTCTCTAAATAAAACATTTTTTTGGAAAAGGTATCAAGCCATTAGGATACCAAGATGTTGTATGCAATTTACTTAAAATGTCCGTAATCAGTCATTTGTACAGATTCCTATTATTAAATGTTTGAAAGCAAAAATACACATCAATCCTTAAAAAACGAGGGTCAAGCGAAAATTAATTTAAATGAAAATTTATTAAATTGTATGTGGAAAAAAATTTTTGACTTAAGAAATTTCTATAGAAAAAGAATTTTTTTAAGACTAATTTTCTATAGAATAATTTTTTTTTTACCAAAAACTTCATCTAGTTATTTTTGTAACTTTAAATTGGGTACAGAACTTTTGTTTGATCCAAAATGACATTATTCATTTTGATATTTTTCTCACTGGTCCTTTCTATACATTGTAATATTTCTAAGTCCTTAAACATGAAATGTTTTTTTTTTTTTTTTGTCCAAATCACATACAATCACTCACAAATCCAAAACCCAAGTTGACAGCAAATATGCAGCAACTGTTATGAAAAATACTTTATTTTGGAAAATGGAATGATAGGGAAAGATCCTTCAATGATGATGATGATGACTATGATGTTGTTATTCTAGTTGAGGTGTATAGTTGGTGAAAGTTAATAAAACACAGGCTTAGTTAAATGCATAAATGTAGAAAGGTTTTTTGTATATCTGTCCCGCTCTTTACTTTTCTAATAAACTGAAGAGATGATGAGCTTTCACCTTCTCGATACACTCAAATGCAGTTCTGTAGAACAATGCATAAGGTGTTTTATGAAGAGTATATTACAACACTTATGTTTTGCTGTATTGTAGAAAAATCTCAAAAGAGAACTATTTCCTATTGCAAATACAATACATGGAAACTATATAATCAAATATGTCAATATAAAAAATTTCCATGGATTTTATAAACTCTAAAAAAATACTTAAATATTTGTTACAAAAAATGTGATAAATGATGAACCTTTTGACCGATTTTGAAAAAATTTGTCATTATAAAAAAATTTCCATTTCCACTATTTCCTATTGCAAATACAATACATGGAAAATATATTATCAAATATGTCAATATAAAAAGTTTCCATGGATTTTATAAACTCTAAAAAAATACTTAAATATTTGTTACAAAAAATGTGATAAATAAAGAACCATTTTACCGATTTTGAGCAACAAAAGATCATAATGTTTTAAAAAATATGTCATTATAAAAAAATTTAAATGGATTAAAAAAATGCGACAAATGAAAAACTGCTCTACCGATTTTGAGCAAACTTCACATAAACTATATACTAAATAGTCAATAGAGTTTATACAATACATGGAAACTGTATTACACAATATGTCAATATAAAAAATTTCCATCGATTTTATAAACTCTAAAAAAATATTAAGAAATTTCTTAAAAAAATGTGATAAATGAAGAACCGCTCTAACGATTTTGGGCTACAAAAGATCATAACATGATCAAGTGCATAGTTAACTATTCTATAAAAGATATACAGACTAACTTTTATTTTTATATATCTAGATAGAAAATAATATATAGAGTTTATACAAAACATGGAAAAGTATTATACAATATGTCATTATAAAAAATTTTCATGGATTTTATAAACTGTAAAAAAATACTAAAAAATTTGTTACAAAAAATGTGATAAATGAATAACTGCTCTACCGATTTCGAGCAACAAAAGATCATAACATGATCGAGAAAGAATATACAGACATACTTTGATTTTTATATATCTATATAGAAGAAGTTAATATATAGAGTTTATACAATACATGAAAACTGTATTATACAATATGTGAATATAACAAAATCCATGGATTTTATAAACTCTAAAAAAAAACTACATAATTTTTTACAAAAAATGTGATAAATGAAGAACCGCTCTACCGACTTTGAGCAAAATTCACATAAACTATATACTAAATAGTCAATAGAGTTTATACAATACATGGAAACTGTATTATACAATATGTCAATATACAAAATTTCCATGGATGTTATAAACTCTAAAAATATACTTCATAATTTGTAACAAAAATGTAATAAATGAAGAACTGCTCTACCGATTTTGAGCAAACTTCACATAAACTATACACTAAATAGTCAATAAAGTTTATACAATACATGGAAACTGTATAATACAATATGTTAGTATAAAAAATTTCCGTGGATTTTATAAATTTTACAAAAATACTGAATAATATGTTCCAAAAAATGTGATAAATAAACAACCGCTCTAACAATTTTGTACTAAATGGTCAAAACAAAGCCTAAAAATTTGGTTTGGATAGGCCGAGTCCGTTTTTGAGTTATAAAATTACAACGAAAAGTGGCATAAATTTGTATATATTAAGATGATAGCGATAATTTCTTTACAACATATAAAACAGCTTGTGAATTGCCCTTATATCTTTTCTTTCTGTATTATCAAGATCTAATGCCTGAAATGTTTGTTTTTTTTTTAATAATAGAAAGTAATTCATTTCATTTCATTTGTCATACATTTAGAGAACTCATGTGTAAAAGTTTTTTCCCTCCCTCTCTCCTATATACAACACAAGGATGTTTGTTTTAGTCTGAAAGGATAATGTATTTCTATGTATTTTTGGAAAATAATGATTGCATTGACATCGAAGCTTAAACTGAGTAAAAATTTCTGTTTATTTCCCTTTAGTTTTTGTGAAATGTATTATTTTGTTGTTTTTAGAATAATTCCTTATTTGTAGCAAGTTAATCCTTTTTATATAACCTGGGTTTCTGGTTTAAATATTTTGCTTGTTGGCCAGAAAAATAGAAACAAATTGAAAATTTCTTTTGTCTCAATGCAATTTTAAATCAAGATTTTTTGCTATTTTTTTCTTTTTTTATTTGTATATTTTTCCCATTTTTGCATTTAGAATTTTCTAATTTTGAGAGACATTTTCCGAAAAATCACAAAACAACAAAAATTCTTATATTTACACATCAATTCCTTGAAACAATGCTTTTGCTGTTTTCTATCATTTTGCAGGTGTTTTGTGGGGTTAAGAGTTTAGTTTTGGAAATTTTTTTGAAAAAAAAGAAAAATTGGAAAATCTTTTTTTCTTTTTATTTTTTGACAAAAGCCAGTTGCAAATGTGTTAAACTAAATAAGAAATGAATTTTTGTCATTAAGCCAAAATGAAAGTTGAGATTTTCTTTGTTTTTCTAATTTAACTTGATTATAAATTCATAAGGGAAATAATGTTGAAAATTTGCTTAAATAAACAAACAGATAAAAAATGCAAGAATTATAATTGGAAAAATGTTTAATTAAAAAAGATTAAATGGCAAAAAATTATAATTAAAATTTGACTTGAAGAAATGCTTGATAGACATGAAAGGACTTAAAAAGGAATTTTAAATTGCTATTGAAAATTTAGAACTTTTAAAGGATCTGTCTTGTATATCCATTTCGGAGATTAGTTAGTACTCTAAGTATTAGTCAGTATAGTCAGTCTGGTCTAGATAGTAATATAATCTGTAGTCCAGTTATGGTTTAGCCAGTAGCCTCCAACTTCATTCCAAATCAAAATCATGTCCTTTTCATTTCCTCCTACATTTTTTCCAAATCCTTCCATTCACTTTTCTAACTTATAGACTCTACAAAACCACTGCGAAAAGTAAAGATGTCAAAGGCTTGGTTTCTGCCATTTCCTGTAAGTAAGTTACATTGCATTGTCTTCTTCCATGAAAATTCTGAAGGATTTATGTGAGACTTTCCTGTTATTCTCTCTGATCCAAAAACCCCTTTCCTTCTAAACTTAAATATTACTTCTTCGTTTGCCTTTCATAGCCAACCCACGACAGCAAATAAGAATGTCAAAATGTTACCAAACTGGAGGAAAAATAAAGAAAAATCTAAGAAATTTAAACAAAAAAAAAAGGAATAAATTTTATTGCCTTCAGACACTCACGCACACACACCTAAACAGTTAACCCTTAAACGGGCTTAAAAATCTTCAAAATAAAAAATATTTTAAATAAGAGTTTTGGATGATTTTAGAAATTTGTCAAATTAAAGTTTCAGTTTCTTAAAAAAGTTTTCTAAGATTTTTAATTTTTGGTCTCCTAAAGTCTCTTTTGCCTTAGTAAGGGTTAATTCCTATTATAACAATAGACATTATGCGGGAGTAAGTGATTGTATAGGTACTTATTTGTATATATATGTGTGTGTTTGATACTGATGATTTTGAACATGAAATTGATTGATTTATTGCATTTTAGAGCATAGAAAAGATTGGCAAAATAAATGGAGAAAATTCAACATGAAAGACGACAAATAAAAGAAGTGAAATTAACGGCTTAATACAAATATTTTATATATAAATTTAAAATTTTTAAGAATTTAAGTAAGAAATTAAATTTTAAACACAAAATGCAAAAAAGCTCCAGAAACTTCAATCGATATCGTTAAAAAATTGATATTTTTCGAATTATGGTGTCTACTTTTAGGAGCTTGAAAATTTTTTTGAAAAGTTTTAATTATAAAATAAATGAATTTAAAAAGAATAATATCGGTTATATCAATATAGAAGAAATTTTTGTACAAAATTTTCTATAAAAAAAATTTTATAGAAGAAATTTTTGAAAAAAATTTCTATAGAAGAAATTTATGTATAACATTTTGCTACAAAATTTTGTATAGAAGAAATTTTTGTATAAAATTTTTTATAGAAGAAATTTTGGTACAAAATTTTCTATAGAAGAAATTTTGGTAAAAAATTTTCTATAGAAGAAATTTTTGTACAAAATTTTTTATAAAAGAAATTTTTGAACAAAAATTCCTATAGAAGAAATTTTTGTACAAAATTTTCTATAGAAGAAATTTTTGCACAAAATTTTCTATAGAAGACATTTTTGTACAAAATTTTCTATAGAAGAAATTTTTGTACCAAAATTTCTATAGAAAAAGTTTTTGTACAAAATTTTCTATAGAAGAAACTTTTGTACAAACTTTTTGTATAGAAGAAATTTTTGTATAAAATTTTCTATTGAAGAAATTTTTGTACAAAATTTTCTATAGTAGAAATATTTGTACAAAATTTTTTGTGGAAAAAATTTTTGTACAAAATTTCTAAAGAAGATATTTTTTCTATAAAAGAAATTTTTGCACAAAATTTCCTACAAAATTTTCTAGAGAAAAAAATTTTCTAAAAAAATTTTTATACAAAAAATTTTCTAAGAAATTTTTTTACAAAATTTTGGTACAAAATTTTCTATAGAAGAAATTTTAGAGCAAAATTTTCTAGAGAAAAAAATGTTGTAAAAATTTTTTTATACAAAAAATTTTCTAAGAAATTTTTTTACAAAATTTTCTGTAGAAGAAATTTTTGTACAATATTTTCTATAGAAAAAATTTATGTACAACATTTTCTATAGGAGAAATTTTTGAACAAAACTTTTTTAAGAAAAAAATTTTGTACAAAATTTTCTCTAGAAAATCTGTAGAAATTTTTTTATACAAAAAATTTTCTAAAAAATTTTTTTACAAAATTTTCTATAGAAGAAATTTTTGTACAAAATTTTTTATAGAAGAATTTTTTTTGCAAAATTTTCTAAAGAAGAATTTTTTTTACAAAATTTTCTAAAGAAGCATTTTTGTTACAAAATTTTCTATGGAAGAAATTTTTGTGCAAAATTTTCTTTAAAAGAATTTTTTATACAAAATTTTCTGAAGAGGAAATTTTTGTACAAAATCTTCTGTAGAAGAATTTTTGTACAAAATTTTCCAGAGGAGAAATTTTTTAACAAAATTTTCTAGAGAACAAATTTTTGTACAAAATTTTCTATAGAAGAAATTTTTGTACAAAATTTTCAATAGAAGAAATTTTTGTACAAAATTTTTTATAGAAGAAATTTTTGGCACAAAATTTTCTAGAGAAGAAATTTTTGCACAAAATTTTCTATAGAAGAAATTTTTACACAAAAATTTCTATGGAAGAAAATTTTGTACAAAATTTTCTATAGAAAAAAATTTTGCATAAAATTTTCTATAGAAGAATTTTTTATCACAAAATTTCTAAAGAAGAAATTTTTGTACAAAATTTTCAATAGAAAAGAAGTCCGTTAATTATGCTACAAAATTTTAGCATTTTTGTATTTTTGACAAATATCGAAGTCGGTTGGTTAGCCATCCGGCAATATATTCTAAAAAAATGTATGGTTTACCTTTTAAATATTGAGCATCAATTTCTTAGTTAAAATTAAATTTGTTGATATTCAAAATCCTATAATTTTATATTGCTAAAACTACAAACACGCAATTTCGAAATTTTAATTTAATTTTAACTTATTTTTTTCAGTTGTTACCATTAAATTAAATGGATTTTTTTTTCTGCATTGAAACCACTCGCTTTCGGTTTATTAACAGTTATTTAAAATATTATTCAAACTCAAATAACCACAATTTCAAATGAACACAAAAACCCACAATTATTCGACTCTAGAGAAGAGAAAGAGAGGACCTATCGCAAAGAGGGAGCAAGAGATACAATTGTCTATTAAACACTTTAAAACAAATTTGTTTAATACATTGTCATTAGAGGTTTAAGAGCTCTGGCTTTAAAAACAGCGTCAGACAAATCCCTTCAACAAAACAACATAAATTTTTAAATACTCAGCCTACAAGTAGGCTATAGATTTCAATTTTAAATGTTACGGTGTTAGTTTTGTTAAGCTTTAAAAGCTTTTAGATTTAGAAAAATCATTTAGTTTTTGTCATCATATAAATAACAATGCATGTGAGAGAGTGTATAATATTTAAATTGGTCAGGGTATTAATGTTTTAGTGACCAAACGGCTGTCCATTCTAACAGTTTGTCCTGTTGCTAATACCAATATGTTGCTTTTAATTTTCACAAATACAAATTTACTCTTTTATTTAAAATTCAAACTTGTAAATGTTAGCCTTATGTGGTTTGAAAATTTATTTTGTTGTTTAACGATATTTTTCGTCGTTAAAGGATTTATTTGTTTCGAGTGAATGTGTATGTGTACATGTGTTAGTGTAGTTGTACGCTTATAATTATATAGTAACGCATGCTTAATTGAATCAAATTATCCTATGATGGCATAAAATACAATAGCAACAACAACCACTACTACATTCGCACATACATACCTATAATATAAGGAAAAACAGCAACATGAAAAGCAATAACAACACACATCAATAAAATACCATCAATTGCATACAAACAATACTCGGAACAGTGCTTGGACTATACATTTTTAGCTTTATATGTATTCCCTAATGCATTTCAACACAACATTCAACAAGCTTGAGGTACTAAACTATTCGGAGCCGAACAGACCAACGCACGTATTTATGCATAGGCATAACTAATGAGCTACAGTGAAGGGTAAAAGTAAAGAGATACAAAAAAATTAATTTTGCTTTCAAGAAAAATTCAAAGTCGCTGGACTAAGAAATAGATTAAAAAATAGACTAAGACATAGACTAAGACATAGACTAAGACATAGACTAAGACATAGACTAAGATATAGACTGAGACATAGACTAAGACATAGACTAAGACATAGACTAAGACATAGACTAAGACATAGACTAACACATGGACTAAGACATAGACTAAGACATAGACTAAGACATAGACTAAGACATAGACTAAGACATAGACTAAGACATAGACTAAGACATAGACTAAGACATAGACTAAGACATAGACTAAGACATAGACTAAGACATAGACTAAGACATAGACTAAGACATAGACTAAGACATAGACTAAGACATAGACTAAGACATAGACTAAGACATAGACTAAGACATAGACTAAGACATAGACTAAGACATAGACTAAGACATAGACTAAGATATAGACTATGACATAGACTAAGACATAGACTAAGACATTGACTAAGACATAGACTAAGACATAGACTAAGACATAGACTAAGACATAGACTAAGACATAGACTAAGACATAGACTAAGACATAGACTAAGACATAGACTAAGACATAGACTAAGATATAGACTAAGACATAGACTAAGACATAGACTAAGACATAGACTAAGACATAGACTAAGACATAGACTAAGACATAGACTAAGACATAGACTAAGACATAGACTAAGACACAGACTAAGACATAGACTAAGACATAGACTAAGACATAGACTAAGACATAGACTAAGACATAGACTAAGACATAGACTAAGACATAGACTAAGACATAGACTAAGACATAGACTAAGACATAGACTAAGACATAGACTAAGACATAGACTAAGACATAGACTAAGACATAGACTAAGACATAGACTAAGACATAGACTAAGACATAGACTAAGACATAGACTAAGACATAGACTAAGACATAGACTAAGACATAGACTAAGACATAGACTAAGACATAGACTAAGACATAGACTAAGACATAGACTAAGACATAGACTAAGACATAGACTAAGACATAGACTAAGACATAGACTAAGACATAGACTAAAACATAGACTAAGACATAGACTAAGACATAGACTAAGACATAGACTAAGACATACATTTTAGCTACAAACTTTACCTTAGGCCTTATTTTCCCAAAGTGTCTCTACATTTTTACCTCCCACTGTTAACATAGAAGTTGCCATGTACATATGTATTGCACAATAAAAGCCCATAAACTATTTGCCTTTATATGTGTACATGAGATATGCATCTCATACATACTGATTCATATATATCCATAACCCAACATTTATTATACTTCGGAGCATAATGAGTTTGAAAACACGCATTTCGAATTCAACTCCGGACCGAATATAAAAACAAAAATCTTTAATTTTTTGCCAAACATTTCCCTCTGCTCTAAATATGACAACAGCGACACTGATGATGTTGGTGATGATGACAAAACAACATTGTCGTGGTTACGATTTTGAATTTGTTGATACTAAATGTGGTCGAAAATGTGCGTACAAATAACAAATATTCTTCTTTCTAATAAAGATAATTAAGTATAATCATAATGATGATTATCATCATTATTATTGTTATAATGATAACTTTAATGTTAGGATTTTGCTAGCCTAGTCATTTTTGTTCTGCTGTCTTATGTACAAATATGTTTGTTAGTTTCTACAACTAATGCCTGTCTTTGTGTGTTTCCATTTGTGTTTGTGTGAGTGTGTGTCTGTTAGTTTTCCTGTGTCTGTCCATCAATTTATGACCATGTTTGCCTGTTCAATTGTATTTCGTATAATTACAATGTTGTGTGAATCATTAAATGTGGCTAATACGAGTACACGTTTGTGCAAAATATAACGTGTTTAGTTTTGCACAAATTGGAAGAGCAGAGGTTTCGGACGACTTTGACGAAAAAGGGCCTCAATTCGGAAGACTAGATGTTGGCATATGGTCATTGTACTTGCCTAAATCCCTAAAGAACAATAGACATTCATTAAACCCTTTTTAGAATTTAGACAGTCTTCCCCAAAATACCGCCCACGGAAGCTTATACTTAAATTTTAACAGAAAACCGTTAAAGGATTGACTTATAGAAATGTTGGAGTTTCTATTGAAACCTCGATATGTCAGATTATATTTTCCCAAAATCAATATTAACTTATTAAATAGTTAAAAATAAAGGCCCTTTTAGCATTTTCCCTCCTCTGCTTTACTCAAATTTTCAACTCGAGCATACAGATTATTATTAGACCATTGAGTTTTACAATGTATAAAATTTAATGGCTTTTCTACATAATTATGTACAATAATTAAATGGGGCGATTTTAGCATCTTTATCATTGTTGCTGTCTGTAGGACTCTAATATCCCCATAATAAAAATAATCAACATTATAATCATCCTTTAGACAATGTATTTCAGGGATACACAGAGTAAAATGTAAATTTAGTTTAAAGTAGAGTCCGAGATACTTATGATATTAATATAGAAATTAGTTAAATGCAAAATAAGGCAATAAAATTATAAGTTAATTAAAAGTTCTTGAGGGGAGAATTAATTTAAATAGAACAATTATTAAAGGTATAATAAATAATTGAAATATATTTTAATTATTTTTTGGATTTTAAACAAAATTTTGAGGTACAAATATTGTAGCATACTTTTGGGAGGCCAAAAAAAAATATTTGAATTTGGTTTTTTGATACCAGGAAATTGATAAACTGATAATTAAACTGATAAATTATCATTATCAGTCATAATTAGCTTCAAATAAAATTTAGTAAAATTTTGTGTATAATTTACTACTGAGGTTGAATATGGACCAACAATTTAAAAAGTTTTCCCTAAAAAAAAAAATGTTATCAAAAATTTTCTTATAGAAAAAATGTTATCAAAAATATTCCTATAGAAAATTTTTTATCAAATTTTTTTTTTAACAAACATATTTTTATTGATATTTTTATTACTGAAAATTTTTCGATAGAAAAATATTTTTTCGAAAATTTTCATAATATTTTCAATATTTTTATCAAAAATTTTTCTATGTATAAGCGTTTTTTCAAAAAATTTTCTATAGATCATTATTTTTACCAAAAAATTTCCAACAAAAATAAGAAACTTTAAAAAATTTCCTATAAAAATAAGACATTTTTGAAAAATTTCCTATAAAAATAAGAAATTTTTGAAAAATTTCCTATAAAAATAAGAAATTTTGGAAAAATTTCCTATAAAAATAAGAAATTTTTGAAAAATTTCCTATAAAAACAAGAAATTTTTCAAAAATTTCCTATAAAAATAAGAAATTTTTGAAAAAATCCCAATAAAAATAAGAATTTTTGAAAAATTTTTTATAAAAAGAAGAAATTTTTGAAAATTTTCCTATACAAATAAGAAATTTTTGAAACACTCCCAATAAAAATAAGAAATTGTTTTAAAAATTTCCTATAAAAATAAGAAATATTTGAAAAATTTTCTACAAAAATAAGAAATTTTTCAAAAATTTTCGTTAAAAATAAGAATTTTGTGTAAAATTTCCTATAAAAACAATAATTTTTTTTTTATAAATTTCCCATAAAAGTTTTTGAAAATTTTCCTATATAAATTAGAACTTTTTAAAAAATTTTTTATAAAAATAATTTTTTTTAAATAACCATTTTTAAAGGTTAAAGTTTTTGAAAAATTTCCTATAAAAATAAGAAATTTTTTAAAAATTTCCTATAAAAATAAGAAATTTTTGAAAAATTTCCTATAAAAATAAGAAATTTTCAAAAAATTTCTTAAAAAATAAGAAATTTTTGAAAAATTTCTTATAAAAATAAGAATCTTATGAAAAATGTTCTACAAAAAGAAAAAAATTTCCTATAAAAATAAGAAAATTTTGGAAAGTTTTCTACAAAACCAAGAAGTTTTTGAAAAATTTCTTTAAAAAATAAGAAATTTTTGAAAAATTTCTTTAAAAAATAAGAAATTTTTGAAAAATTTCTTAAAAAATAAGAAATTTTTGAAAAATTTCTTATAAAAATAAGAAACTTTTGAAAAATTTCCTATAAAAATAAGAAATTTTTGAAAAATTTCCTATAAAAACAAGAAATTTTTGAAAAATTTTCTATAAAAATAACAAATTTTTGAAAAAATTCTTAAAAAATGAGAAATTTTTGAATAATTTCTTATAAAAAGGAGAAACTTTTGAAAAATTTTCTATAAAAATGAAAAATTTTTGAAAAATTTCCTTTAAAAATAAGAAAATTTTGAAAAGTTTTCTATAAAAATAAGAATTTTTTTTTAAATTTTTCATAAAAATAAGGAATTTTTTTTAAATTTTCTATAAAAATAAGAAATTTTTAAAAAAAATTTCATATAAAAAAGAAATTTTTGAAAAATTTCATATAAAAAAGAAATTTTTGAAAAATTTCCTATAAAAATATGAAATTTTTGAAAAATTTCCTATAAAAATAAGATATTTTTTGAAAAATTTCCAATAAAATAAGAAATTTTTGAAAAATTTCCTAAAAAAATAAAAAATATTTATTTATTTATTTTTATTTATTAATATAAAAATAAATTTATATATTAATAATTACAAGTATTAGGAGCTGGCTGCCTGGGCTTTCGTCCTAATAAAAAATAAATTTAAAAATTTTATATAAAAGTAGACAATTTTTGAAAAATTTCTTAAAAAGATAAGAAATTTTTTTTAAATTTTTTATCAAAAAATTTTTTGTAGAAAATATTTTACTAAAAAATTTTTTTTTATAAAAATTTTTTTTGTAGAAAATTTTGTTATCAAAAATTTTTCTTTAGAAATTTTTTTATCAAAAATTTTATCTATAGAACATTTCTTTAGCAACAATTTTTTGATAGAAAATTTTTTTATGAAAAATTTTTCTTTGGAAAACTTTTTACCAAAAATTATTCTGTAAAAAAATGTTTGTATCGAAGATGCTTGTTTCATGTTTCTTCTATATAAGAAATACTTTTATCTTTTTTCTATATAATTATACTTTATTTGATTAAAATCTGTATTATCTTAAGCCTCCTGAAAGTATGCAAAACATTTTTGCTTATCTTTGTCTCTATTTTATTAAAGAATTATAAGTAGTCGTGTTTTTTTAGATTTATATTAATATTTTTACATTTGATTTCAGTTCTTGATGAAGTAAAAATTTTGTTCTAAAAATATGTTGCTGCTATATTGTATTTTCTTTAAATATTCTTAATTTTTTCTGGCTCATTTCTAGCATGAAAAACACTTGTCATTTCAATGTAAAATATCTCAACTGCAGTAATGGAGGGATATACATGCAGACATACACACATACATACATATGTACATATAAAGAGAATACACATACAACGTTAAAGAGAATATAGCAAAAACAACAATAGCGACCAACAACATCGAACCCTACCATTACCACCAACACACTTCCTCCACTACCAACAATACCAAACAACAATAACAGCAACGATAACAATAATAATATCAGGAGAAAAACATTGTGTCAGCAAAAGATTAGTAATGTTTTTAACAGGAGAATGTATGAGTGTTTAAACTTACATATATACTCTAACATATACACTTGCATTCATATGGGTATTTACTGAATTCCTATTCGATTTTTTGTTGACTAGTTTTTGCTGTTGACATTGATGCATTGCTGTAACTAGCAGTTATTTTTTTGTTGTGGCCCCTACCTAACCCCTTTTGATAGCCCCTTACTAATGTTAACGTTACTTTGTTTGAGAGAAAAAAAATCTCTCAAAATGTTTATTTAATATGAAAAAAATGCGTTTGAAACGTAAAAATGATTGAAATGATTTTAGGGATTTGAAATCTTACACGAGCAAAACGTGTGTCTGTGTGTGTGTATCTGTGCGCTTCACTGACTATCATGGCAACATGATGATGAAATGTTATATTCATTCAATTAAATCAGCTTTAAAAAATTGAAATGATCTATTAGGTACTTAAATAAATACTCAAACGAAAAAACAGATAAGTATTAGAAAAAAAATTGTTCAAGAAAAGAAAGAAAAAAAACCTGTAAGTACTAAATAGTCGAGTTTTGCCAAAATATTACTGAATTTACTTAGTTTTCTTCATATTAGAAAATTATACTTTTTTTCATGCCGGTTTCAAAAATCATTTTTTAATTTTTTGAATATTTTGTTAAACAAATATTACAAATAATAAATTAGCTTTCCAGTATCATAAAACAAATAATTGGAGGATATATATTCAAAAAGAACAAGGTCGATATTCTTAACTGTTTCGCCGTACCTATGATTTGAAATCGTAGAATTTTGCGAAAAAATTGAAACATTTCTTCATTTTATAGGAAATTAAAATTTTTTTTTTAATTTCTCATTTTTATAGGAAATTTTTCAAAAATTTCTTATTTTTTTTAGGAAAATTTTCAAAAATTTCTTATGTTTATAGAAAATTTTTCAAAAATTTCTCATTTTATAGGAAATTTTCAAAAAGTTATTATTTTAATAAGAAAATTTTCAAAAATTTCTTATTTTTATTGGAAATTTTTAAAAAATTTCTTATTTTTATAGAAAATTTTTCAAAAATTTCTTATTTTTATAGGAAATTTTTCAAAAATTTCATATTTTTATAGAAAATTTTTCAAAAATTTCTTATTTTTATAGGAAATTTTTCAAAAATTTCTTATTTTTATAGGAAATTTTTCAAAAATTTCTTATTTTTATAGGAAATTTTTCAAAAATTTCTTATTTTTATAGGAAATTTTTCAAAAATTTCTTATTTTTATAGGAAATTTTTCAAAATTTCTTATTTTTATAGGAAATTTTTCAAAAATTTCATATTTTTATAGGAAATTTTTCAAAAATTTCTTATTTTTATAGGAAATTTTTCAAAAATTTCTTATTTTTATAGGAAATTTTTCAAAAATTTCTTATTTTTATAGGAAATTTTTCAAAAATTTCTTATTTTTATAGGAAATTTTTCAAAAATTTCTTATTTTTATAGGAAATTTTTCAAAAATTTCTTATTTTTATAGGAAATTTTTCAAAAATTTCTTATTTTTATAGGAAATTTTTCAAAAATTTCTTATTTTTATAGGAAATTTTTCAAAAATTTCTTATTTTTATAGGAAATTTTTCAAAAATTTCTTATTTTTATAGGAAATTTTTCAAAAATTTCTTAACTTATAGGAAATTTTTCAAAAATTTCTTATTTTTATAGGAAATTTTTCAAAAATTTCTTATTTTTATAGGAAATTTTTCAAAAATTTCTTATTTTTATAGGAAATTTTTCAAAAATTTCTTATTTTTATAGGAATTTTTTCAAAAATTTCTTATTTTCATAGGAAATTTTTCAAAAATTTCTTATTTTTATAGGTAATTTTTAAAAAATTTCTTATTTTTATAGGAAATTTTTCAAAAATTTCTTATTTTTATAGGAAATTTTTCAAAAATTTCTTATTTTTATAGGAAATTTTTCAAAAATTTCTTATTTTTATAGGAAATTTTGCAAAAATTTCTTATTTTTATAGGAAATTTTGCAAAAATTTCTTATTTTTATAGGAAATTTTTCAAACATTTCTTATTTTTATAGGAAATTTTTCAAACATTTCTTATTTTTATAGGAAATTTTTCAAAAATTTCTTATTTTTATAGGAAATTTTCAAAAGTATTTTATTTTTATAGGTAATTTTTCAAAAATTTTCTTATTTTTATAGAAAATTTTTTAAAAATTTCTAATTTTTATAGAAAATTTTACAAAAATTTCTTATTTTTTTAGGAATATTTTCAAAAATTTTCTATTTTTATAGGAATATTTTCAAAAATTTCTTATTCTTATAGGAATTTTTTTAATTTTATTTGTAAGAAATATTTCAAAAATTTCTTATTTTTATAGGAAATTTTTAAAAAATTCTTATTTTAATAGGAAATTTTTAAACAAATTTCTTTTTTTTATAGAACTATTTTCAGAAGTTTCCTATTTTTATAGGAAATTTTTCAAAATTTTTTTATTTTGGTAGGAAATTTTCCAAAAATTGTTATAGGAATATTTTCAAAAATTTCCTACTTTTATAGGAATATTTTTACAAATTTTATAGGAAATTTTTTAAAAATTTCTTATTTTTATAAGAAATTTTCAAAAATTTCTTATTTTTATAGGAAATTAAAAAAAATTCTTATTTTCATAGCAAATTTTTAAAAAATTTCTTATTTTTATAGGAATATTTTCAGAAGTTTCCTATTTTTATAGAAAATTTTTCAAAAATTTCTTATTTTTATAGGAAATTTTTCAAAAATTTCTTATTTTTGTAGGAAATTTTTTAAAAATTTCTTTTTTTTATAGAAAATTTTTTAAAATTTTCAAAAATTTCTTATTTTTATAGGATATTTCGCAAAAATTTCTTATTTTTATAAGAAATTTTGCAAAAATTTCTTATTTTTTTTAGGAAATTTTGCAAACATTTCATATTTTTTAGGAAATTTTGCAAAAATTTTTTATGTTGATAGGAAATTTTGCAAAAGTTTCTTATTTTTAAGGAAATTTTGCAAAAATTTGCTATTTTTATAGGAAATTTTTCAAAAATTTTATATTTTTATAGGAAAATTTTCCAAATTTTCCTATTTTTATAGGAAATTTTTCAAAAATTTTCTTATTTCCTTTTTTATAGGGAATTTTTCAAAAAATTCTTATTTTGGTATAAAATTTTCCAAAAAATTCTTATTTTTATTGGAAAATTTTCAAAAATTCCTTATTTTTGTAGGAAATTTTTCAAAAATTTCTTATTTTTATAGGAAATTTTCCAAAAATTTCTTATTGTTATAGGAAATTTTTCAAAACTTTTCTTATTTCCTTTTTTTATAGGGAATTTTTCAAAAAATTCTTATTTTGGTATTAAATTTTTGAAAAAATTCTTATTTTTATAGGAAAATTTTCAAAAATTTCTTATTTTTGTAGGAAATTTTTTAAAAATTTCTTATTTTTATAAAAAAATTTACAAAAATTTCTTATTTTTATAGGAAATTTTTCAAAAAGTTCTTATTTTTAAAGCAAATTTTTGGAAAATTTCTTATTTTTAAAAAAATTTTTTGGAACATTCTTATTTTTATAGGAAATTTTTCAAAAATTTCTTATTTTTATAGGAAAATTTTCAAAAATTTCTTTTTTTTATAGGAAATTTTTCAAAAATTTCTTATTCTTATAGGAATTGTTTCAAAGTTTTCTTATAAAAACGGAAAGTTTTGAATAAATAACAAATAAAGGAAATAATTTTATAACATAAGAAAAATATAAAAAACTGATATATTTATGGAAAAATCATCAAAATTTTTTTTATATAGAAAAATAGTTTGTTGTTTAAAAAAATCTTAGGAACGTCCTTTAGTACAAAAATCAACTTAAAATAGTCCTTAGCATTTAACACATTTTTTCTCTTACTCAGTATATTTATTTGGACTTGCTCTTATTGTCCTCTCTAAACTGTAATTTAAGTCTGCAATATCCTGTTAGTTGCTTCTAGCACTTCCTTAAACTTTTACTAACAATTTAAAGACATTTCTTGCTTTTCTAAAATTTCTTTTCCATAAGTGTTAAATACAACAATAAAACCGAAAGCAAAAAATTGTTATAGAAAAAAAATCTTGGAAAATAAACTTTAGATCTCACAAAAATCCTTTTTTAACAAAATTTTGTATGTTGCTTTTTCTTTATTGTATTTTGAGTGACAATAAATAAACTTAGACAACAAATCAAAAAGTCCTTAACAAAAGCCACAAATAAAAACAAACATTCAGACATTTAAAAAGGACATGAAGACACTTGCTCTTTCTCTTTTAGTTTTAAGCACAAACATACAAAAATGCATGAAAAACGTACACACAAACTTTAAAATGTTTATATACTGTAGGATAAAAAGGATAACAAATTTTTGAAATATATTCAAGAATTTTTTTAAATTTGTTATAAATTTATTTTAGAAATTAAAATTCATACAAGAGTAACCAAAATCTAACCAAACTATCATTATGTTTTCTGGATTTTTTGCTTATTTTCAATTTTTATTTAAAATCTTAAAAATTTTGTTATAGTTTTTAAGGAAATCTCTTAACCATATTCATTTAAATAAAAAAATCGTTTATGTTCTTTTATTTTTACTGAAATATTTAAAAGAATAAACAAATTTTGTATCAAAGTTGATTGATTTGTTAAATAATTCCTAATGGAGCAGAACAAGGATTAAAAAAAAGATCTGAATACAAACTGTAAACCTACACATATACATATATATAGACAAACATTCAAACATATATGTACATTTTTCTAAAAGGAAATTAAATGAAACGAAAAATTGTTTAATTGAAGCATAAAAACATTTTTGACTGATATAATTCCTTAGTCTATGTCTTAGTCTATGTCTTATTCTATGTCTTATTCTATGTCTTATTCTATGTCTTAGTCTATGTCCTAGTCCATGTCTTAGTCTATGTCTTAGTCTATGTCTTAGTCTATGCCTTAGTCTATGTGTTAGTCTATGTCTTAGTCTATGTCTTAGTCTATGTCTTAGTCTATGTCTTAGTCTATGGCTTAGTCTATGTCTTAGTCTATTTCATAGTCTATGACTTAGTCTATGTCTTAGTCTATGTCTTAGTCTATGTCTTAGTCTATGTCTTAGTCTATGTCTTAGTCTATGTCTTAGTCTATGCCTTAGTCTATGTCTTAGTCTATGTCTTAGTCTATGTCTTAGTCTATGTCTTAGTCTATGTCTTAGTCTATGTCTTAGTCTATGTCTTAGTCTGTGTCTTAGTCTATGACTTAGTCTATGTCTTAGTATATGTCTTAGTTTATGTCTTAGTCTATGTCTTAGTCTATGTCTTAGTCTATGTCTTAGTCAATGTCTTAGTCTATGTCTTAGTCTATGTCTTAGTCTGCGTCTTAGTCTATGTCTTAGTCTATGTCTTAGTCTATGTCTTAGCCTATGTCTTAGTCTATGTCTTAGTCTATGTCTTAGTCTATGTCTAAGTCTATGTCTTATTCTATGTCTTATTCTATGTCTTATTCTATGTCTTAGTCTATGTCTTAGTCTATATCTTAGTCTATGTCTTAGTCTTTGTCTTAGTCTATGTCTTAGTCTATGTCTTAGTCTATGTCTTAGTCTATGTCTTAGTCTATGTCTTAGTCTATGTCTTAGTCTATGCCTTAGTCTATGTCTTAGTCTATGTCTTAGTCTATGTCTTAGTCTATGTCTTAGTCTATGTCTTAGTCTATGTCTTAGTCTATGTTTTAGTCTATGTCTTAGTCTATGTCTTAGTCTATGAATTAGTCTATGTCTTAGCCTATGTCTTAGTCTATGTCTTAGTCTATGTCTTAGTCTATGTCTTAGTCTATGTCTTAGTCTATGTCTTAGTCTATGTCTTAGTCTATGTCTTAGTCTATGTCTTAGTCTATGTCTTAGTCTATGTCTTAGTCTATGTCTTTGTCTATGTCTTAGTCTATGTCTTAGTCTATGTTTTACTCTATGTCTTAGTCTATGTCTTAGTCTATGTCTTAGTCTATGTCTTAGTCTATGTCTTAGTCTATGTCTTAGTCTATGTCTTAGTCTATGTCTTAGTCTATGTCTTAGTCTATGTCTTAGTCTATGTCTTAGTCTATGTCTTAGTCTATGTCTTAGTCTATGTCTTAGTCTATGTCTTAGTCTATGTCTTAGTCTATGTCTTAGTCTATGTCTTAGTCTATGTCTTAGTCTATGTCTTAGTCTATGTCTTAGTCTATGTCTTAGTCTATGTCTTAGTCTATGTCTTAGTCTATGTCTTAGTCTATGTCTTAGTCTATGTCTTAGTCTATGTCTTAGTCTATGTCTTAGTCTATGTCTTAGTCTATGTCTTAGTCTATGTCTTAGTCTATATGTTAGTCTTTGTCAATTTCAATAGCCATGTCTTTGTCTATGTCTTAGTCTATGTCTTAGTCTATGTCTTAGTCTATGTCTTAGTCTATATCTTAGTCTATGTCTATATCTTAGTCTATATGTTAGTCTTTGTCTTAATCTATGTCTTAGTCTATGTCTTAATCTATGTTAAAATTTCGATATTATTATATTGAGTATATTTGTACTTACATACTTATAAAAATCCCAAGATTTTGTAAATTTTCATTTGTGAACTCACCTGCAATAAAAGACAGAAAGAAATAAAAAATTTTAAACTGAAATAAATTCTTTTTATTTAAAAATATAAATTTGCAAATTGTTTAAAATATTACCCGAATTTCTAATTCGTTCACTTAAAATTCATCTTAAATATTGAAAATTACTTATCACCCAAAATAAAAGAAAATTTCCATTTTCTTCATGACACATCGTCAGCATCATCATCAACATCATTGTCATTTGCTAGCCCACACTCTACGACTACAACTGACTACCGAATGTTCAAACAATTGACAACTAAAATGAATTTTTTTCTTGCCATAAAGTAGTTACCACTAACACAAAAAAAGACAATATCCTTAGAATTATAAAGTAGTCCTAATTTTTTTTGCGCCCTAACAAAAACAGAAAAAAAATCACTACAAATAAAAGACAACTGCTATAAGAAATAAATATATAGAAGAGGCAGAAGAAAATATCGTATCACATAATAGAATTGGCTGTAGGCCAAGGGAATCTGTAACACAGACAAACAAAGAATCGAAAGATATAATAAAAAAATGAATAAATTGTACAAAAAAATAAAAATGTGGTAAAGATAAATGTGACAAGAAAATGAGCTATTTTGGACATGTGCAGGAATTTTAGAAAGAAAAAGCTTTCACTAGATATTAAAATTGAAACAAATTCTATTTTGTTTAAATATAAAATTTAGGAACATTTGTTTATTATTAATTGAATTTAAATATTTTATAGATGCCATCTGTAAATTTCTTTTCATTTATAGGTTTCATTGCATGACCTTTGTAGGGTATTTTGGGCTTTTAGAGATTTCCCAGAAAAAAAGTCGTTTTAAAACACAAACACTTTATCCATGAGGCAAGTGGCATCAAACATTTTATACAAAAGCCCAAACAATACAAATAAGATTTTTCAATAGTCATCTCGCTTTTGGCACCCTACAAGCAATAATTTCAATAACCCACACCTTTTGTAACATACTTTATGGGATGTGCTTATACCCATTAGATAGACCATAAATTTTTCAAAATTTTCTTATTTTTATAAAATTCTTATTTTTGTAGTAAATTTTTCACAATTTTTTTATTTTTAAAGGAAATTTTTCGAAAATTTTCTAATTTTCATACGAAATTTTTCAAAAATTTTGTATTTTTATAGGAAATTTTTCAAAAGTTTCACATTTTTTTTTAAGAAATTACTCAAAAAAATCTTATTTTTTTAGTAAATTTTTCAAAAATTTCTTATTTTTATAGGAAAATTTTTAAAAATTTCTTATTTTAAGGAAATTTTGCAAAAATTTCACATTTTTATAGGAAATTTTTTAAAAGCTTCTTACTTTTATAAACACTTTTCAAGAATTTCTTTTTTTTAAAGGAAATTTTTCAAAAGTTTCTTTTTTTTAGGAAATTTTTCAAAAATTTCATATTTTTATAGGAAATTTTTAGAAGTTTTTTATTTTTATATATTTTCCTATTTTTATAGCAAATTTTTCAAAAATTTTTTATTTTTATAGGAAATTTTTCAAAAATGTCTTATTTTTAAAGGAAATTTTTCAAAATTTTTTTTTTTATGGGAAATTTTCAGAAGTTTTTTATTTTTAAAGAAAATTTTTCAAAAAATTCTTATTATTATAAGAAATTTTTCAAAAAATTCTTATTTTTATAGGAAATTTTTCAAAAGCTTCTTACTTTTATAGAAAATTTTTCAAAATGTTCTTATTTTTATAGGAAATTTATCAAAAATTTCCTATTTTATAGGAAATTTTTTAAAAGTTTCTTATTTTTTCGGAAATTTTTCAAAAATGTCATATTTTTATAGGAAATTTTTCAAAAATTTCTTTTTTTATGGGAAATTTTCAGAAGTTTTTTATTTTTAAAGAAAATTTTTCAAAAAATTCTTATTATTATAAGAAATTTTTCAAAAAATTCTTATTTTTATAGGAAATTTTTCAAAAGCTTCTTACTTTTATAGAAAATTTTTCAAAATGTTCTTATTTTTATAGGAAATTTTTCAAAAATTTCTTATTTTTATAGGAAAATTTTCAAAAATTTCTTATTTTTATAGGAAAATTTTCAAAATTTTCTTATTTTTATAGGAAAATTTCAAAAATTTCTTAGTTTTATTGGAAAATTTTCAAAAATTTCTTAGTTTTATAGGAAATTTTTCAAAAATTTCTTATTTTTATAGGAAATTTTTAAAAAATTTCTTCTTTTTCTTTTTTTCTTATTTTTATAGGAAAATTTTCAAAAATTTCTTATTTTCATAGGAAATTTTTTAAAAATTTCTTATTTTTATAGGAAATTTTTCAAAAATTTCTTATTTTTATAGGAAATTTTCAAAAATTTCTTATTTTAATAGGAAATTTTTCAAATTTTTTTTATTTTTTTAGGAAAGTTTTTAGGGGAAATTTTTCACAAATTTCTTTTTTTATTTTTTTCAAAAATTTCTTTTTTTCAAAAATTTCTTATTTTTATAGGGAATTTTTCAAAAAATTCTTATTTTTATAGAAAATTTTTCAAAAATTTCTTAATTTCATAGGAAATTTATCAAAAATTTCTTATTTTTTATGATTTTATTTTATTTTTATAGAAAATTTTTCAAAAATTTCTTATTTTTATAGGAAATTTTTCAAAAATTTCTTATTTTTAAAGAAAATTTTTCAAAAATTTCCTATTTGTATAGGAAATTTTTCAAAAATTTCTTATTTTTATAGGAATTTTTTTTTTTAATTTTTTACTTTTGAAGGAAATTTTTCAAAAACTTCTTTTTTTATAGGAAATTTTTCAAAAACTTCTAATTTCTATAGGAAGTTTTTGAAAAATTTCTTATTTTTATTGAAAATTTTTTAAAAATTTCTTATTGTTATAGGAAATTTAAAAAAAAAATTTTGTAGGAAATTTTTTAAAAATTTCTTATTTTTATTGGAAACAATATTTGAATCAAAGAAGGTCATTTCAAAATTCGTCCTGTTTGACCCAAAAATTTTTTGCTCCCCCTTTTAACAAAACAAATGAACGGCTGAGTGAAAAACTACAAAAAAATAAAATACAAATGAAAAAAGAACCCTAAACGAACGAAGAACCTGAAAATAATATTGAAAAGCGGACAGTTGCTAAGGATTTCTTTTTTTTTTTTTCATAAGTAAGAGAAAAGATGAACGAGTATTTGTTTGTATTTGAGTATTTGTATCAGGATTCAGTTACAATTGTTTATAGGCACTGAAGCACAACGTTGCATAACAATGTTTATTTCATACAATCTGACGATGAGGATGATGATGATGTTTTTCGAATCCTTTGCTTTAATGGTTAGGTTTGATGTAAAACTTTCGAGGACGCAAAACAACAAGAGTTTATTCTTCTTAAACTTCATATTTCTTTAGAGCTTTTTTTAGGTTTGGGCGAAAATCCATATAGATATATCATTTATTTTGTATTTTGGGGAGCAAATGAAAAAAAAAAAAATGATCAACAAACAACTACAAGCGATAATGTTTGTCTCGAACAACATCAACAACATCATCATCATCGTCGTTATCTTGAGTATAAAAATGATAGTTATTGTGGAAAAAGTCTTAGGGGAAAAAAAAAATGAGATTTTGTTACTTTTTAAGGGAATCAGATCAAAAATTTAAACGAATAAGAATTTTATTAAATTTTGCTTAATATTGCGTTTTTTCCCCCAAAATCATATTAAACATTTTATTGCTGTCAATTTTAAAATCAACACTTAAACATTTTAAAATAACATGTTTCAAGTGATTCATTAGATACCCATACCATTGCACTCATACATACAAGCTTACCCCATAAAACTCAAGCTTAAGCCAAATGAAGTGCATAAAACTTTATCAAAGTCATTTTTCTATTTAACATGCCCATCCGCCCGTCCGTCCATCTGTCTGTCTGTCAGTTCATCTATCTACCCCTGCTACTGCCTTAGATTGTCTACTCAATATTTTAGCCACTAAAACTCGACATGTTTATTTATAAACTCTTTATCTCTCAAACATTTAGAAAAAGAAACAAAAATAGTTTCGTATGTATACAAAAAATCCTAGTAAGCAACATTATCCTTATATAGAGGGACAATAACAACATTTTTAGCTTAGTCTCCTAAATGCTGGAGTTTTTTTTCTTTTTGTGAAGCTTCAACAAAAATACCACAATTTAGTTGAGGTCGCGCCGTTTCGTATTAATCTTAGCACGCCATCTAAATGGACTTAAAATTGTGGCAATTTGTTGTTTTGAACGATGAATGTTTGTTGTTGCTGTTGTCGGGTTCTAAAGCTAAAGAACTCAGAATGCGAAAACTTTATAATTTTAGGTGAAGAATTTGAGTTTTAAAGAGATTTTTCGCAGGTTATACGTGGACTTTAGAATAAGAAAATCTAATAAAAGTTTAAGCTCATAGAATATAACCAAAGATGCTATAAATAAAATAAAGTTGTTACACTTTCATACATTGATTTGCCGTTTGGTCCATTTGAAAAGTCCCATAAAAATGAGAGTATACCACTTTTATTCTAATTCGGAAACAACTAATGAAGGCGATTATCCAATAAGAGAAAGCTAAGACACACACAAGTGTTCATAAGATGCATGTTTGTTTGTGCGTTTTAGTGTTTTTCATTGTTTTTCATTTCATTGGATAAAGATCCACTTTAATCTCACTTTCGGCGGAAAAAATAATTTTTATCAAAAATTTTTGTATAGAAACATTTTTTTATCAAAAATTTTCTATAGAAATATTTTTATCAAAAATTTTCTATAGAAACATTTTTTATCAAAAATTTTCTATAGAAATATTTTTTATCAAAAATTTTCTGCAGAAACATTTTCTATCAAATATTTTTGATTTCTATAGCAAAATTTTTGATAAAGAAATTTTCTATAAAAAATTTTTGGTTTCTTAAAAAAATTTGTGTTAAAAAAATTTTATAGAAAAATTTATATTAAAACAATTTTCAAAAATTTATCAAAAATTATTGACCAAAAAAAAAGATTTTCTATAAAAGAAATTTTCTATAGAAAATTTTTTTCTATAGAAAAATTTTTTATAAAAAAATTTTCTATAAAAATTTTCTTTTTTTTTTAAATTTTTGTATAAAAATTTTTGATTAACATATTTTCTATAGAAAAGATTTTGATAAAAAAAATTTTGTATATAAAATTTTTTTATAATAAATTTGTCTACAGAAAATTTTTTTATAAAAAATCTTCTATAGAAACATTTTTGATAAAAAAAATGTTATAAAAAAATTTTCTATTGAAAAATTTTTGATAAAAGAGTTTTCTATAAAAAAATTTTCTATAAAAAAATTTTTGATAAAAAATTTTCTGTAGAAAAATTTTTTTATCAAAAAAAATTTTTCTGAATTTTTCTATAGAAATATTTTTTATCAAAAATTTTTGTATAGAAACGTTTTTTATCAAAAATTTTCTATAGAAATATTTTTATCAAAAATTTTCTATAGAAACAAAAAAAAAATTTTCTATAGAAATAAAAAAAATTTCCATAGAAAAACTTTTTGTTAAAAAAATTTTCTATAAAAAAATTTTTGATAAAAAGAAATTCTATAGAACAATTTTTGATAAAAAAAACCTTCTATAGAAAAATTTCTATAAAAAATTTTGTTAAAAAAAACCTCTATAGAAATATTTTTGTTAAAAAAAATTTCCATAGAAAAATTTTTGATAAAAAAATTCTATAAATATATTTTTGTATCATAAATTATTCTATAGAAAATTTTGATAAAAAAAAAAAAATTATCAAAAATTTTTGTCCAAAAAATTTTCTTTAGAAAAATTTTTGCTATAAAGATTTTCTATAAAAAAAATTTTTGATAAAAAAATTTTCTATAGAAAAATTTTTGCTATAAAGATTTTCTTTAAAAAAATTTTTGATAAAAAAATTTTCTATAGAAAATTTTTTTTTTTTTTTTAATTTTCTATAAAAATTTTTTTTATAAAAAGAATTTTTATATAAAAATTTTTGATTAACAAATTTTCTATAGAAAACATTTTGATAAAAAAAAAATATATTTAAAAATTTTCGATAATAAATTTTCTATAGAAACATTTTTGATAAAAAAAAATGTTATAAAAAAATTTTCTATTGAAAAATTTTTGATAAAAGAGTTTTCTATAAAAAAAATTTTCTATAAAAAAATTTTTGATAAAAAAATTTTCTATACAAAATTTTTTCATAAAAAAAATGTATCTAAATTTTTGTACTAAAACTAATTTTTTTTTTCTCTTTTTTAAAATAAATGATTTTGATTAATTAAATTTTGCATTTGTACTCTTTAAAGAGAACTTGCTTCTTTATTTATTAAGCAAACATGACTTGCATATTCTTGCAAACAAACATATACATGCAACTTAAGCACATAAACACAGGAACATGTCTAAGGGATATGACTAACTTATTGATTTCATTAAATAAACACAACAAATAACAACATGTTGTTGCTGTTGTTGTTGGGTCTTTTATTAATTAACTATAAAGTGATTGACAATACGAAAATAAAGTTTAAAATCTACTTAACCCCTGACTTCTCTAAAAGCAAAGAAGAAAAAAAGGTAAACGAACTTTAAGCTAGAAAAGGTCATTAGACTTTATCTGGAGCCAAGCTAATGAGTAAGGAGGTTTTATTACTTGAAAAACTCAATCAGTGAAATAAATTTAATTGAAAAAAATTATTTATAGGCAGGATAATTTTTAAGGACAGGAGTTTTTACACACGCATAATTTCGCATTAAAACCAGCCAAAGGAAGTGATGGAAAACCAAAGCTATTTTAACACGATTTGCTAATAATAAAAGTGCGTGTTAATCCTTTGACAGAACTACTAGAGCAATAAGGATATTTGTAGCCATAAATAAAGCGAAATTTATTTGTATGAAAAATGAAAGGCGTTCGTAGCATAAAAGGGGTTAAAAAATGTGCTCTTTAGCGATTAAAGGGGTGTTAAAAAGAGTTTAACAACTTTTAAAAACGAATGTTGCAACACAAATGACTCATGTGCATTTTAAATAGATTAGAACTAAACAATCAGAGAAAAATGAATCTAGAAAAATAAACTACATGCTTAAATGTTATAATAATTTGAAAAAAAAAACGTTTGTTTAAAGTCCTTTTTAAATTGTTAATAAAAATGCAATTTTAGCACAGGCCTTTTCCATGAGACTTCACCGAGAAAAAAGTATTAGTAAAGCAATAAAACAGCTAAAACAACTAAATACTAGAAATTTAATTGCCAATAGAACTTTTTTTTATTTTTAATAAAAATATTCAAAAATTGCATGTTGCCGCCTAGTCCGCAATAAAATAGGGGTATTATTTAGTCAAAGAAAAACATGTAGAAAAACACCGTAAATTGCCTACATTTAGTTTTATTTAGGTGCTTCATAAGTTAATGAAATTTAACACAAATGTACAATTTTGTATATTTTTTGTTAAACAAAAAATTAAAAAAAATATTTAACAAAAAAGTCCTAAACTTACAAAACTAATTTTTTAACCATTTAGACAAAATTGCCTACAGCCAACGAAGGATGAGGAAAAATAACCACATTGTTGCATGTTGCAAAAGGGGTAATTAATATATAAATTGGACACATGTGGCGCAAATATGTGATGAGTCAAGGATTGTAGGAATTACGCATATATAGAAAAAAAACGTCTTTTTAGTACAAAAAAAAAAATATGAATTGTTAACATTAAATAAAACAACATTTTTTACGCAGAAATTTCATCAAAATGATGCAATTTAATTTCGGGCCATAGAACACGGCCTTTTAAGTAACTTGTTGCTATTTTTATCGTCGAAAAACTAATTTTTGGTCAATATACTTTAATATTATTTAAAATTCATTTAATTTTTTTAATTTTTATAAATTTGGTAAAATGTTGCCAGAAACATTTTGCTTATTACTTAGCAACATGTTGTCAAAAAATTTGAATGAAAACGAAATTAAAAAGTTCTTATTTTAGTTTAACGCATACTTAAAATTAAGTAGTTTTAGCAAATGTTTTAGAACTACTCCCTAAATATTACTAAAATTACCAAAATGTAGCTGGCTGTGTTTAAGTCTTTTCTAGCAACATGTTGTTAAAAATATTGTGGAAAAACTATTTCTTGGTCAATATACTTTAATATTATTCAAAACTAATTTAGATTTTATAGTAATTATTAATTTTTTAAAATGTTGCCAGAAACATTTTGCTAATTTCTTAGCAACATGTTGTCAAATTTTTACAAAAAAAAAATTTCAAATTTCTGTTTCTGATTTAACGCATATTTAAGTTAAATTTAACAACATATTCCCTAAATATTATTAAAATTAACAAAATGTTGCTGGCTATATTAAAGCCTTTCTAGCAACTTGTTGCTTAAAATACGATTGAAGAACTATTTTTTGGTCAATATACTTTAATATTATTCAAAATTCATTGAGATTTTTTTTTGCAAAGTACTTAGCAACAAAATGTCATATTTTTACAAGAAATAAATTTAATTTGATTTAGCATATATTTGAATTAATTAAAATTAAAAAGTTGTATCAAATGTTTCAGAACGCCTCGCTAAATATTACTTCTAGAAACTTGTTGCTAAAAAAGTGCTGAAAAATATATTTTTCGTCAATACATTTCAATATTGTTCAAAATTAATTTAGATTTTATAATTATTATTAATTTTTTAAAATGTTGCCAGAAACATTTTGCTAATTTCTTAGCAACATGTTGTCAAATTTTTACGAAAAAGAAATCTAAAATATCTGTTTTTGGTCTAAGGCATATTTCAGTTAAATTTAATATCATATTCAATAAATATTACTTAAATTAACGAAATGTTGCAGGCGTTGAAGCCTTTTCTAGCAACTTGTTGCTTAAAAAACACTAATTTTTGGTCAGTATAATTTAATATTATTTAATTTTCATTAATATTTTATAATTTTTATAAATTTCATAAAATATTGCCAAAAACATTTTTAAAACTTGTTATTATATGGAAAAATCTTAAAATTTCCCTATATAGAAGAGAAGTTATACGATTTCGTAACAAAACTAAGCTAAAATATCAACATTTTATTAAAAATGAGTATTAGGAAGCGAGTAGTTTAGAGTGTAGAGATTTTTAAATTAAGTAAAGCCTAAACGTAGGCTTTTAAAATACTTTTTGAAAACAGCCTTAAGATAGGCATTACTTTTTATAAACTAATATATCGATTAAGCTTGTTTGATATCAATTAATTTAAAAAAGTAAAAAGTAAATTAATTTTTCAGTAGAAATTTTTAAAGCCTATTTCTAGGCCTTACAAACTTTTATAATCCCAACTATTCTAAACTCCACTCCCCCCAAAATTCTATGCCTTAACAATTTTTTCAATTTCCCTTAAACACGTTTCCTTAAAATTTCTGCAATTTTCTTGATTCCACTACTTGTTTCTTTTTCTTTCTGCAATACATACATATATCGCCAAACTAACATGTCACTTGACAAACCGGGACACACGTACCCATTTGTAGTTTTTTGTTATGTGAAATTTTTCACACAACAGCCGAATAGAACATTTTCCTACTCCTTCCTCCGTTTTTTTTTTTCAAATGCATAAAACAACGTTAATTTTTTTCAATAGTTTTTTTTCTTTTTGCTCTAGCCAAGAAACACAGCAACAATACCAAAGGCACGCTCTTGACAGTTTGGCAGGCTGACGCGTTAACGTGCAAATGCTAGAATTTAATTTTAGCAAAAAAAGAACTATAATGTCGCAGGAAAAATTTTACTCACAAAATATTTATAAACTTTTGATAAAAAAAAATAATTCTAGAAATAAAATAAGAACTCGAAAACCTTTAACTAAATAAAATGCAATAGAAACAGGAAGAAGGCGACGTCAAGTACACATACATATACAATGTGAAAGAAAGAAGAAATTGGCGGGTAACACACACATACTCACATGTTTCTAAACACCGTAAACGCAATGAAATGCAACAACAGCCTTTTGAATAACAGGTAATATATGTATAGACTAAGCTCTAGCAAATGTTCCATGGGTTTTAGTCTAGAATAGAACTCCAAGTCAATTGTTAGTGGGAAAGGGCGAACAGTGATCAAAACTAATTTTCATACAATCAAATCATTAAAGACTATGGCTAGAGCTGTGACTATAACCAAAGACTCTATAATATAAATATATTGCACTTTCATGCATTGATTTACCATATGGTCCCTTTGATAAGTCCCATAAGACTTTGCTAGAACTATGAATGTGAACAATGAAACTATGACTTTATCTAACACTAGCGCTATGATTAGAATTGTAACTAAGGACAAAATAAAGCATTGACTAGAGCATAACTATAACTAGAATTGTGCCTTGTGTTATGACTTTGATTTCAGCTCTGGCTATAGCTCTCACTTCAACTTTAGCTAGAAAAGAACTATGACTACTAATAAAATTGAGCGGCAGCTAGAACTATCAACAAAGCTATGACTAGGGCAATGTTAAGAACTATTTCGGAATATAAAAACAATGTTGCTAACTGCGTTAAAGCCTCTTTGAGCAACTTGTTGCTAAAAAAGTGTTAAAAAATAATTTTTGATCAATACACTTTAATTTTATTCAAAACTCATTTAGGTTTTAAAATTTTTATAAATTTGGTAAAATGTTTCCAGAAACATTTTGCTTATTACTTAGCAACATGTTGTCGAAAATTTTTTTCAAAATGGAAATATGTATAAGTCTCTTATTTTAGTTTAATTCATATTTGTGTTTAATATTATTAAGAAGTAAATAAGTAGTTTTATCAAATGTCTTAGAACTATTCCCTAAATATAACATAAATGTTGCTGGCTGCGTTAAAGCATTTTAAGCAACTTGTTGCTAAAAATAGTATTGAAACACTTATTTTTAGTCAATACACTTTAATATAATTCAAAATCCATTCAGATTTTATAAATTTTAAACATTTTGTAAAATGTTGCCAGAAACATTTTGCTAATTACTTAAGAACATGTTAAAAAAATTTGAATGAAAATTAAATTTAAAATTATTAAATTTAATAAAATAAAGTAATTTTTTAAATTTTTTAGAACTACTCCCTAAATTTGTCAAAATGCTGTTGGCTGCATTAAAGCCTTTTCTAGCAACTTGTTGCTAAAAATAAAATTGAAAACCCAATTTTTGGCCAATACATTTTAACATTATTTAAGACTCATTTAGATTTTATAATTTTAAGAAATTTAATAAAATGTTGCTAGAAACATTTTGCTAATTACTTAGCAACATGTTGTAAAAATTTTAATGAAAAATAAATTGTAAATTTCCTTTTTAATTGAATGCATATTTAAAATAAACTTAATAAAATTAAGTAGTTTTATGAAATATTTTAGAACTATTTCCTAAATATTACTAAAATTACCAAAATGTTGCTGGATGAGTTAAAGCCTTTTTTAGAGACTTGTTGCTAAAAATAAGGTTGAAAAACTAATTTTTGGTCAATATATTTTAATATTATTCAAAATTCATTAAGATTTTTTAGTTTTGATAAATTTTGTAAAATGTTGCCAGAAACATTTTGCAAGTTACTTAGCAACATGTTGTAAAATTTTCACAAAAAAAAAAAATTAAATATCTTATTTTGGTTTAATGCTTGTTTGAGTTAAATATAATAAAATTAAGTAGTTTTAGCAAGTGTTTTAGAACTACTTCCTATATATTACTTACATAACCAAATGCTAGAAACATTTTGCAAATTATTAGCAACATGTTGCCAAATTTCCACGGAAAAGAAATTTAAAATTTCCTTTTTCGTTTAACACGTATTTATATTAAATTTAATAAAATTAAGTAGTTTTATTAAAGGTCTAGGAACTACTGCCTAAATATTATTAAAAATTACTAAAATGTTGCTAGCAGCGTTAAGCCTATTTCTAGCGATTTGTTGCTAAAAGTTAGGTTAAAAAACTATTTTTTGTCAATATATTTTAATGTTATTTAAAATTCATTTAGATTTTATAATTTTTATAAATTTTGTATCATGTTGACAGGGAACATAAATTACTATGCAACATGTTACTCAATATATTTATCCAAAAAAATTAAATTAAAATGTTTTATTTTAGTTCATATTTAACCATAATCCATATTTGAATTTCAATTAATAAATTTAAGGAATTTTTCAAAATGTTGCCGAACCTCAAAAAATGTTGCTAGCCATTTTAAGGATAATAAGGCAAATTTTATGAAATATTTACACTTTTATCATTTTATGTTTTACTTTAATATAACCAAACAATAACCCAGATTTGAAATAGTTTTATCTTTTTTAATGTTGCTAAACTTTTTTTAATGTTGATAGAAATTTTGATTATAATTAGTTAATATTGCAGGACCACAGAACATTAGTGGAGGGTATGGTTTGGAATGACAACGGTTTATGGCTCGGCAAACTGACTTGAGACTATGACTAGAGCTGTCCCAGTACTCTTTGTAATCACTGTTAATACTCCTTTATACACTCACACATTTTCACATTCTTAACTCACATTATCACAGGCCCCATTTGTTCTATACGTTGTTGGCATTTACGTGATTTTCAAGTAAGTTTGAAATAAATGTATACAATACTTTGTACAAACAATTTTAAACATTCAAACAACAAATAAATTTATAATTTTTTATAAAGCATTAAGAAGTAAGAGAATAAATCGTATGTGTGTTCATGAAATATGTGAGTGAAATCAGGTGTTAAGGCGTTGAGTCTACCTAAAAGTAGACTACAGTTTATTTTTTTAGAACTAGTACGTAAAACCATAAATATAGGTTTGAAAATTTTTTTTTCGAGATATTTTTAACATTTTGTATTTCTCGTACGAAATTTAGCTATTTTTAAGTTTGTAAATATTTTGTATACTTTAAAAAAAACAAATTTTCCATTTTTTCTTTATTCGCACTCAATATATATTTTTTTTGTAATTTGTTTTGCTATTAGTTGGTCGTTTCTTTATTTCACTCGTCTGAAAATAATTTTTTCTTTCATACAAAATTGATTGATGTTAGAAACATTTCTGTGAGTTTTTATAAAATTGCATTTGGTTTTAATATTTTGTTGTTTTTACGGTACAACCTACATGTCGATGTTATTACTTTAGTTTAAACTTAAACTGATTGGGTTTATGTAGTGGTATTGAAATGTTTGAGTGTTAGTATCAAGGTAACTTGATAAACACATATATTTTTTCGGGAAAACGTCAATTCAAATTTTGTAAACTTATGAAGCGGAAATTATATAAATATTACTTTTGAATAAAGTAAAAAATCAAATAAAATGAAATAGAAAATTTTGAAAAATAGAAAAAAAAAACAGTGGGACTATGAAGAAGTGAGCCTGGAGCTAGATTAGAACTGAACTAGAACTGAACTAGAACTGAACTAGAACTGAACTAGAACTGAACTAGAACTGAACTAGAACTGAACTAGAACTGAACTAGAACTGAACTAGAACTGAACTAGAACTGAACTAGAACTGAACTAGAACTGAACTAGAACTGAACTAGAACTGAACTAGAACTGAACTAGAACTGAACTAGAACTGAACTAGAACTGAACTAGAACTGAACTAGAACTGAACTAGAACTGAACTAGAACTGAACTAGAACTGAACTAGAACTGAACTAGAACTGAACTAGAACTGAACTAGAACTGAACTAGAACTAAACTAGAACTGAACTAGAACTGAACTAGAACTGAACTAGAACTGAACTAGAACTGAACTAGAACTGAACTAGAACTGAACTAGAACTGAACTAGAACTAAACTAGAACTGAACTAGAACTGAACTAGAACTGAACTAGAACTGAACTAGAACTGAACTAGAACTGAACTAGAACTGAACTAGAACTGAACTAGAACTGAACTAGAACTGAACTAGAACTGAACTAGAACTGAACTAGAACTGAACTAGAACTGAACTAGAACTGAACTAGAACTGAACTAGAACTGAACTAGAACTGAACTAGAACTGAACTAGAACTGAACTAGAACTGAACTAGAACTGAACTAGAACTGAACTAGAACTGAACTAGAACTGAACTAGAACTGAACTAGAACTGAACTAGAACTGAACTAGAACTGAACTAGAACTGAACTAGAACTGAACTAGAACTGAACTAGAACTGAACTAGAACTGAACTAGAACTGAACTAGAACTGAACTAGAACTGAACTAGAACTGAACTAGAACTGAACTAGAACTGAACTAGAACTGAACTAGAACTGAACTAGAACTGAACTAGAACTGAACTAGAACTGAACTAGAACTGAACTAGAACTGAACTAGAACTGAACTAGAACTGAACTAGAACTGAACTAGAACTGAACTAGAACTGAACTAGAACTGAACTAGAACTGAACTAGAACTGAACTAGAACTGAACTAGAACTGAACTAGAACTGAACTAGAACTGAACTAGAACTGAACTAGAACTGAACTAGAACTGAACTAGAACTGAACTAGAACTGAACTAGAACTGAACTAGAACTGAACTAGAACTGAACTAGAACTGAACTAGAACTGAACTAGAACTGAACTAGAACTGAACTAGAACTGAACTAGAACTGAACTAGAACTGAACTAGAACTGAACTAGAACTGAACTAGAACTGAACTAGAACTGAACTAGAACTGAACTAGAACTGAACTAGAACTGAACTAGAACTGAACTAGAACTGAACTAGAACTGAACTAGAACTGAACTAGAACTGAACTAGAACTGAACTAGAACTGAACTAGAACTGAACTAGAACTGAACTAGAACTGAACTAGAACTGAACTAGAACTTAACTAGAACTGAACTAGAACTGAACTAGAACTGAACTAGAACTGAACTAGAACTGAACTAGAACTGAACTAGAACTGAAATAGAACTGAACTAGAACTGAACTAGAACTGAACTAGAACTGAACTAGAACTGAACTAGAACTGAACTAGAACTGAACTAGAACTGAACTAGAACTGAACTAGAACTGAACTAGAACTGAACTAGAACTGAACTAGAACTGAACTAGAACTGAACTAGAACTGAACTAGAACTGAACTAGAACTGAACTAGAACTGAACTAGAACTGAACTAGAACTGAACTAGAACTGAACTAGAACTGAACTAGAACTGAACTAGAACTGAACTAGAACTGAACTAGAACTGAACTAGAACTGAACTAGAACTGAACTAGAACTGAACTAGAACTGAACTAGAACTGAACTAGAACTGAACTAGAACTGAACTAGAACTGAACTAGAACTGAACTAGAACTGAACTAGAACTGAACTAGAACTGAACTAGAACTGAACTAGAACTTAACTAGAACTGAACTAGAACTGAACTAGAACTGAACTAGAACTGAACTAGAACTGAACTAGAACTGAACTAGAACTGAACTAGAACTGAACTAGAACTGAACTAGAACTGAACTAGAACTGAACTAGAACTGAACTAGAACTGAACTAGAACTGAACTAGAACTGAACTAGAACTGAACTAGAACTGAACTAGAACTGACCTAGAACTGAACTAGAACTGAACTAGAACTGAACTAGAACTGAACTAGAACTGAACTAGAACTGAACTAGAACTGAACTAGAACTGAACTAGAACTGAACTAGAACTGAACTAGAACTGAACTAGAACTGAACTAGAACTGAATTAGAACTGAACTAGAACTGAACTAGAACTGAACTGAAATTTATGTAAACTCTTAACTCTTTTAATATTTTATCATGATTTGAAATGAAAATCTAATTACCGTAAAAACCCTATTACCATTATTTTTAAATATTTAAAGAATTATATTTGTGAACTCGTAAAATTTGAGTTCCTATTACGAGTGGTTTATAATTTGTTATTCCAAAAACCCTATTATCATCATTATATTTCTCATCAATTTTATATAACAGCCTTTTTAATATATTTAGTAATAACTTTATAATTATTTATCATGAAAGCTTTATATACACACGTTTTGCATATGCCAAATAATAATGACTGTTACCTACTCTGTTTAATAGTTAGTCCATTTTTTTTTTTGCCTTCGCTACCTCGATAAATATTTCATCAATATTTATTATGTAAATTGCATATTCTATTCTATGTTTATTCTACTTTCATATATGTATAAAGCGAATAGTATAGAGAGATTTTCTTTAGTCACAATCATTATATAGTTAGTAACAGACGTGCATATAAATGCATATTTGCAAATAAAAGCATATTGTAGGCAAATATAATGATTGCACTAGTTATGCCATAATTTAACAAACTCATCATCATACAAATAAATACCCGTATGAACAATTTACAAAAGGCAGCTATGAAATGTAAATTTGGGGTTTGGAGGGAGAAATTCTAACAATCTGTATTCAGACGTTCATATGTGGGATCTATTGTATGATTATTAAGTCTATTTAGTTTATACGCACGTACTATGTAATTTTATTTGAATTGGTGGATCTTTTTTTCTTTTTGTTAATGTAAATATGTTTAATAGACATTCGTAACGATTTACTAACAACAAAAATATTTTGTACTAATACTATGTTATATATTGAATGTATATGTGCATTAAAGTGATTACACACACACCAGCACAAATACCTAAAGCAGGTTTTTAAAAGAGCAAGGATATTGAGAGATTTAAATATGAATTTGATTAAATATAGAAGGAAAAAGTGTAAAAATGTGTGCTAGTTCAGTTCTAGTTCAGTTCTAGTTCAGTTCTAGTTCAGTTCTAGTTCAGTTCTAGTTCAGTTCTAGTTCAGTTCTAGTTCAGTTCTAGTTCAGTTCTAGTTCAGTTCTAGTTCAGTTCTAGTTCAGTTCTAGTTCAGTTCTAGTTCAGTTCTAGTTCAGTTCTAGTTCAGTTCTAGTTCAGTTCTAGTTCAGTTCTAGTTCAGTTCTAGTTCAGTTCTAGTTCAGTTCTAGTTCAGTTCTAGTTCAGTTCTAGTTCAGTTCTAGTTCAGTTCTAGTTCAGTTCTAGTTCAGTTCTAGTTCAGTTCTAGTTCAGTTCTAGTTCAGTTCTAGTTCAGTTCTAGTTCAGTTCTAGTTCAGTTCTAGTTCAGTTCTAGTTCAGTTCTAGTTCAGTTCTAGTTCAGTTCTAGTTCAGTTCTAGTTCAGTTCTAGTTCAATACTAGTTCAGTTCTAGTTCAGTTCTAGTTCAGTTCTAGTTCAGTTCTAGTTCAGTTCTAGTTCAGTTCTAGTTCAGTTCTAGTTCAGTTCTAGTTCAGTTCTAGTTCAGTTCTAGTTCAGTTCTAGTTCAGTTCTAGTTCAGTTCTAGTTCAGTTCTAGTTCAGTTCTAGTTCAGTTCTAGTTCAGTTCTAGTTCAGTTCTAGTTCAGTTCTAGTTCAGTTCTAGTTCAGTTCTAGTTCAGTTCTAGTTCAGTTCTAGTTCAGTTCTAGTTCAGTTCTAGTTCAGTTCTAGTTCAGTTCTAGTTCAGTTCTAGTTCAGTTCTAGTTCAGTTCTAGTTCAGTTCTAGTTCAGTTCTAGTTCAGTTCTAGTTCAGTTCTAGTTCAGTTCTAGTTCAGTTCTAGTTCAGTTCTAGTTCAGTTCTAGTTCAGTTCTAGTTCAGTTCTAGTTCAGTTCTAGTTCAGTTCTAGTTCAGTTCTAGTTCAGTTCTAGTTCAGTTCTAGTTCAGTTCTAGTTCAGTTCTAGTTCAGTTCTAGTTCAGTTCTAGTTCAGTTCTAGTTCAGTTCTAGTTCAGTTCTAGTTCAGTTCTAGTTCAGTTCTAGTTCAGTTCTAGTTCAGTTCTAGTTCAGTTCTAGTTCAGTTCTAGTTCAGTTCTAGTTCAGTTCTAGTTCAGTTCTAGTTCAGTTCTAGTTCAGTTCTAGTTCAGTTCTAGTTCAGTTCTAGTTCAGTTCTAGTTCAGTTCTAGTTCAGTTCTAGTTCAGTTCTAGTTCAGTTCTAGTTCAGTTCTAGTTCAGTTCTAGTTCAGTTCTAGTTCAGTTCTAGTTCAGTTCTAGTTCAGTTCTAGTTCAGTTCTAGTTCAGTTCTAGTTCAGTTCTAGTTCAGTTCTAGTTCAGTTCTAGTTCAGTTCTAGTTCAGTTCTAGTTCAGTTCTAGTTCAGTTCTAGTTCAGTTCTAGTTCAGTTCTAGTTCAGTTCTAGTTCAGTTCTAGTTCAGTTCTAGTTCAGTTCTAGTTCAGTTCTAGTTCAGTTCTAGTTCAGTTCTAGTTCAGTTCTAGTTCAGTTCTAGTTCAGTTCTAGTTCAGTTCTAGTTCAGTTCTAGTTCAGTTCTAGTTCAGTTCTAGTTCAGTTCTAGTTCAGTTCTAGTTCAGTTCTAGTTCAGTTCTAGTTCAGTTCTAGTTCAGTTCTAGTTCAGTTCTAGTTCAGTTCTAGTTCAGTTCTAGTTCAGTTCTAGTTCAGTTCTAGTTCAGTTCTAGTTCAGTTCTAGTTCAGTTCTAGTTCAGTTCTAGTTCAGTTCTAGTTCAGTTCTAGTTCAGTTCTAGTTCAGTTCTAGTTCAGTTCTAGTTCAGTTCTAGTTCAGTTCTAGTTCAGTTCTAGTTCAGTTCTAGTTCAGTTCTAGTTCAGTTCTAGTTCAGTTCTAGTTCAGTTCTAGTTCAGTTCTAGTTCAGTTCTAGTTCAGTTCTAGTTCAGTTCTAGTTCAGTTCTAGTTCAGTTCTAGTTCAGTTCTAGTTCAGTTCTAGTTCAGTTCTAGTTCAGTTCTAGTTCAGTTCTAGTTCAGTTCTAGTTCAGTTCTAGTTCAGTTCTAGTGCAGTTCTAGTTCAGTTCTAGTTCAGTTTTAGTTCAGTTCTAGTTCTTTTCTAGTTCAGTTCTAGTTCTGTTCTAGTTCTGTTCTAGGTTCACTTCTTCGATTAAAATTAGTTCTAGTTCTTTTTGAAATTATATTTGTTTAGTAAACCTAGTTTTAGTTCTAGGTTCATTTCATGTTTCTGTTCTAGTTTTAGTTCTCGTTCTTTTTTTAAATTACGTTTAATTTTTATTTCCTTATTACATTTCCGGTAATAAACTAATTAACATTTTAATTAAATTTGTTTTTGTTTGTTTTCATTTTGGACCCCTTAAAGTATGCAAACAATTTCCCATCTGTTATTTACATTTTGTTTTAATGAAATTAATTTTATTAAATTTTCTAAATTTTTATAGTGTAAATTCCATTAACATTTACTCTTTATGCACATATTTATTTAAATAAATTTGCAAAAAATTATTAAAAAAAATGTGTTTGTTTGCCATATAAATAATTTAAATTTAAAATATAATTTAATAACGAGGATGAAGCTCAAGAGCATATGACATTTTCTAAATGTAAATTCTATTTGCATTCAATTTGCAATGTGATGACACTAAACTCAAACAATCACAAAGGCACATATACATAGAGACGAATATTTGCAGGACTTTTACTCACACACTGTAAATATTTGCATATGTTTGCTCATAATTAAATTGAATTTTATTTATTTTTAGCTTAGAATTTGTTAGTTTAACTAAGACTTAATAACTTTCTACATTTAGTTGTCGCTATAAATAAGTCCCTCAAAATGTTGCCTAACTTAAGGCGTAAATATTCAAGAAACTAAAAATAGCTTTATCCTCAATTTCTCTATTGTCTTTGGTATAAAATGGAAGAATTATTTTTTAACAATTTTCTCTAGAAAACATATTTAGATGAAAATTTTTCTAGAACAAATTTTTCCCTACAAAAAATTTGAAATAAAAAATTTTCAAAGTTTGTCCACAAAAAAATTTCAATTAAAATTTTAATTAAATCATTTCTCTTTAACATCCCAAGAGTAGCACTTAAGTTATAAATAAATTGTTCAAGTTTAAATTTTTAATTTATTTTTGTTTATTAAACCACAATTATAATTGGCAAATATTGTTATTTGCCAGCAAAAGAGAAGAGATACTTTAAATATTGTTAATGGTTAATTGTCATTTTCAGGTTAAACGTAAAAAGCAAACAGACACCCTCTCGAAAACATAAAAATCATACAAATTGTTAAAGCAACAACATTAATATAACAATTAAAATAAAATGTTAATATTAATGTTAATGTTGTAGGTATAAAAGGTAGAACCTGCATATACTTGCAAACTTTTGCTTAATTATCGTTTTACCCAGGTGTGAGCACATATATATGTATGTGTTCCTGTGAAATCATATCCCGTTTCCTTTTTAATGCCATTGGCAACCATTTTTTCGCACTCACACTCATTAAACGGCAGTAAAAATAAACAGCAAAAACAACAAACAAAATGTTGTTGAAGATGCAAAAAAAAAAGGAAATGTTGCTAGAGCCATTAACACAAACGACAACAAAAATTAAACGCAACATGATAAATATTGGTTTGATATCATACCATTAAATTAAAATAACTCAGCGGTATATCAATAATTATCAATTAATATGCAATTGTTTCTGTTTGTAATTTCGCTATTTTAATGTGAAATAAACTCACACTTGCAAAACTTTTTTAATTGTTATTATTTATTTCAATTTGAAATTTTTATAATGAAAATTCAACAAAGTAAAAGGATATAATTAAAAAGGACTTGAATTTGTCAGGAAATTTCTCTTTGCGACTAGACAGTAGCTAGACTATAATTAAAGCTGGAACAGAAGATTTGAATAGAGCTTTAAATGAAGCAATGACTTAAGCCATAAATAGAGCTGTACCAGAAGCATTATCTAGAGATATTCTAGGATCTATGACTAGAGCTAAGTTTAGAATTATGATTAGGTCTTAAACTAAAGCTTTGACTACAGCTTCGATAAGAGCTTTAACTGGAACTAGACTAGAACTATGACTAAAGCATTTAACAATGACTGAAATTAAAACAGCTGGTCATAACTCCATTCATTGCTGTAATTATAGCAATGAAGTGAGATATGACCATATCTATAACTACATCTGAAACAATGATGAGTACTAACATATTTCTAATTTGCTCTTGCGCTGTTAGCAACAGAGAAAATTTAAAAAAACTTTATAATGTAATTGTCATATGTGTTTAAAGAGAATGACTGGAATTGTTGGGAAAAGAAGTAGTATTTTTAATTTTCTATAACTAGTGATATCAAATGAATTGTTTGCCCGTGACTGATCTAAAGCTATGACTTTAACATAGAAATTCGATAAAATTCTTACTTAAGATTTATAGCTCCTGAGCAATTACAACACCTATGGCTGGAACTACAAATAGAGGTATGACAAGAGCCTTGACTTGAGTTGCAACAAGAGTTTTGAATAGAACAATGACTAAGGCTCAATAAATCTTTAAATTGAAAAATGAATTAGGAGCTTAGGGCCAGAGACTTGAACTTTCAACAGAGGTCGCCACAAAGGGAACAGAAGAAAAAAATCGTAGGCGGGTTTGTCGTTTTTTATACTTTTAGCTAAAATATTTTTATCTATAGAAAATTTGTATATTAAAAGTTTTTCTATAGAAATTTTTTTGAAATTTTTGATAAAAATATTTTTCTTTAGAAAATTTCTCGATAAAAATATTTTTTTTTATGAAAATTATCGATAAAAATATTTTTCAATCAAAAAATTTTTGATCGAAAATTTTTTTATTAAACAAATTTTCTAGAAAAATGTTTGATAAAAAATTTTCTATGATAAAAAATGTTCCATCATAAAAAAATTCTATAGAAAAATTTTTGATAAAAATAAATTTCTTTAAAAAAATTTTTTATAAAAAAATGTTCTATAGAAACATTTTTTTTATCAAAAGATTTTCTTTAAATTTTTTTTATCAAAAATTTTAAAATATCTTCATTTAGAAAATTGTTTGATAAAAATATTTTTCTGTGAAAATTTTCTATAAATATTTCCATTTAAAATCTTTAATAGAAATATTTTTCTATAGCAAAATTTTTGATAACAAAATTTTCAATAGAAAAATTTTTGTTAAAAAAATTTTCTATAGAAAAAGTTTTTTATATCAAAATTTTCTATAGAAAAAAAATTTCTATAAAAAATTTCTGAAAAAATTTCCTATAGAAAAAAATATAAAAAATAATAAATTATATTTATTTTTGAAAAAAAATAGATTTTTGAAAAAAAATTCTATACAAAAATTTTTGATACAAAAAATTTTCAATGGAAAAATTTTTAACAAAATTTTTAACAAAGAATTTTTTTTTTCAAATAAAAATTTTATAAAAAAATTTTCATTAACAAAATTTTCTATAGAAAAATTTCTAATAACAAAATTTTCTATAGACAAATTTTTGTCAAAATTTTTTTTTAAAACTTTTTTTAGAAAAATTTTTAGATATTTTTGATTATTTTTTTATTGAAAAATTTTTGATTCAAATATTTTTCTTTAGAAAATTTTTCGATAAAAATATTTTTCTACAAAAATTTTCGATAAAAATATTTTTCTATAAAAATTTTCGATAAGAATTTTTTTTGTAGAAAAATTTTTGATAAACAAATTTTTATAAAAAATTTTTGATATAGAATTTTTTTAAAAAAATTTTGATAAAAAAAATTTTCTATAAAAAAATTTTAGAAGAAAAAATTCTATACAAATATTTTTGATAAAAAATTTTCAATGGAAAAATTTTTAACAAAAAAAATTCTATAAAAAAAATTTCGTTAGCAAAATTTTCTATAGAAAAATTTTTAATAAAAAATTTTTTTATTTTATAGAATTTTTTATCAAAAATTTTCTATAGAAAATTTTTGATAAAAAATTTTTTTAAAACCTTTTTTTAGAAAATTTTTTAGATATTTTTGATTATTTTTTTATTGAAAATTTTTTGATAAAAATATTTTTCTTTAGAAAATTTTCGATAAAAATATTTTTCTGTAAAAATTTTCGATAAAAAAATTTTGACAAAACAATTTTCTATAGAAAAATTTTCAATAAAAAAATTTTCTATAGAAAAATGTTTGATAAAAAATTTTCTATAGATAAATGTTTGATAAAAACTTTTCTATAGAAAAATTTTTGATAAAAAAATTTTCTATAGAAAAATTTTTGATAAAAAAAAATTTTATATAAAAATTTTTTCTAATTTAAGGATTCCGACCAAGGACTGCCACTTATGTGATGTATAAAAAATTTAAACGAAAAGTCTTAGTCTCAAATTGAGAAAAAAAATTATTGAGACTCTCAATAAATACTTTTCTTGCTTAAATGATTATTTGCTCACGTTTTTACTATTTAACACTAATTAAGCTCATTAACGAAATAGAAAAAGCATGAAAAAGTAGGAAAATCAAAAGAAAACAATATCTCCTATAAAGTATTGCTAACAAATACTTGCATTTTGTCTTCAAATCCTTTAACTTCTCCCGTGCTAGCTTCAATTCATTGTCTTTAACCAGTAAACCAAAAAAATGCCAAAAGCTATTTTGAAACAGAAGAAAAAGATATAAAGAGCAAAAGTAAATTTACTTTTTTCAGTTTCCGACTTAAAACTAAAATTGCAACTAACAAATGTTGCCAAAAATACAGAAATGTTTTTTTCCCTCCAGCATTTGAAACTTAATTCCACTCATTACTAATGAAAAATTTTAACCTGAGCCAATTTTTAAGTAGTAGATTTTTTGTTACTTTCATTATAGAACAAATCTTTAGCTGAAAAGTAAATTCACAGAATTCTTTTACTACCGAACTCATCTCATGGTAAAGTATCATGAGGGTAAGGGTAAATGTTTCCAGTTGTTGAAACGCATTTGGAATACTCAATTAATTTTAATTTCAAAGTCAACACCTTTTGGCAACAGTTGCTATTTGTTGCAAACAAAAAAAAAAAAACTGTTGGCTATAATTATAGCAAACCAAGAGTTGCTTAAAAAATTACCCACTACCATGTATTCGATTTTTTTATATTTTTGTATTTTTTGGAATTTTATACTATTTGACCACAATTAAAAGTTAATAGCCACTGAAAGTTTTGTTAAACGCTTTTACGAATACATGCAACTCGAACCAATACCTAGAACTTGTTCATTTGCAAACCTTAACTTATACACGAACACAAACGCAAAACCTATACTTAAATGTTATATCTATGAGTGAGTGAAATTGAAGACACGTATTTGAAATGTTTAAACGTGACATTATAGTGAGAAATTAAGACAAATTTTATTTTATAGTTTTTTTAAAAGAGCCAGAGGATTTGAAGTAAAAAATGTTTTTAAATAAAAGGAAATAGGAATAGATGAATATAGAAATGAAGAGGGAAATTAATTGAAAAATTCATTAAAAGATATACCGGAAATAGTATTTAGTCATGGTTATGGTAGTAAGATTTTTCTAATCATAATATTTTCTACTTATCTATCTATATACAGTGAAACCTCGCCTAACGACTTTAAATTTTTTACATAAAAGCATGGACATTTTATGAAATATTTAATGAAAAAATAGAAAAATTTCAGCGTAGACAGAGAGTATTTTCTATAAAAACAGAATTTTTTAAAATTTTCTATAAAAACGTAGATATTTTATAAAATATTCAATGAAAAGATAGAAAAGTGTCTATAAAAACAGAGTATTTTTATAAAAACATAGAATATTTTCTATAAAAACATTGAAAATTTTAGAAATTTTCTATAAAAACAAAGAAAAATTTTCGAAATTTTCTATAAAAATATTTAAAACTTCACAAAATATATAAAAACCTAAAAAAATTCTTTTAAAATAAAAATTTTTCATAAAAGTGAAAATTTCTGAAAAAAAAAATAGAAAATTTTCGAAGTATTCTATAAAAACATTGCGATTTTTTAATGAAAATAAAAAATTATTTAGAAATTTTCTAAACAAAAAAAGATATTTTCGTAATTTTATAGAGAAATATTGAAAATTTTGAAATTTTCTGTAAAAAATAGAAAATTTTCGAATAATCCAAAAAAATTGACTGAAATAATTCACTAGAGATGGCTAGAGTCTAAATCTAGTATCTATCACTAAAGACCATAATAAAGGCTATCAATAGTGACTACCATAAGAAACAACTACCAGAGACTTTTACTAAAATGGTATAGCTGAAACTAGTAACTATCACTAAAGACTACTACTAAAGGCTATCAATAGTGACTACCATAAGACTCTTCTACCACAGACTATCATTAAAAATGTTTATATGCTAGGTCCAATTTTAATATACTCTCAACCGGTGATGACTTGTCTCCAACAGAAACAAACAAGCCTTTTCATATCTCACAAAAGATTTCCTAAAGGTGTTGAACTGCACGATACATGAGCTCAATTGCCGGTAGTCTAGTGTTTGTAGTCTTGGTTATAGACCTAATCACTGCATTGTCTTAGTCATATTAGTTTTTATAGACTAAGTCATAACCAGGAGCCGGCACTCCTTTTTACCAGGAGCCGACTCTTTTTTAACAAAAATTTTTTAGAAAATATTTTTACCAAAAATTTTTTATAGAAAATTTTTTTTACAAAATTTTTATAGAAAATTTTTTTACCAAATTTTTATAGAAAATTTTTTTACCAAATTTTTATAGAAAATTTTTTACCAAAAAATTTTCTATAGAAAAATTTTTTATCAAAAATTTTTCTATAGAAATTTTTTTACCAAAAATTTTTCTATAGAAAATTTTTTAATTAAAATTTTTTTAACAAAAATTTTTCTATTTAAAATTTTTTTAACAAAAATTTTCTATTGAAAATTTGTTTATCAAAAATTTTTCTCTATAAATTTTTTTCTATAGAAATTTTTTTTACCAAAAATTTTTCTATAGAAATTTTTTTACCAAAAATTTTTCTACAGAAAATTTTTTATAAAAATTTTTATATCAAAAATTTTTTTTATAAAAATTTTTTATTTTATTTTTTTTAACAAAAATTTTTTTATCAAAAATTTTTCTATATAAAATTTTTTTCTATAGAAATTTTTTTTACCAAAAATTTTTCGGAAAGAAATTAGTTTTTAGTTGAACCAAGAATTTATGTTGAGAGGTTGTGGGTTCGAATCCGGGCTCAGATTCATATCATAAATTTTTATTTTTTATTTTTAATAATTTTTATGATTTTTTTAAATTAGATTAATAATTTTTAGGAATACTGAAATTTTTCTATAGATTTTTTTTTTATAAAAATTTTTTTTACAAAAATTTTTGTATAAAAAATTTTTTTATCAAAAACTTTTCTATTGAAAATTTTTCTATTGAAAATTTTTTTTGTCAAAAAATGTTCTGTAGATTTTTTTTTACCAATAATTTTTCTATAGAAGACTTTTATCAAAAATGTCGTGATATGATATGTTAATGCTATAAAATTGTCTTGATATGAGGCAAGTCGTAATATACAACAGTTGTTAAGTAGAGACATTGTCAACCCTTAGTCGTGATGCAGTCGTGACATGAATGTAACTATTCGTGACATTAATTTTCAAAATTAGTTATTTAGTTGTAATTTTTTTTTAAACTTAATCTAATACCTACCATTTCTTGTGTATCCTTTTGAACAATTTTGCATAAATTTATATTCCGATTTGAGACAATTTGTGGCAAATGCTATAATTTGGAATTACAGGTTTTATTATTATAAAGATCACTACTACATTGATGTTGTTTTCTATTATTATTTAATGTTGTATTCAAATTTGTTGTTCTATTTAAACTTAAATCACAATGTGTTAAATCCTTGAGACTTTGGCTTTGCTGATGACAACTTTTAAAGACTTCTTCCGGTAACATAAGAAAAGAGTCCTGGGGATTACATTTAGTTCTTTGAAACCAATTATTAAGGGGATTCACTAGAGTCATATTGGCTAAACGGCTGAAATAAGGCCTTTTTCTTGAAGATAAATTCGTCATATTATTTTTGGCTTTTAAGAAAATCTGCAAAGAAAACCACAAGAAAAGAAGAGAAATGGAAATATAACCCTTTGTTTGAACTCAGCCTTTGTCGTTTGAATGAAGGAAAATAAAACAAAAATTTTTAAAATTTGTAAATTTGAAATTTATTTTAAAACTTTTTTACAACATCAAATATGAAAGTTACAACATTTAGTAGAGAAAAGTTTTTACTTTTTTTTTAATTTTTGGAAAAGTTTAAATACATTTATTTGTTATTAAGTTAATAAAATTAAACACACATACATTGAAATACATATACATATACAAATACACCGCTGATTTATTTGAAAATGATAAAGATTTACAGACATCAATAATCAAAATTTATTTATGGTAAATTTTTATTTAATTCTTTTTTTTTTTTTTTTTTGTTTTCCAGAGACACATATAAAGAGATTAGAGAGTTTTGTTTGTTTGTTTGAAAAAAAATTTAAATTTATTTGTTTCATATTATATGTTTTATACATAAACATCAATCATAGAGTATTTAAGAGTAATTTAATATATATAGAGAAAAAATACACACAACAACAATAAAATAACAACATCAATATAAAAACAACATCAATATAGTTTTTCATTAATTCATTTTTAAACAAATTTCTGATAGTTTTTTTTTATTTTTTCAAATATTTATTAGCTTATTACACAAAATCAACCAACCATTCAACACTTTTTTTTTTTTTTTGGAAAATGTTTACTTTTTTGTTGCAGCAACATGTTGCTAGTTATACAAATGTTTATAAACATTTAGTTTTATGTATACAAAGAAAGTTGAAACATCAATTAGTTTACATTGGCCAAATATAATGAATAAGTTAAAAGACTTTTGTTAAAAATTGCCGTTGAAATCAATTTCCGATTAAATCTTTCATTATATTTGGTTCTTTAATTTAATCAATACAACAATAACAACATCAATATTAATTTCAATACTTAATTATTAGATAATAGAAAAATTTTTGGATAAAATTGTAACAACATTTAAGTATTTTTTATATTCTTAATACAAATATTACAAAGACAAAAACTACTTACCTTTTTGTAAAGAAAAGTTTTGGAAGATTAGTTTTGTTTAACAAAAATAAGTAATTTGGAGATTCACAAAAGGATTTTAAAATTTAGATATTTTAATTTTTTACTTGTAACTATTAACTCTTGCATTAAATTTATATTGAATCATAATGTAGTTATGTCATATAAAAATACTTAAAATCAATCTTGTGAATCTCCAAAATTTTGATAAAAATTTAGCAATAATTATAGATAGTTTTAGTTGCATGCTTCTGAAAAGTACTAAATCCTATAATTATTGTTCATATCCAGTCATAGGCAGCCCATAAATACCACCAAAAGCCGAAGTTTTTTTTCGTAATTTCCGTAAATATCACGATCATTAATGAAAGTCGTGAAAAAAGATATTAAAAGCATTTCAGTTGGAATTTGGTTGTTGGCAAAGTCGGTTGGTAAAGCTTTGTTAAAGAAAATACAAAAACAAAATATACAAGAAACAAAATCAAAAAAAAAAAGAGAACAAATAATTTTTATAAATATTTTTTAAGTTGACATAAATATTTTTCTTTGGAAAAATTTTCGACAAAAATATATTTTTGTGAAAATTTTCAATCAAAATATTTTTCTATAGAAAAATTTTCGATAAAAATTTTTGCTAAGAAATTTTTCATTAAAAAATTTTCAATAGAAAATTTTTTTAGAAAAAAATGTTTGGTTTTTCAAAAATTTTGGGACATCAAACATTTAATTAAAAAGTTTTACTGTAGTGTATTGCACTAAGATCCCAATTTATTACAATTATTTATTATTGTAATAAATAGGTTTTTGATAAAACCAAAAAAAATGTTGAGTGATGGTCTAATCAACCATCGAATCGCTTGAGGAAATGGGAAACCATCTCTTTTTGGTTTTGTGAAGAAACTATTCCAATAATAAACAATTGTAATAAATTGGGATCTAAGTGCAATACACTACAGAAACACTTACTAAAAATTATTTTATTTGGAAAATCTTTCTTTAAAAATTATTTTTCCATAGAAAATTGTTCGATATAAATAGTTTTTTTGGTAAAAATTTTCGATAAAAATATTTTTCTATCGAAAATTTTCTCAAAAAAAATTTTTCTATCGAAAATTTTCTCAAAAAAAATTTTTCTATAAAAAAAAGTTTTTGAAAAAAAATTTTCTATAGAAAAATTTTTCTTAAAAAAAATTTCTATAGAAAAATTTTTGTTAACAAAAAAAATTCTTTAGCAAAATTTTCAATAAAAAAATTTTCTATAGAAAAATTGTTTATACTTTTAACTAAAAAAAAGTACTTTTTCAATTTGTAGTTATTAATGTTTTCATAAAAGAATTATTAGGTTTTCTTAAAAGAATTAGTAAAAATATTTAAAAATTTAAAATGGAGTAGAACATTTTCTTTTAAAAATTTTTATCAAACATTTATTTATAAAAAATTTTTTTATCAAAAATTTTTTATCAAAAATTTTTCTATAGAAAGTTTTTTCATCAAACATTTTTTTATTCTAAATTTTTATATAGAAAATTTTTTTATCAAAACATTTTGTATAGAATTTTTTATGAAAAATTTTTCTATAGAAATTTTTTTTCAAAAATTTTTTTATAGAAAATTTGAAAAATTTTTCTTAAAAAAAAATTTCTATAGAAAAATTTTTGTTAAAAAAAATTCTTTAGCAAAATTTTCAATAAAAAAATTTTCTATAGAAAAATTGTTTATATTTTTAACTAAAAAAAAAGTATTAAGTTATTAATGTTTTCATAAAAGAATATTTAGGTTTTCTTAAAAGAATTTCCTAAAAGAATTAGTAAAAATATTTAAAAATTTAAAATGGAGTAGAACATTTTCTTTTAAAAATTTTTATCAATAATTTTTTTATAAAAAATTTTTTTATCAAAAATTTTTTATCAAAAATTTTTCTATAGAAAGTTTTTTCATCAAAAATTTTTTTATTCTAAATTTTTATATAGAAAATTTTTTTATCAAAAATTTTTGTATAGAATTTTTTATGAAAAATTTTTCTATAGAAATTTTTTTTTAAAAATTTTTTTATAGAAAATTTTTATCAAAAATTTTTCCATAGAAAATTTTTTTATCAAAAATTTTTCTATAGTAAAAGTTTTTATCAAAAATTTTTTTATAGAAAATTTTTTTACTAAAAATTTTTCTGTAGAACATTTTTTTATTAAAATTTTCTATAGAAAATTTTTTTATTAAAATTTTTCTATAGAAATTTTTTTTATCAAAAATTTTTCCAAAGAAAATCTTGTTGTTCGAGTGGAGCTTAGGTTCATGTCATAAATTGTTATTTTTATCAAAAATTTTTGTATAGAAAATTTTTTATCAAAAATTTTTCTATAGAAAATGTTTTATCAACATTTTTTCTATAAAGAATTTTTTTATCAAAAATTTGTCTATAGAAAATTTTTATAATACAACTTTTTCTATAGAAAATTGATCAAATTTATTTTTATAAAAAATTTTTTATTAAAATTTTTCTATAGAAAATTTTTATAACAAAAATTTTTCTATAGAAAATTTTTTTACAAACAAAAATTTTTCTATAGAAAATTTTCTATCAAAAATTTTTTCTATAGAAAATTTTTTAGCAAAAATTTTTCTATAGCAAATTTTTTATCAAAAATTTTTCTATAGAAAATTTTTCTATCCAAAATTTTTCTAAAGAGAATTTTTATATCAAAAATTTTTCTATAGACAATTTTTTTATCGAAAAATTTTCTATAGAAAATTGTTTGTCAAAAATATTTCTAAAAAATGTTTGTACCAAAAATTTTTTTATAGAAAATTTTCTTATCAAAAATTTTTGTATAGAAAACTTTTATCAAAAATTTTTCTATTGAAAATTTTTATCAAAAATTTTTCTATAGAAAATTTTTATAAAAAATTGTTTTAGAAAATATTTCTATCAAAAATTTTTCTGTTAGAAATTTTTTATAACAAAAATTTTTCTACAGAAAATTTTTATAACAAAAACTTTTCAAAAAAAAAAAAAAATTCTATAGAAAATTGTTTTATCAAAAATTTTTATAAAGAGAATTTTTATATCAAAAATATTTTTATCAAGAATTCTTATATCAAGAAATTTTTTTTAGAAAATTTTCTACAAAAAATTTTTTTTATCGAAATTTACTTAGAAAATTATTTATACTCAAAATTTTTGTACAGAAAAATAATTTAATGAAAAATTTTTCTACCTGTTATTATTTGTAATTGATAATCAAATAATGGAATACAATTTATAATTTTAATACCAAAATTTTCCAGGAATGAAAAATATTTTTGCCAAGTTTCAGTGGCCTAGCTCCGTACCTTCAACAGACAGAAAGAAAGACATACAGACAAACAGACAGACAGACAGACAGACAGACAGACGGACAGACAGACAGACAGACAGACAGACAGACAGACGGACAGACAGACAGACAGACAGACAGACAGACAGACAGACAGACAGACAGACAGACAGACAGACAGACAGACAGACAGACGAGTAAACGTATATTCTCTGTACTTGCTCTGCCCTTTTGTACAGTAGAATACAAACATTGAGATCTTATTTGAATATATAGGCGAAAATATGCTTAACGCTGGGTCTAGGCATCTAGTTTAACCCTAGAAAGCTATTTTAAAATTGAGCTTAATTTATGAGGTTAGGGTTTATTTTAGCTTATGATACTTGAATACATTTTTCGATGACCCCAATGTGATATACTTTTTAAGAACCACTCTTAGAAGGTAGATATCTCGTCCATTACCCAGTCACATATCACAATTTCCGAAGAAAAGAAAAATGTCATATGTCGTAACAAGCTGGAAAATGTTTTCGGCAATGACTAAGTTTGATCAGTTGCCTAATATTCAAATTTTTGTTAAAAATACAAAAAAACTTAATAATCACATATTTTTAAATAAAAGAAATTGATAAAAAAATTATTGAATATGATTAATAATTTGAAAAATGTCATCACTGGAAAATGTTTTACAATGTATTTAAGATTCTTTAAAAAAATATTATATCCATATTTAAAAGGCTTTAATTAATTTAAAGCCACCAAAAAAATCTTAACTACTTTTTTTAAATAAACGAAATAATTTTTCTGCCAGGTGATTTTTAAATAACAACCAAAAAGAAAACAAATATTGAAGCTGCTGAATATTAAAGAATTTTTTGTTGGTTAAACAAATAGATCTTGTTGAACATAAATACTTTTGCCACATATATGAAGTTTTTGTCGGTTAAGGCTTTTTGTTAAATCAACCAAACAACAAAACAAGCAGCCAAGCCAAACCAACCGACCGACCAATATTATTCATTGAATTTTAAAAATTATTTCTATTTTTTTGTTATCCAAAAAAAAAAAAAATTATTTTGGCATATGAGAAAAAACAACAAACGAGCAATTTGTTTATAAATATGTAAAGTTTTTTGTTCGAATAGAATGAAACAGAATTTAAGGCAAAAGAATTAATAAAATAAAAAACCTAGAAAATATTTATTGATAAATATTTTATAAAACAATATTGGTTGCATATTTATTATATGTTTGCAATTCATATATAAATATTTCTACTTTTTTAAAATTTTGTTCAGTTCTATTTTTTAAAAAGACTTAAATAAAAAGAGGGGGCTATTTTTCTAGCAACAAAAAACTTTTAGTTAAAATTTTTTTTTAAAACCTAAAAAATGAATTAAAACAAATACACATGCAGATTTATGCCATGCAACAAAATACAAATAATACAATACATACAACTACATCTACCACTACAAATACAGCTTCAGCAAAATCAACAAAAAATACTTTATAAGGGAGGGCCATTGGTCAGTGTGGGAAGGGGGTTTTAGGAGCTGAAAGAGTAAAATGCAGCTGTTGTTGCAAATGAAAATAAATTACTCAAAAAATAATAAAAAAGCTGAAAAACCAACTGAAATGAATATAAAAATATAATAAATTTGTTGTGTTTCTTTTTTTTTATTCATGTTGCATAAACAAAAAATAATAATAAATAATAAACATTTGGTGAAATTGACCGCATATGTTGCATGTATGTTGTTGTTTAGTGTTAACAAAAACACACACACTCACATTCACACAGACATGACCACACAGACACACATATTTATAAAATTAAACAAAAATATCCCGGCAGTTTAAGTCCAAATTGTCTATATCTAGACAAAATTATATTAATATAATTAGAACTGAACTAGAACTGAACTAGAACTGAACTAGAACTGAACTAGAACTGAACTAGAACTGAACTAGAACTGAACTAGAACTGAACTAGAACTGAACTAGAACTGAACTAGAACTGAACTAGAACTGAACTAGAACTGAACTAGAACTGAACTAGAACTGAACTAGAACTGAACTAGAACTGAACTAGAACTGAACTAGAACTGAACTAGAACTGAACTAGAACTGAACTAGAACTGAACTAGAACTGAACTAGAACTGAACTAGAACTGAACTAGAACTGAACTAGAACTGAACTAGAACTGAACTAGAACTGAACTAGAACTGAACTAGAACTGAACTAGAACTGAACTAGAACTGAACTAGAACTGAACTAGAACTGAACTAGAACTGAACTAGAACTCAACTAGAACTGAACTAGAACTGAACTAGAACTGAACTAGAACTGAACTAGAACTGAACTAGAACTGAACTAGAACTGAACTAGAACTGAACTAGAACTGAACTAGAACTGAACTAGAACTGAACTAGAACTGAACTAGAACTGAACTAGAACTGAACTAGAACTGAACTAGAACTGAACTAGAACTGAACTAGAACTGAACTAGAACTGAACTAGAACTGAACTAGAACTGAACTAGAACTGAACTAGAACTGAACTAGAACTGAACTAGAACTGAACTAGAACTGAACTAGAACTGAACTAGAACTGAACTAGAACTGAACTAGAACTGAACTAGAACTGAACTAGAACTGAACTAGAACTGAACTAGAACTGAACTAGAACTGAACTAGAACTGAACTAGAACTGAACTAGAACTGAACTAGAACTGAACTAGAACTGAACTAGAACTGAACTAGAACTGAACTAGAACTGAACTAGAACTGAACTAGAACTGAACTAGAACTGAACTAGAACTGAACTAGAACTGAACTAGAACTGAACTAGAACTGAACTAGAACTGAACTAGAACTGAACTAGAACTGAACTAGAACTGAACTAGAACTGAACTAGAACTGAACTAGAACTGAACTAGAACTGAACTAGAACTGAACTAGAACTGAACTAGAACTGAACTAGAACTGAACTAGAACTGAACTAGAACTGAACTAGAACTGAACTAGAACTGAACTAGAACTGAACTAGAACTGAACTAGAACTGAACTAGAACTGAACTAGAACTGAACTAGAACTGAACTAGAACTGAACTAGAACTGAACTAGAACTGAACTAGAACTGAACTAGAACTGAACTAGAACTGAACTAGAACTGAACTAGAACTGAACTAGAACTGAACTAGAACTGAACTAGAACTGAACTAGAACTGAACTAGAACTGAACTAGAACTGAACTAGAACTGAACTAGAACTGAACTAGAACTGAACTAGAACTGAACTAGAACTGAACTAGAACTGAACTAGAACTGAACTAGAACTGAACTAGAACTGAACTAGAACTGAACTAGAACTGAACTAGAACTGAACTGGAACTGAACTAGAACTGAACTAGAACTGAACTAGAACTGAACTAGAACTGAACTAGAACTGAACTAGAACTGAACTAGAACTGAACTAGAACTGAACTAGAACTGAACTAGAACTGAACTAGAACTGAACTAGAACTGAACTAGAACTGAACTAGAACTGAACTAGAACTGAACTAGAACTGAACTAGAACTGAACTAGAACTGAACTAGAACTGAACTAGAACTGAACTAGAACTGAACTAGAACTGAACTAGAACTGAACTAGAACTGAACTAGAACTGAACTAGAACTGAACTAGAACTGAACTAGAACTGAACTAGAACTGAACTAGAACTGAACTAGAACTGAACTAGAACTGAACTAGAACTGAACTAGAACTGAACTAGAACTGAACTAGAACTGAACTAGAACTGAACTAGAACTGAACTAGAACTGAACTAGAACTGAACTAGAACTGAACTAGAACTGAACTAGAACTGAACTAGAACTGAACTAGAACTGAACTAGAACTGAACTAGAACTGAACTAGAACTGAACTAGAACTGAACTAGAACTGAACTAGAACTGAACTAGAACTGAACTAGAACTGAACTAGAACTGAACTAGAACTGAACTAGAACTGAACTAGAACTGAACTAGAACTGAACTAGAACTGAACTAGAACTGAACTAGAACTGAACTAGAACTGAACTAGAACTGAACTAGAACTGAACTATAACTGAACTAGAACTGAACTAGAACTGAACTAGAACTGAACTAGAACTGAACTAGAACTGAACTAGAACTGAACTAGAACTGAACTAGAACTGAACTAGAACTGAACTAGAACTGAACTAGAACTGAACTAGAACTGAACTAGAACTGAACTAGAACTGAACTAGAACTGAACTAGAACTGAACTAGAACTGAACTAGAACTGAACTAGAACTGAACTAGAACTGAACTAGAACTGAACTAGAACTGAACTAGAACTGAACTAGAACTGAACTAGAACTGAACTAGAGCTGAACTAGAACTGAACTAGAACTGAACTAGAACTGAACTAGAACTGAACTAGAACTGAACTAGAACTGAACTAGAACTGAACTAGAACTGAACTAGAACTGAACTAGAACTGAACTAGAACTGAACTAGAACTGAACTAGAACTGAACTAGAACTGAACTAGAACTGAACTAGAACTGAACTAGAACTGAACTAGAACTGAACTAGAACTGAACTAGAACTGAACTAGAACTGAACTAGAACTGAACTAGAACTGAACTAGAACTGAACTAGAACTGAACTAGAACTGAACTAGAACTGAACTAGAACTGAACTAGAACTGAACTAGAACTGAACTAGAACTGAACTAGAACTGAACTAGAACTGAACTAGAACTGAACTAGAACTGAACTAGAACAGAACTAGAACTGAACTAGAACTGAACTAGAACTGAACTAGAACTGAACTAGAACTGAACATGAGCTATATATACCGATTTCTTGAATTTGAGACATTTCTTCTATCTGGAACTTCAGGGAATCTCTACGTTACCACATATTCAAACAAATTTCATATTTGCTGTACGAAGTTTTTGTTATCCTTTTGCATTAGTGTGAGTATTTATTCTGGTGTATATGTGTTAGTATCCTGTTTGTGTATTTGTTAACCGATTTATTGTTTTCTTTTTTATATAAATTTCTTTATTTTTTCATTTAATACATTTCATTTTAATTTAATATTGAATATTTAAATGCCTTTTTTAACAGCAATGCAGTTAAAAATCATGTTCTACATGAATTTGTTGTGGAAAAATATTGGCAAAGAAGAACAAAAAAAAAGAAACATTAAAACAATAAAACAAACAAATTTGTTTAAATATATTGTAATTTCAATTTGTTAGCTTGTTAAAAATATATGTGGGGAACAGTGGGTTTTTCGGAAGTATTCTTGTCTGTATAGAGGGACAATATATAAACAATTTGGTCTATATATCGAACTATTTTGTCTTTATGAAGTCAAAATTTGTGTCTAAAAAGATTTTTCTTTATGATTTAAAAAAAAGATTTTTTGATTTAGACTCTCCAAACTACTGTCCTTTATCTAAGTGTGAATTTTATTTTAAATATTTGTAACAATAAATATTTGGCGCCTTTTATTGTTGGTCCGGTCAGACACCAAACGGAAACGTAAGTTTGCCAAAACGGAATTACCATGTAATTCTTTTGTAAATTTAAGATTTAAACGTTTATAGATTTACATGATTTAACAAACACTAAAATGTAGATAATGTTGTTAAAGCTTGACATTGTTAACAAATTTTCCAAGAAGCATTTTTGTCCTTTGATCTTTTTAATGAGCTCGTAATTAAAACAAAATTGATATAAATTTTTCAATAACTTCTTCATTTCCTAGTAAATTCAATGAAAAATATTTTGCTTTTTACTATTTTTTAATCAAACTAATGCATTTTTTTTATATTTCTGTTAGTAATTTCCGGTAATCACTTAAAATCAAATACATATTATTTATTTTTTTGAATTCTAAATGTTTTAACACTCTTTCTTTCTGTCTCCCTACCTATTTCCTCTTCTGATTTTTTTAGCAGAATTCCCTTAAGTTATTATCATAAAAAACACTTTAATAGTCATATGTGATTTCATTTGACAAATTTCCTTTAGTCTTCTCTCATTTCTTTTTTTTATTATTTTAATTCATCTATATTTGTTTATGAATCATTTCCCCCTAATGTATGCTTTTGTTTTTTTTTTTTGCTAAAATCGCAGCAACAGCTTTTCTGGGAGCTGAGAGCATTAATATGAAAGAAATCTATGAAATATGATGCAAGGAAATCAATCAATAATTGCTTTGCTATAAATTGTAATAAAACACGAACAAAAAATTTTCATTTCCGTTGACACATGCTACTCCACAAATAACGGTAAAATACTTATAAAAACACTAACACTTACATATAAAAGAATCAGATTCTCCTCTCTCCGCCTTTCTATAATACTGTTAAGTTTGCCTCAATCGTTATGACAAATCTCATATGAGTTTAAGTTTTTTATATACAAATTTAACCGTTTTTTATAAATGTTAATATGTGTAAGTGTAAAAACGTGTCTGTGAGAGGTCTGCAATAAATTATTTAGTATTCAATGCTTTTAATGTGACAAAGAAATTTTCTTTAGAAATAATGAGTGAAAGTAAGTTTCTCTATAGAAATAATGAGAAACAGTTAAATTTTATATAGAAATTATAAGTGACAGTAAAATCTTCTAAGAAATAAAGGGCGAAAGTAAAATTTTCCGTAGAAGCAATAAGCGACAGTTAAATTTTCTTTAGAAATAATGATTAAGAGTAAAACTGTCTATAGAAATTATTGCTATGAAAAAAAAATGTGCAAGACCACTTATTATGTTTGGGCTAACCTGATGCAGACCTCTTCAATCTACCTTAAAATGTATATGTGTTATAATTCATATTTGCTTAAGTGTGAGTTCCTTCATTTTAAAACGATTTTCTGTGTAAAGCGTCAATTTTAATTTATTACCTTCCCTCCTCTTCGTCATCGCTTGGCGTTTGCCAATGATTTTCCAAATACAAAAAAATTAAAACGTGTTAAAGGGAAAATAAATGTTGCTGCAATATGTTGCCTTTTAATATTTATGACATTGTATTAACTTTCATGTTTTTTTTTTTGCTGCTGCTATAGCAAATGTAATAATATTAATTAAAATAATTCATAAATCCCTTTAATTATGGAAATTAATCAATAAATAAACTAATGGTATTAGGGATTAATTGAAAACTCTTTGAAAATTAAATGATAGTCTAAATAAAAATGTTTTCTAGAAAATTTAAACTCAGTTTTAGGTCAATTCTAGTTCAGTTCTAGTTCAGTACTAGTTCAGTTCTAGTTTAGTTCTAGTTTAGTTCTAGCGCAGTTCTAGTTCAGTTCTAGTTCAGTTCTAGTTCAGTTCTAGTTCAGTTCTAGTTCAGTTTCTAGTTCAGTTCTAGTTCAGTTCTAGTTCAGTTCTAGTTCAGTTCTAGTTCAGTTCTAGTTCAGTTCTAGTTCAGTTCTAGTTCAGTTCTAGTTCAGTTCTAGTTCAGTTCTAGTTCAGTTCTAGTTCAGTTCTAGTTCAGTTCTAGTTCAGTTCTAGTTCAGTTCTAGTTCAGTTCTAGTTCAGTTCTAGTTCAGTTCTAGTTCAGTTCTAGTTCAGTTCTAGTTCAGTTCTAGTTCAGTTCTAGTTCAGTTCTAGTTCAGTTCTAGTTCAGTTCTAGTTCAGTTCTAGTTCAGTTCTAGTTCAGTTCTAGTTCAGTTCTAGTTCAGTTCTAGTTCAGTTCTAGTTCAGTTCTAGTTCAGTTCTAGTTCAGTTCTAGTTCAGTTCTAGTTCAGTTCTAGTTCAGTTCTAGTTCAGTTCTAGTTCAGTCTAGTCAGTTCTAGCTCAGTTCTAGTTCAGTTCTAGTTCAGTTCTAGTTCAGTTCTAGTTCAGTTCTAGTTCAGTTCTAGTTCAGTTCTAGTTCAGTTCTAGTTCAGTTCTAGTTCAGTTCTAGTTCAGTTCTAGTTCAGTTCTAGTTCAGTTCTAGTTCAGTTCTAGTTCAGTTCTAGTTCAGTTCTAGTTCAGTTCTAGTTCAGTTCTAGTTCAGTTCTAGTTCAGTTCTAGTTCAGTTCTAGTTCAGTTCTAGTTCAGTTCTAGTTCAGTTCTAGTTCAGTTCTAGTTCAGTTCTAGTTCAGTTCTAGTTCAGTTCTAGTTCAGTTCTAGTTCAGTTCTAGTTCAGTTCTAGTTCAGTTCTAGTTCAGTTCTAGTTCAGTTCTAGTTCAGTTCTAGTTCAGTTCTAGTTCAGTTCTAGTTCAGTTCTAGTTCAGTTCTAGTTCAGTTCTAGTTCAGTTCTAGTTCAGTTTCTAGTTCAGTTCTAGTTCAGTTCTAGTCAGTTCTAGTTCAGTTCTAGTTCCAGTTCTAGTTCAGTTCTAGTTCAGTTCTAGTTCAGTTCTAGTTCAGTTCTAGTTCAGTTCTAGTTCAGTTCTAGTTCAGTTCTAGTTCAGTTCTAGTTCAGTTCTAGTTCAGTTCTAGTTCAGTTCTAGTTCAGTTCTAGTTCAGTTCTAGTTCAGTTCTAGTTCAGTTCTAGTTCAGTTCTAGTTCAGTTCTAGTTCAGTTCTAGTTCAGTTCTAGTTCAGTTCTAGTTCAGTTCTAGTTCAGTTCTAGTTCAGTTCTAGTTCAGTTCTAGTTCAGTTCTAGTTCAGTTCTAGTTCAGTCTAGTTCAGTTCTAGTTCAGTTCTAGTTCAGTTCTAGTTCAGTTCTAGTTCAGTTCTAGTTCAGTTCTAGTTCAGTTCTAGTTCAGTTCTAGTTCGTTCTAGTTCAGTTTCTAGTTCAGTTCTAGTTCAGTTCTAGTTCAGTTCTAGTTCAGTTCTAGTTCAGTTCTAGTTCAGTTCTAGTTCAGTTCTAGTTCAGTTCTAGTTCAGTTCTAGTTCAGTTCTAGTTCAGTTCTAGTTCAGTTCTAGTTCAGTTCTAGTTCAGTTCTAGTTCAGTTCTAGTCAGTTCTAGTTCAGTTCTAGTTCAGTTCTAGTTCAGTTCTAGTTCAGTTCTAGTTCAGTTCTAGTTCAGTTCTAGTTCAGTTCTAGTTCAGTTCTAGTTCAGTTCTAGTTCAGTTCTAGTTCAGTTCTAGTTCAGTTCTAGTTCAGTTCTAGTTCAGTTCTAGTTCAGTTCTAGTTCAGTTCTAGTTCAGTTCTAGTTCAGTTCTAGTTCAGTTCTAGTTCAGTTCTAGTTCAGTTCTAGTTCAGTTCTAGTTCAGTTCTAGTTCCAGTTCTAGTCAGTTCTAGTTCAGTTCTAGTTCAGTTCTAGTTCAGTTCTAGTTCAGTTCTAGTTCAGTTCTAGTTCAGTTCTAGTTCAGTTCTAGTTCAGTTCTAGTTTAGTTCTAGTTCAGTTCTAGTTCAGTTTTAGTTCAGTTCTAGTTCAGTTCTAGTTCAGTTCTAGTTCAGTTCTAGTTCAGTTCTAGTTCAGTTCTAGTTCAGTTCTAGTTCAGTTCTAGTTCAGTTCTAGTTCAGTTCTAGTTCAGTTCTAGTTCAGTTCTAGTTCAGTTCTAGTTCAGTTCTAGTTCAGTTCTAGTTCAGTTCTAGTTCAGTTCTAGTTCAGTTCTAGTTCAGTTCTAGTTCAGTTCTAGTTCAGTTCTAGTTCAGTTCTAGTTCAGTTCTAGTTCAGTTCTAGTTCAGTTCTAGTTCAGTTCTAGTTCAGTTCTAGTTCAGTTCTAGTTCAGTTCTAGTTCAGTTCTAGTTCAGTTCTAGTTCAGTTCTAGTTCAGTTCTAGTTCAGTTCTAGTTCAGTTCTAGTTCAGTTCTAGTTCAGTTCTAGTTCAGTTCTAGTTCAGTTCTAGTTCAGTTCTAGTTCAGTTCTAGTTCAGTTCTAGTTCAGTTCTAGTTCAGTTCTAGTTCAGTTCTAGTTCAGTTCTAGTTCAGTTCCAGTTCAGTTCTAGTTCAGTTCTAGTTCAGTTCTAGTTCAGTTCTAGTTCAGTTCTAGTTCAGTACTAGTTCAGTTCTAGTTCAGTTCTAGTTCAGTTCTAGTTCAGTTCAAGTTCAGTCTTGTTCAGTTCTAGTTCAGTTCTAGTTCAGTTCTAGTTCAGTTCTAGTTCAGTTCTAGTTCAGTTCTAGTTCAGTTCTAGTTCAGTTCTAGTTCAGTTCTAGTTCAGTTCTAGTTCAGTTCTAGTTCAGTTCTAGTTCAGTTCTAGTTCAGTTCTAGTTCAGTTCTAGTTCAGTTCTAGTTCAGTTCTAGTTCAGTTCTAGTTCAGTTCTAGTTCAGTTCTAGTTCAGTTCTAGTTCAGTTCTAGTTCAGTTCTAGTTCAGTTCTAGTTCAGTTTCTAGTTCAGTTCTAGTTCAGTTCTAGTTCAGTTCTAGTTCAGTTCTAGTTCAGTTCTAGTTCAGTTCTAGTTCAGTTCTAGTTCAGTTCTAGTTCAGTTCTAGTTCAGTTCTAGTTCAGTTCTAGTTCAGTTCTAGTTCAGTTCTAGTTCAGTTCTAGTTCAGTTCTAGTTCAGTTCTAGTTCAGTTCTAGTTCAGTTCTAGTTCAGTTCTAGTTCAGTTCTAGTTCAGTTCTAGTTCAGTTTCTAGTTCAGTTCTAGTTCAGTTCTAGTTCAGTTCTAGTTCAGTTCTAGTTCAGTTCTAGTTCAGTTCTAGTTCAGTTCTAGTTCAGTTCTAGTTCAGTTCTAGTTCAGTTCTAGTTCAGTTCTAGTTCAGTTCTAGTTCAGTTCTAGTTCAGTTCTAGTTCAGTTCTAGTTCAGTTCTAGTTCAGTTCTAGTTCAGTTCTAGTTCAGTTCTAGTTCAGTTCTAGTTCAGTTCTAGTTCAGTTCTAGTTCAGTTCTAGTTCAGTTCTAGTTCAGTTCTAGTTCAGTTCTAGTTCAGTTCTAGTTCAGTTCTAGTTCAGTCTAGTTCAGTTCTAGTTCAGTTCTAGTTCAGTTCTAGTTCAGTTCTAGTTCAGTTCTAGTCAGTTCTAGTTCAGTTCTAGTTCAGTTCTAGTTCAGTTCTAGTTCAGTTCTAGTTCAGTTCTAGTTCAGTTCTAGTTCAGTTCTAGTTCAGTTCTAGTTCAGTTCTAGTTCAGTTCTAGTTCAGTTCTAGTTCAGTTCTAGTTCAGTTCTAGTTCAGTTCTAGTTCAGTTCTAGTTCAGTTCTAGTTCAGTTCTAGTTCAGTTCTAGTTCAGTTCTAGTTCAGTTCTAGTTCAGTTCTAGTTCAGTTCTAGTTCAGTTCTAGTTCAGTTCTAGTTCAGTTCTAGTTCAGTTCTAGTTCAGTTCTAGTTCAGTTCTAGTTCAGTTCTAGTTCAGTTCTAGTTCAGTTCTAGTTCAGTTCTAGTTCAGTTCTAGTTCAGTTCTAGTTCAGTTCTAGTTCAGTTCTAGTTCAGTTCTAGTTCAGTTCTAGTTCAGTTCTAGTTCAGTTCTAGTTCAGTTCTAGTTCAGTTCTAGTTCAGTTCTAGTTCAGTTCTAGTTCAGTTCTAGTTCAGTTCTAGTTCAGTTCTAGTTCAGTTCTAGTTCAGTTCTAGTTCAGTTCTAGTTCAGTTCTAGTTCAGTTCTAGTTCAGTTCTAGTTCAGTTCTAGTTCAGTTCTAGTTCAGTTCTAGTTCAGTTCTAGTTCAGTTCTAGTTCAGTTCTAGTTCAGTTCTAGTTCAGTTCTAGTTCAGTTCTAGTTCAGTTCTAGTTCAGTTCTAGTTCAGTTCTAGTTCAGTTCTAGTTCAGTTCTAGTTCAGTTCTAGTTCAGTTCTAGTTCAGTTCTAGTTCAGTTCTAGTTCAGTTCTAGTTCAGTTCTAGTTCAGTTCTAGTTCAGTTCTAGTTCAGTTCTAGTTCAGTTCTAGTTCAGTTCTAGTTCAGTTCTAGTTCAGTTCTAGTTCAGTTCTAGTTCAGTTCTAGTTCAGTTCTAGTTCAGTTCTAGTTCAGTTCTAGTTCAGTTCTAGTTCAGTTCTAGTTCAGTTCTAGTTCAGTTCTAGTTCAGTTCTAGTTCAGTTCTAGTTCAGTTCTAGTTCAGTTCTAGTTCAGTTCTAGTTCAGTTCTAGTTCAGTTCTAGTTCAGTTCTAGTTCAGTTCTAGTTCAGTTCTAGTTCAGTTCTAGTTCAGTTCTAGTTCAGTTCTAGTTCAGTTCTAGTTCAGTTCTAGTTCAGTTCTAGTTCAGTTCTAGTTCAGTTCTAGTTCAGTTCTAGTTCAGTTCTAGTTCAGTTCTAGTTCAGTTCTAGTTCAGTTCTAGTTCAGTTCTAGTTCAGTTCTAGTTCAGTTCTAGTTCAGTTCTAGTTCAGTTCTAGTTCAGTTCTAGTTCAGTTCTAGTTCAGTTCTAGTTCAGTTCTAGTTCAGTTCTAGTTCAGTTCTAGTTCAGTTCTAGTTCAGTTCTAGTTCAGTTCTAGTTCAGTTCTAGTTCAGTTCTAGTTCAGTTCTAGTTCAGTTCTAGTTCAGTTCTAGTTCAGTTCTAGTTCAGTTCTAGTTCAGTTCTAGTTCAGTTCTAGTTCAGTTCTAGTTCAGTTCTAGTTCAGTTCTAGTTCAGTTCTAGTTCAGTTCTAGTTCAGTTCTAGTTCAGTTCTAGTTCAGTTCTAGTTCAGTTCTAGTTCAGTTCTAGTTCAGTTCTAGTTCAGTTCTAGTTCAGTTCTAGTTCAGTTCTAGTTCAGTTCTAGTTCAGTTCTAGTTCAGTTCTAGTTCAGTTCTAGTTCAGTTCTAGTTCAGTTCTAGTTCAGTTCTAGTTCAGTTCTAGTTCAGTTCTAGTTCAGTTCTAGTTCAGTTCTAGTTCAGTTCTAGTTCAGTTCTAGTTCAGTTCCAGTTCAGTTCTAGTTCAGTTCTAGTTCAGTTCTAGTTCAGTTCTAGTTCAGTTCTAGTTCAGTTCTAGTTCAGTTCTAGTTCAGTTCTAGTTCAGTTCTAGTTCAGTTCTAGTTCAGTTCTAGTTCAGTTCTAGTTCAGTTCTAGTTCAGTTCTAGTTCAGTTCTAGTTCAGTTCTAGTTCAGTTCTAGTTCAGTTCTAGTTCAGTTCTAGTTCAGTTCTAGTTCAGTTCTAGTTCAGTTCTAGTTCAGTTCTAGTTCAGTTCTAGTTCAGTTCTACTTCAGTTCTAGTTCAGTTCTAGTTCAGTTCTAGTTCATTTCTATGTGCACTCTTCAAAAATTCCCTTCTTTTTCCTAATTATACCACTAGCCTTCCAATTTCTTGCATTTGTTATCTTATTTATCCTTTTGTTTCTTAGAAAAAAATCAAGTGCTACCATAAAGTTGAAAAATCGTGCCTTTCGTGCACATTCAAATCCTTTAGAAAACCAATTTGAGCATAAATATTTCTGCTATTTTAATAGCGAAAACCACAAACTATTTACAGCGAGAGCCAGCAAATTTGCCAATGAAGTCTTGTGCAATTTTTATTAAGCATTAAGTACTAAAGGACTATAAAAGGACTAAGTTACTGCATAAAGAAACTAGTGAAAATCGGTAGAGGAGTTGGGTAAATGGCAAAAGAAAATTAAAGAAGAACAAAAAAGAGATCAAATAAAAATGCCAGGAATTTTGTGCAAAAATACGTGTGTAATTAAAATCTCTTTGTGAAATTTATGGTTATGGATTTGGAAGACGGTAGAAAGCAATTGTAAATAAATGATACAAGAAGATGTATGTAGGAGAGAGTGGAAGTGGTTAAGCATATCTGAGGGGAAAGAATATTTGTTATAGTAAAAAACTTAAATTTCAATTGAAGGTGTAAAACCGAACAGGATGTAAAGTAGAAGAATTTATAAGGCATTTTTATTGCTATTTTACATGAAGTGCTGGCGTCTTCTTCCCGAAATTCTTTTAACGTTTTGTGTTATTTTAAGTTTTTAATAAAAATATTTAAAGGACGGCGATGAATTAAGCAATGGCGGTAGTACTTATGTGAAGAGCCTACACATGTTAAAAGGATGTTCCTATTCATATTGGAATGAAAAATAGAGGACAATGTAAAAAAATTTACTCATTTTGAATAAACACAAATTTGATAATCACATACCTCAATCCATGTGAGTAAAAAACAAATCTGTCAAAATTTTTGGTAAAATATTTTTATAAAAAAAATTTCAATAAAATTTTTTGATAGAAAAATTTTCGGTCAAAAATTTTTTTTAGGAAATTTTTCGGTCAAAAATTTTTAATCGAAAAATTTTGGGTCATAAATTTTTTTTTAGAAAAATTTTCGGTCAAAAATTTTTTTTAGAAAAATTTTTGGTCAAAAATTTTTTTTAGAAAAATTTTTGGTCAAAAATTTTTTTTAGAAAAATTTTTGGTCAAAAATTTTTTTTAGAAAAATTTTTGGTCAAATATTTTTTTTAGAAAAATTTTCGGTCAAAAACTTTTCATAGAAAAATTTTCGCTCAAAAATTTTTTTATAGAAAAATTTTCGACCAAAAATTGTTGTAGAAATATTTTCCGTTTTTTGATCAAAAATATTTCTATTAAGCAATTCTTGACCGAAAATTTTTCTATAAAAATTTTTGATTGAAAGTTTTTACAGAAAAATTTTCGGTCAAAATTTTTTTTATAGAAATATTTTTGGTCAAAATTTTTTTTTTTTTTAAATTTAACGAAAATTTTTTTATTGAAATATTTTCGGTTAAAATTTTTTTAATACAAACATTTTTGGTCAAAAAAAATTTTATAGAAAAATTTTCGGTCAACAATTTTTTATAGAAAATTTTTTATAGAAAAATTTTCGTTCAAAAATTGTTAATAGAAAAAATTTGTAATAAAAAAGTTTTTGGTAAAGAAATTTTATAGACAAATTTTTGTTCAAAAATTTTTATAGAAATATTTTTAAAGAAAATTTTTCGGTCAAAAATTTTTTATAGAGCAGTTTTCGGTATTTTTTTTTTTTGGTGTGCACAATTTTTGCTAAGCCTCTGAAATGCCTAAACTTAAGTATTTTCGTACTTTTTTCTGTAGTAGTTTGTTGCTTTTCCCCTTTTCTTTTTCAAATTCATGTTCTGGTTGCTCTTTGCTAAGACTTAACACCCATAAATCCTTTTAAATTTACAATGAGCTTTTAAGGTTTATTATTATTATGTCTACCTTTTATTCACAAAAAGGAAGACAAGTCCTTATAATTCCCTAGCAAATAAAACAAAGAGGGTATCATTTGGCACCAACCAGTTGATTATTAGCAAGTCGTAAAGTTTTCTATAAAATAAAGAAATAAAAATATTTAAAACTATATAATAAAAATAAAATTTTATACAAAAGAGTTTTAAAAATTGTAATATTACCATACCTTTTCTTTAATATGTGCTACATAAAATTCTCGAATAACTTCATTTAAAAATTCTATTTTGCTTATGTTACTTTTTATAGCTTATCTTGATATCATAAAATGACTGGATAGTGCCATAGAGTCCTGGCGAAAGATATAACAATTGTTTTCCCTTTTCCTTTTAAAGCGACTTTTTTGAAGACATAAATTTAAAAAGGAGTTATTTCTTTGGCCACATTCTTTAGTGAATACTTCAACCATGAAATAATCATTATTAACTTTGAGTGAATAAGATAAAAATTATTAGAATATTTAGAGAAGATAGCATGAAATATACAGGGAGGAGTAGGAAACGTTGATTTTTTAGGTTACTCCTTTTTTCAGTAAATAATCTTTATAGAAAAATTTTTGATCAAAAATTTTTATAGAAAAATTGTCAGTCAATTTCTTTTGCATAAAAATTTTCTGTCAAAATTTTTTAATAGAAAAATTTTCCTTCAAAATTTTTCACAGAATAATTTTTGGTCAAAATTTATTTTTTTAAAAAATTTTCGGTCAAAATTTGTTATAAAAAATTTTTCGGTCAAAAATTTTTTATAAGAAAATTTTTGGTCAAAAATTTTTTATAGAAAAATTTTTGGTCTAAAATTTTTTATAGAAAAATTTTTGGTCTAAAATTTTTTATAGAAAAATTTTTGGTCAAAAATTTTTTATAGAAAAATTTTTGGTCAAAAATTTTTTATAGAAAAATTTTTGGTCAAAAATTTTTTATAGTAAAATTTTTGGTCAAAAATTTTTTATAGAAAAATTTTTGGTCAAAAATTTTTTATAGAAAAATTTTTGGTCAAAAATTTTTTATAGAAAAATTTTTGGTCAAAAATTTTTTATAGAAAAATTTTTGGTCAAAAATTTTTTATAGAAAAATTTTTGGTCAAAAATTTTTTATAGAAAAATTTTTGGTCAAAAATTTTTTATAGAAAAATTTTTAGTCAAAAATTTTTTATAGAAAAATTTTTAGTCAAAAATTTTTTATAGAAAAATTTTTGATCAAAAATTTTTTATAGAAAAATTTTTGGTCAAAAATTTTTTATAGAAAAATTTTTGGTCAAAAATTTTTTTATAGAAAAATTTTTGGTCAAAAATTTTTTATAGAAAAATTTTTGGTCAAAAATTTTTCATAGAAAAATTTTTGGTCAAAAATTTTTCTATAAAAAATTTATAGAAAAATTTTTGGTCAAAAAGTTTTTATAGAAAAATTTTTGGTCAACAATTTTTTATAGAAAAAGGTTTTGGTAAAAATTTTTTATAGAAAAATTTTTGGTCAAAAATTTTTTATAGAAAAATTTTTAGTCAAAAATTTTTTATAGAAAAATTTTTAGTCAAAAATTTTTTATAGAAAAATTTTTAGTCAAAAATTTTTTATAGAAAAATTTTTAGTCAAAAATTTTTTATAGAAAAATTTTTGATCAAAAATTTTTTATATAAAAATTTTCGGTCAAACTTTTTTTATAGAAAAATTTTCGGTTAAAATTTTTTTACAGAAAAATTTTCGGTCTTAATTCTTTCTTAAATTTTTTATAGAAAAATTTTGGTACAACATTTTCTTTTAGAAAAATTTTCGGTCAAAATTTTTTTGTAGAAAAATTTTTGGTCAAAAATTTTTTATAGAAAAATTTTTGGTCAACAATTTTTTATAGAAAAAGGTTTTGGTAAAAATTTTTTATAGAAAAATTTTTGGTCAAGAATTTTTTATAGAAAAATTTTTCTTATATAAAAATTTTCGGTCAAACTTTTTTTATAGAAAAATTTTCGGTTAAAATTTTTTTACAGAAAAATTTTCGGTCTTAATTCTTTCTTAAATTTTTTATAGAAAAATTTTCGTACAACATTTTCTTTTAGAAAAATTTTCGGTCAAAATTTTTTTGTAGAAAAATTTTTGGTCAAAAATTTTTATAGAAAAATTTTTGGTCAACAATTTTTTATAGAAAAAGGTTTTGGTAAAAATTTTTTATAGAAAAATTTTTGGTCAAGAATTTTTTATAGAAAATTTTTCTTATATAAAAATTTTCGGTCAAACTTTTTTTATAGAAAAAGTTTCGGTTAAAATTTTTTTACAGAAAAATTTTCGGTCTTAATTCTTTCTTAAATTTTTTATAGAAAAATTTTCGTACAACATTTTCTTTTAGAAAAATTTTCGGTCAAAATTTTTTTGTAGAAAAATTTTTGGTCAAAAATTTTTTATAGAAAAATTTTTGGTCAAAAATTTTTTATAGAAAAATTTTCGATCAAAAATTTTTTATAGAAAAATTTTCGGTCAAAAATTTTTTATTGAAAAATTTTTGGTCAAAAATTTTTTATTGAAAAATTTTCGGTCAAAATTTTTTTATAGAAAAATTTTCGGTCAAAATTTTTTTATAGAAAAATTTTCGGTCAAAATTTTTTTATAGAAAAATTTTCGGTCAAAATTTTTTTATACAAAAATTTTCGGTCAGAATTTTTTATAGAAAAAATTTCGGTCTAGGTTTTTGTATGAACAAATTTTCGGTCAAAATTTCTTTTAGAAAATTTCGGTCAAAATTTTTTTATAAAAAAATTTTCAGTAAAAATTTTTGTTCAATATTATTTTGCAGAAAAATTATGGTCAACATTTTTTTATAGAAAAATTTTGATGAAAATTTATTTATAAAAAAAATTTCGGTCAAATCTTTTTATAGTAAAATTTTTGAATCAAAATTGTTTAATAGAAAAATGTTTGGTAAGATTTTTTATAGAAAAATTTTCGGTCAAAATTTCGCTCAAAATTTTTGTGTAGAAAAATTTTCGGTCAAAATTTTGTGTGGAAAAGTTTTCAGTCAAAATCTTTTTAAAGAAAAATTTTCAAAATTATTTTATACAAAAATTTTTGGTCTAAATTTTTTTTTTTGGTTAAAAAAGTTTTCTATAGGAAATTTTTAAATATGAACATTTTCCTATTATGACTTAGAAGTTCGAGATAAGCCAGAAATTCGAAATGACTCAGAAGTTCGAATTTCTGACTCATATCGAACTTCTTAGTCATAATAGAAAAATGTTCATATAAAAAAAAAAAATCATATAGAAAACTCTTTTAACCAAAAAAAATTTAGACCAAAAATTTTTGTATAAAATAATTTTGAAAATTTTTCTTTAAAAAGATTTTGACTTGTTTGAAATGAAGCAAAAGTTGAAGTTGACTCAGTGGATCGAGATAACTCACAAGTTCAAGATTACTCAGCAGATTAAATATCGAGAAAATCTCAAAGCTCAACAGATTTTTAACAGTTTTTTCAATTAAAACAAATTGGAGGTATTTGTGTGCCACATATCCTTTTAAAACGTGAAGTCCTTTGAAACTTCCTTTCTTTTAAAGATAGCATTTTTAATTGATAAGTTTTTTGATTTTAATTACATTTTCTTTATTAGCCCTAACAAGAATCTTTTTGTTCGAAACAGAAATTTCTTTGTCTGTTGAAATTTTGGTCCTTTGGAAAAAGTAAAGGCACTCATAAATGTCCCTAAACAATTAATGTTGTATGTTTTAGACATGTTTTATAGATATTTCTTCTTTTTATTTCTCTTTTCTTCTTTGCTCATACTCTAATAAACTCATTTAACACTCAATTTTCTTTTATCATTTAAACAAGGACGAAACAACAACAACAATGTAATGTTTATTAAATGAAATGAAATCAACAAAACGACAGCAGGACAAGACAAGGCAGGACAAGGCAAAACATCATCATGGTCAGTCGTCAGGATCATCATAATTTAAACACAATTGTTGTGAAAAGCCAGTCAACAGACAACAAGGACAATGACAGGATCTGATGTAAGATGGAAATAAAGGGAAAGGGAATTTTTAAAAGAAGAGGCATAAGTATATATTTAAAACAAACTGAAGCATGGAAAAAGGACAAATATAATCGTTAAACTACCAAGAATTTTTGGGTTTTCCCATAACAAGATGGAGTATGGAAAATTTTAGGTTTTTTGTTAAGAGTCCAAATGCTGAACCAAGCAATAAGATAAATATCGGGAAAATCCGTTGATGGCTGCAATTCGTTTAGATTTTGTTTGCTTAAGTAGTCAGAGGTTTTAGGAATAACTAAAAGAGGAATGGGTTGAATTTTGTTTAATTTTCGTAACTCGAGGATTGCGGTCAAATGGCTAAAAGAAGAAAAACAAATAAAATCAAATTGAAACAGTGATTGCCAATACAATAGCAATTTTGCGCAAGTTCGAGCATTACAAGGAATACCTATTATTTAACAAATAAAAGGGAGAAAAATAACTGTTTATGTGTGTGTGTGTTGAAGCCAAGTTTACAAAATTTGTTTTTCTCACACACGTGGTAGCAAAATCAAAGTGTGAACATGACTGTTTTAAAATAAAGTTAGAGTTTAAAATACTGATAAATTGTGTTCTTTTAAAATTATTTCAGTTTCATTTTAACATTGCGATCACCTACACCCTGATATTTCAGGTTATAGAAAACCAAATCAAAATTGGTTTGATATCTATGTTAGTCTTTAGAAAGTTTGCAAATTTTAAATTTTGTTATTTTTTTTTGTGATCTTTCTTCCCTTTTTCCAAGTTCTGGTTTTCATAATATAAATTGTTGGTTTCTTGTTTTTTTATTCCAATTTTGCCGCTTTATTTTTTGTTGGTCAAATCTTGCTCTCATTCCGTTTTCTGACCATTTAAAGACATATAAAAGAGTGTTGGTATGTTGGCGATTTTTATATTTTTTATTTGCCTGGCTTGAGGTTTGGGCTTGATTAATTGCATGCTGCGGTTAAATTTTGCTGATTTAAAAACATTGAGCCAAAAAAACAAGCGAAAATAGTGGGCAAGAATTTTTTCTTTTAGCATTTTTATTCAGTTTAATTCTTTTTTATTTCTATTTTCATTCGAATTCGGGCTCCTTTTGTATATGTGCGTGTTTTTGTGGCTTAAGTTTTGCTGTATTTCGGCCAATTTTTTACTGTTGGCTGGGGCCAATAAAAACGTAAGCAAAAATATTTTTATTTTCGTTTTTTTCAGAGGAAAGAAATTGAATGCTTACACAGTTCAGTTAAGCGCCTAGACTTGGTAATTTGTTACTTTTTTTACACACAATAAAATGTAGTTTTTTTGGGGGGTATTAAGGCCTTTAAAAAAGAAAGACTAAAATCTGATATCGTCAGAAGTTAAAGACCAGTGAATAAGTAAGTTTAAGTTCAAATTTAGATGGTGTGTCTTAGTCTATGTTTAAATATTAGTCTATGTCTTAGTCTTTATCTTAGTAAATGCCTTAGTCTATGTCTTAGGATATGTCATAGTCTATGTCTTAGCCTATGTCTTAGTCTAAATGTCTTCATATTGTCTACTTTTCTACAATAGAGAATTACTATAGTCAACTTTTCTATAGAAAAGTCTTTCTAAAGAAAAATCTTCCTTTCGTCAACTTTTCTAAAGAAAAATCTTCCTTTCGTCAACTCTTTTAAAGAAAAGTCTTCCTATCGTCAACTTTTCTAAGGAAATGCTTAATATTGTCAACTTTTCTACCGAAAAGACTTCCTATTGTCAACTTTTCTACCGAAAGGCCTTCCCATTGTCAACTTTTCTACAGAAAGGCCTTCCCATTGTCAACTTTTCTATAGAAAAGTCTTCCTATCGTCAACTCTTCTATAGAGAAGTCTCACTATCGTCAACGTTTCTATAGAAAAGTCATCCTATCGTCAACTTTTCTATAAAAAAGTCATCCTATCGTCAACTTTTCTATAATAAAGTCATCCTATCGTCAACTTTTCTATAGAAAAGTCATCCTATCGTCAACTTTTCTATAGAAAAGTCATCCTATCGTCAACTTTTCTATAGAAAATTCTTCCTGTCGTCAACTTCTTACTATCGTCAACTTTTCTATAGAAAATTCTTCCTATTGTCAACTTTTCTATAGAAAATTCTTCCTGTCGTCAACTTTCCTATAGAAAATTCTTCCTATCGTCAACTTTTCTATAGAAAATTCTTCCTGTCGTCAACTTTCTTATAGAAAATTCTTTCTATCGTAAATTTTTCTATAGAAAATTCTTACTATCGTCAACTTTTCTATAGAAAATTCTTCCTATTGTCAACTTTCCTATAGAAAATTCTTCCTATCGTCAACTTTTCTATAGAAAATTGTTCCTATCGTCAACTTTTCTTTAGAAAATTCTTCCTATCGTCAACTTTCCTATAGAAAATTCTTCCTATCGTCAACTTTTCTATAGAAAATTCTTCCTATCGTCAACTTTTCTATAGAAAATTCTTCCTATCGTCAACTTGTCTATAGAAAAGTCTTGCTATCGTCAACTATAGAAAATTTGATGTCTTTCTATCTTCAACCTTTCTGTAGTAAAGTCTTCCTATCGTTATCTTTCCTATAGTAAATGAGTAGTTGTGTTCATTTGAGATATCTTTTAAATGCCTTAAATTGCCTTTTACTAAAATTGTATCAATACAAATTGAAATATGGCTTAAATACTCGCAGACTAAGTAAATAAATTGTCTGACAGCATTGTTAACCTCTAGTTTGTTACTGTTTAATTTTTTTCAAGAAAAACTAAAAACGAACTGGCAATTTTTCTTCTTAGCTTAGTAGTGAAAATAAAAATCCTGAACTCTTGTGAAAATTTAAATTTTAAGGTGAATGCATTGGCTACTTTTATGGATTTGTTAAGTATTCCTTTTGTCCTTTTTAGGCAGCAGCAACAACTAAAACCACAGAAATTTTTCAAACAAATAGAACAATCATAGACTAAAGCAAATAGAAAGTAACGGTAGAGTAAAAGCAAACAAAGAATATGAACTTTGTTGGAAAAAAAAGAACAGGTATTATTAAGCCAAAAAGTAGGCAATACAAAGTGGAATAAAGAAATTGTGAAAAACCAAATTTATTTTATCAGAGGTTTAGGTTAAAACGAAACCACATGTAAAGCTTAGGCAATAAAATTGCGGCACTGATTAATGTCCAGGTCTAATTTTTGCAGTTTTTTTTGAAGAAGATTATTTTTTGAACGACCAAAAATAATTGCATACTATAAGGTATTAAAAGAAAGAAACAAGCACAAAGAAGACAATAAGGTTATAGATTTTTTTTTATAAGAATAAGAATCTTCAAAAGACTTCCGGGCCTAGTAAAATTTAAAATTTTTGTTAGTTTTTGAAGAAACTTGAAGAAATTTCTTGTATTTGTAATGAATAAAATCCTTGATTTTATTTCGTGCCAAAGTTATTTACTTTTTCCTTAATTTACAAATATATTAAGCATGTTTAAATCATTTAGCAAAATTCCCTTGGCATGCAATTTTCATGTTATCATGTATTTTCATTTAAGCAAAACACCTAAAATTATGCTCTTGATTTCAACACTTAACTTTCTGAATGTAAAGTCAAACCAAAAAGGCTTACTGCCAACACATACATACATAAACCTATATAAACTTGAAAGCAATTTTGATAATGAAACCCCCGAAAAATATGCAATCATCAACAAATATTATAACTTTTATTATGATTGCATACTTAAGAGAGCTTCCTATGTGGTTAAAAGTTTTTGGTCTAGATTATAGCTCCTGTGATTTAACAGCGAGTTATATCCTTTCAAACTACTTTGAACAGCTATGCTAAATAATTTCTGGTTTTATTACAATTATCATTGTTTAAAATATGTAAGAGCAAGAGAAATGGCTGCCTACTTTAAGGAGACTTAGTAAGAAAAACTTAAAAAAAGCTAAAGGGAATGAAAGAGGGAGTTTCTGCAATCAAACGGAAATACTATTACAATTCATAAGAAAACTTTTTGGCATATAAATTTCTCATTTCCTTTATTTTTGAAGCTAAAAAGCAAAAATAAAAAACCAAAAATTCTAATCTTTGAATAAATCTTTTTGAGGAAAAAAAGAAAATTTACTTCTTAGTTTTTTCTTATTCTTTTTGCAAATATTGCTTTTAAAAACATGCAAATACTAAGACTTCCGTTTAATGGGAGTGCTGAGGGATGTTTCGAAGACGTCTCTTTATTTCTTAAAGAAAGTTTTTTCATTTGAATTTTCTTTTTTATAAGTTTTCCAAAAATTTCCGTTATGATTTCTTATGCTTTTCTAAATATTTGTGGGGAGTTTATAATTTTTTTTTGCAGGAACATTTGAAAACCACTTGATTTTTATCGTTTGTCAAATGACAGTAAGAAAAGGAAGAACAAATCAAATGATATTTTTAAAAAATTTGTAAGATATTAAAGATTTTTCAGAATAGAAACATAGGTATAAATGTGTTTTTCTAATGTCAACTTTTGTACAGAAATATCTTTCTGACTACAACTTTTCAACAGAAATATCTTCCTAACGTCAACTCTTCTATACAAATATATTCCTAGCATCCACTTTTCTATCGAAATATTTTAATAACGTCAACTTTTCTGTAGAAATAGAAATTCTATAGAAATGTCTTCTTATCGTCAACTTTTCTATCGAAATGTCTTGCTATCGCCAACTTTTCTATAGACATGTCTTCCAAACGTCAAGTTTTCTATAGAAATGTCTTCCTAACGTCAACTTTTCTATAGAAATGTCTTCCTAACTTCAACTTTTCTATAGAAATGTCTTCCTAACGTCAACTTTTCTATAGAAATGTCTTCCTTACGTCAACTTTTCTATAGAAATGTCTTCCTAATGTCAACTTTTCTATAGAAATGTCTTCCTAACGTTAACTTTTCTATAGAAATGTCTTCCTAATGTCAACTTTTCTATAGATATGTGTTCCTAACGTCAACTTTTTTTATAGAAATGTCTTCCTAACGTCAACTTTTTTTATAGAAATGTCTTCCTAACGTCAACTTTTCTATAGAAATGTCTTCCTAACGTCAACTTTTCCATAGAAATGTATTCCTAACGTCAATTTTTCTATAGAAATGTCTTCCTTATGTCAACTTTTCTATAGAAATATCTTCCTATCGTCAACTTTTATATAGAAATATCTTATTATAGTAAATTTTTCTGTAGAAATGTCTTCCTTTTGTCAACTTTTCTATAGAAATGTCTTCCTATCGTCATTTTTTCTATAGAAATGTCTTCCTATCTAAAACTTTGTAATCGGAAAGTCTTCTTGAGTATATTTTTCTTATATAAATACATATATCTCATATTTTTCCCTTTTGTCCTTCAACTAAGAATTTCTATTTCTGATTTTGTATTTCCTTAAATTTCACTGAAAAAAATCTTTACAAAATTCATAAGCAAAAGCATAACTAGATCAAGATAAACCAAATTTAGTCCTTTAGCCAAAAACTATGGAAAATAAAGTTTGAAAAAAGGAAGAGAAAAAAACATTATTTTAAGCAAACTTTCTTTTTCACAGGAAAACTAAAAAGGAAGTCTTATGCTAATATCAATGCTGTTAAAAATGCCGGTCGGCTTTTGTATAAAATTAAACTTTTGAATATATATTTTTTTGTTAAAAATATTTTGACAAGAAATTATAGTGGTCAATTGAATGGAGAAAGAAAAAAAGGGGAAAAAATGTTGGAACGAAAATAAAGGAAACATATGAGGCGTATGAGTGATATGAGTAATATTGCAAAAGTTGGATATAAATCATACGTACAGTAGTTCCATAAGAACGAATGATTTTTTGAATAAAATTTAAAATTTATTTCTAAACATTTTGCATGTCTCGAAACTTTTTTCAATAATAAAAATCACATCTGCTTAGTAAAATATACAAAATATTCCTTTACTGCAATCGAATCTACAATTTTGGTTCGTTCCTATGCAAATTCTAAACAAATCAAATAGTCGGCAAACAAAAGGTTGTCTGTCAATTCTAATAAAAAATATATTTCCTTTATTTCTATTTTCCCCCTCCACTCCAAAAACATTTTCTAAACTAAATAAAAATTTCTATGGTTTGATTTTAGTTGCATTTACATTTATTTGTTCTAACCTCAATATAGCAAAAATTTTACAATAATATTTATTTCCCTTCAACTTTTTCTTTTTTTTTTTTGCATTCCTCTGCAACATGTGTAAGTGCATCATCAGGCCATGAATATTTGAATGCCTTCAATAAATAAATGCAGAGTTTTGTTTTCAATTCTTGGGGTTTTTCTGATTTGACTTGCAAAAATGGTAACAAGTCAGAAAAAACAAAAAAATACATAACAAAAAATGTACAAGATGTATACAATTTTAGACACAAAATTTATTGATAAAATGCAATAAGAAAATAAATTGTATTTAGTTTTATTTCATGTTTTTTTTTTAAGGCTGGAGAAATTTATATACAATATGAATAATATTAGGAGCAGGGAAGCAGAGAAATAGATGGAGAAAAGATGAGAATGTTGTAAATACCGACATCCTTATACCCGATTATAACAATAGACTATGACTATAAAAACGTCTTTCTAAAGTATGCTATTCTTTAGAAAAGTCATCCTTTTGTCAATTTTTCTATTCATACTTACATACGTCAACCTTACTATTCGAAAGTCAACTTTTCTAAAGAAATGTCTTCCTATCGTCAACTTTTCTACAGAAATGTCTTCATATCGTCAACTCTTCTTTAGAAAAGTCTTCCGATCGTCAACTATTCTTTAGAAAAGTCTTATAACGTCAACTTTTCTATAAAAATGTCTTCCTATCGACAACTTTTCTATAGAAATGTTTTCCTATCGTCAACTTTTCTAGAGAAATGTCTTCCGATCATCAACTTTTCTATAGAAATGTCTTCCTATCGTCAACTTTTCTACAGAAATGTCTTCCTATCGTCAAATTTGCTGCAGAAATGTCTTCCTATCGTCAACTTTTCTTTAGAAAAGTCTTTAGATCGCCAAATGTTCTTTAAAAAAGTCTTCCTAACGTCAACTTTTCTATAAGATTATTTTCCCTACGTCAACTTTTCTATATAAATGTATTCCTAACGTCAACTTTTCTATAAAAATGTCTTCCTAACGTCAACTTTTCTATAGAAATGACTTCCAAACATCAACTTTTCTATAGAAATGTCTTCCTAACGTCAACTTTTCGATAGGAATGTTTTCTTATTGTCAACTTTTCTTTAGAAAAGTCTTCCTATCTTAAACTTTTTTTAGAAAAGTCTTCCTATCGTCAACTTTTCTGTAGAAAAAGTTAATGACTTGCCGTAGGGTATTTCCTTCTAGAGAACATTTGCCTTTTCTTATATTTAATAATAAATTTAATATTTGGGAAATGCAAAACAAATTAGATATTGTTAATAAAAGGAAGTCTTTGCTGTAGAAAAAAGCTTAAAAGCCCAGTTTTGCATAAATATGAGTAAATTTTATAGATCCAGATTTTTCTTTTGTCTTCCTTGTAAATCAATTTTGCATATTTGTGTTTTTCTTGTAGATTTTTAATATTATGGTTTACTTTAGAATAATAAAATTCATAAATATTCAAAGTTTTAACGAGAGTAAAAAATGTTGCATATTTTTAGGCTAAAATAAAGAATATGGCTAAATTGATTTGGGGTTAAAATTTCTGCTCTATTTAAGATGATTTTTATGAAGTTTTATAAAGAAAAGTATATGTATTGAAGAGAAAAATTCGTGGGCGGTCACTTGGAAACATGGAAAATATATGTTTTTAAAAAGGATTTTATATGAGTAGAGTTTAGAGAAATATACGGGCACGAATTGGCAAAAGCGAAAGTTTTTTTGATTCGTTATTAAAATAAGCCATAAAGAGAATTATCAATTCATTGCTTAACTTTTTTAATTTATATCCTTTTATTTTTTTTTTCTAATCCCTTACTCAATTAGTTGTTTAATCCTTTTGTAAGAGCATTAATATTTTTAGCTCTCAAATATTAAAAATCCTAAATTGTTATTTATGGATTTTTAGTTGCATATGTCTGATGCTGGGGAAAAAGCATTATTTACCAGCATTAGCTGCAATAATAAATTTTAAATAATGTATTAACAAAATAAATACAAATATTATTGGGCTTTAAAAATTGTCATAAATAAAAGTTAAAAGGATAATAGCAACGACTTAAAAAGGAGCTATATAAGCATAGAAAAGATGAAGTGAATGAAAGCAGTAACATATTCTTAAGTTTTAAAAGAAGACCATCAGAAACTGTTTATACAAATTTCAGGTCCTTTGATTAAGCATTTTAAGGATCATATTGAAAATAATAAATTTTTCGTAGAGATTTCATTTGACTCATGAATTCAATTTATAAATTAAAACTAAGATCGTAGATCTCTAACTTCGTAGAGATTTCATATGACTCATGAATTCAATTTATAAATTAAAACTAAGATCTTTGCCGCATCGGAAAAGTTTGGATCAATTTCTGCATTAAATTGTGTTATCTTAGAAAATATCCTTTAATTATACGACCACTATTGCTTCTTTTTGTAGCTTACAATTTAAATCTAGCTAAAAGTATTAACTTGTTATTCCACTCTGTTTAGTTTAATTTAAATTTTCATTCTCTAAATTAACGTTTTAATTCCTACCTCTACTCTATAACTATCTATGGGTATACGTTTGCCAATGTGTATTAACTAAACATGTGTAAGTTTGTATATTTTCGAAAATGTCTGCAAAGTGTTAAAATATTTAAAGGTTTTTAATTTATGGCTCAATAAATAAATATCATAAATTATAAAACGCGCAATATTTTTAATAAATAAATACCTTTCGCTATTTTAGAAATTTGAAACAACAAAATTTGAAAAAAAACACACAAAAACTTAAAACGTTATCGACTAATAATAAATTAGAAAAAATGGTCACAAATCACAAAACTTGGAATAAACCAAAATTTTAAAGCTAAATTGGACAACTTAAAAAAAAATAACACTAATATAAATACATATCTAATACCTTCGTCTGTACATAATATGTACATATTATCATATTATGACTATGTCTTAGTGCATGTCATCCTATCATCAATTTTTCCATAGAAATTTTCTTCCTTTTTGTCAACTTTTCTAAAGAAATGTGTTCCCATCGTCATTTTTTCTATAGTAAAGTCTTCCTCTCGTCAACTTTTCAACAGAAAAATCTTGATATCTTCAACTTTTCTAAAAAATATCTTTCCATCGTCAACTTTTCTAAAGAAATATCTTCCTATTGTCAGCTTTTCTAGAGAAATGTCTTCCTATCGTCAATCTTTTTATAAAAATATCTTTTTAAATTCAACTTGTCTGATAAAATAACTCCAAATCGTCAACTTTTTTAAAGAAATATCTTCTTATCGTCAAATTTTCTAAAGAAATATATATAAAACGTCAACTTTTCTATAGAAAAGTTTTGCAAACGTCAACGTTTCTATATAAAAGTCTTGATAACGTCAACTTTTCTATAGTAAAGTCGTCCTAACGTCAACTTTTCTATAGAAAATTCTTCCTATCGTCAACTTTTCTATAGTAAAGTCGTCCTAACGTCAACTTTTCTATAGTATTGTTCCTATCTTAAATTTTCTATAGTAAAGTCCTCCTGTCGTCAACTTTTCTATAAAAAAAATTCTTCCTATCGTTAACTCTTCTATAGTAAAGTCTTGCAGCCATCAACTTTTCTTTAGTAAAGTCTTCATATCGTCAACTTTTCTATAGTAAAGTCTTCCTTTCGTCAACTTTTCTATAGTAAAGTCTTCCTATATTCAATTTTTCTATAGTAAAGTCTTCTTATCGTCAATTTTTCTATAGTAAAGTATTCCTATCGTCAACTCTTCTATAGTAAAGTCTTCCTATCGTCAATTTTTCTATAGTACAGTCTTCCTATCGTCAACTCTTCTATAGTAAAGTCTTCCTATCGTCAATTTTTCTATAGTAAAGCCTTCCTATCGTCAACTTTTCTATAGTAAAGTCTTCCTATCGTCAACTTTTCTATAGTAAAGTCTTCCTATCGTCAACTTTTCTATATTAAAGTCTTCCTATCGTCAACTTTTCTATAGTAAAGTCTTCCTATCGTCAACTTTTCTATAGTAAAGTCTTCCTATCGTCAACTTTTCTATAGTAAAGTCTTCCTATCGTCAACTTTTCTATAGTAAAGTCTTCCTATCGTCAACTTTTCTATAGTAAAGTCTTCCTATCGTCAACTCTTCTATAGTAAAGTCTTCCTATCGTCAACTTTTGTATAGTAAAGTCTTCCTATCGTCAACTTTTGTATAGTAAAGTCTTCCTATCGTCAACTTTTCTATAATAAAGTCTTCCCATCGTCAACTTTTCGATAGTAAAGTCTTCCTACCGTCAACTTTTCTATAGTAAAGCCTTCCTCTCGTCAACTTTTCTATAGTAAAGTCTTCCTATCGTCAACTTTTCTATAGTAAAGTCTTCCTATCGTCAACTTTTCTATAGTAAAGTCTTCCTATCGTCAACTTTTCTATAGTAAAGTCTTCCTGTCGTCAACTTTTCTATAGTTAAGTCTTCCTATCGTCAACTTTTCTATAGTAAAGTCTTCCTATCGTCAACTTTTCTATAGTAAAGTCTTCCTATCGTCAACTTTTCTATAGTAAAGTCTTCTTATCGTCAACTTTTCTATAGTAGAGTCTTTCTATCATCAACTTTTCTATAGTAAAGTCTTCCTATTGTCAACTTTTCTATAGTAAAGTCTTCCTATCGTCAACTTTTCTATAGTAAAGTCTTCCTATCGTCAACTTTTCTATAGTAAAGTCTTTCTATCGTCAACTTTTCTATAGTAAAGGGTTCCTATCGTCAACTTTTCTATAGTAAAGTCTTCCTATCGTCAACTTTTCTATAGTAAAGTCTTCCTATCGTCAACTTTTCTATAGTAAAGTCTTCCTGTCGTCAACTTTTCTATAGTAAAGTCTTCCTATCGTCATCTTTTCTATAGTAAAGTCTTCCTATCGTCAACTTTTCTACAGTAAAGTCTTCCTATCGTCAACTTTTCTATAGTAAAGTCTTCCTATCGTGAACTTTTCTGTAGTAAAGTCTTCCTATCGTCAACTTTTCTATAGTAAATTCTTATTTTTGTCAACTTTTCGATAAAAATTTCCTCCCGTTATCAGTCTATAATTAGTCCATGTCTAAGCCTATGTCTTATGTGTAGGTCTGTATCCTAATCTGCGTCTGAATCTGTACTCTTAGGATTTGTCTTAGTTAATATCCCTGTCGAAGTCTAAGCCTGTCTCTTAGTCTTTGTCCTTTTGAAATATACTTTTTAAAAACAAATTATATTTTATTTTTCTATTTGTTTCTTCCAACTTTTAATGAAAAAGTATCACAAAACTAAAAACAAACTTATTTATAATAATTAAAAAATAAGCAGCAACAATTTAAATATTTATATATTCTTCATATACAACAAACAAAAAGGACATCTAAAGGACACTTGTAAATGTGAAGTAGAAAAAGCCAAGCTAAATAAATAAAGAATGAAAGAACATTTACGATTTGTTATAATTTGCTTGCTAACTATAGAAACAATAAAGTTAGGAAAGGTGTGGAGGGTGTGTTTTTGAAACAAAGAACAAAGGACATTAAGAATTAAGGACTTTTTAACTTACCCCTGTTAAAGCTTGTTTATCATTTAAAATGGATGCAGCTGCTGCCGCGGTTGTTGTTAAGGCAGTTGGTGAGGTAGAAGCCGTAGTGTTATCTGGTGTAAAATATGTTAAGAAAGCACAACCTGAAAGGAAGCGGAAAAGAATTTATATTTAAGTTAATAGGATAAAATATTAAACAGAGAAGTAATGTAGATAAAATCTATAAAGTAAATAGAATGAAATGGCTTTTCGAAAGGCAATTTTTTATAAAATTTTAAACTAAAACAGGGAAAGTATTTAAGTAAATAAATAAAGAAGTGTATAATTGTTATACTTAGGAGGTAATTTTAAAATATTTATTTTATGTACGATTTATATCATAATTTTTTAAATAGCTATTCCTTTTAGATAACAACTTTTTCAAAGAACTATAACTTTTAACGTTGTCCCCTTATAAAAATTCTAAACCCCAAATATAAAACTTTTTATAGATGCCATTCATTAGTCAGTCAAGTCTCATTAGAGGTTTTAATTAGTGACTTTTTTGGCTAAATGAACAAAAACTCAAAAACTTAAAACATTAACATAAAATTAGCAGACTTTATGACACTCTCTAATGAAAATAAAAGACGAAAAAGACAAAAAACTATAAAAACAAGTGACTCTTTAACACAGCCATTAACATCAAACACCTTAGAAAAACTTCAAAACAGAGACAGACACTCATACATAAAAAATACATATGAATGGCGGTATGAAAACAGGAAACAGGATAAAGAACATGTGAATAATTAGAAGAATAGTAGAGAGAAAAAATGTGGGGATATATACAGAGATATCGTCAACTTTTCTAAAGAAAAGTCTTCCTATCGTCAAGTTTCTAAAGAAAAGTCTTCCTATCGTCAAATTTTCTAAAGAAAAGTATTCCTATCGTCAACTTTTCTATAGAAATGTCTTCCTATCATCAAATTTTCTATAGAAATGTCTTCCTATTGTCAACTTTTCTATAGAAATGTCTTCCTATCGTCAACTTTTCTATAGAAATGTCTTCCTATCGTCAACTTTTCTATAGAAATGTCTTCCTATCGTCGACTTTTCTATAGAAATGTCTTCCTATCGTCAACTTTTCTATAGAAATGTCTTCCTATCGTCAACTTTTCTATAGAAATGTCTTCCTATCGTCAACTTTTCTATAGAAATGTCTTCCTATCGTCAACTTTTCCACAGAAATGTCTTCCTATCGTCAACTTTTCTATAGAAATGTCTTACTATCGTCAACTTTTCTATAGAAATGTCTTCTTATCGTCAACTTTTCTATAAAAATGTCTTCCTATCGTCAACTTTTCTATAGAAATGTCTTCCTATCGTCAACTTTTCTATAGAAATGTCTTCCTATCGTCAACTTTTCTATAGAAATGTCTTCCTATCGTCAACTTTTCTATAGAATGTCTCCCTATCGTCAACTTTTCTATAGAAATGTCTTGTTATCGTCAACTTTTCTATAGAAATGTCTTGTTATCGTCAACTTTTCTATAGAAATGTCTTCCTATCGTCAACTTTTCTATAGAAATGTCTTCCTATCGTCAAATTTTCTGTAGAAATGTCTTCCTATCGTCAACTTTTCTGTAAAAATGTCTTCCTAAATATCGTCATTTTTTCTATAGAAATGTCTTCCTATCGTCAACTTTTCAATAGACATGTCTTCCTATCGTCAACTTTTCTATAGAAATGTCTTCCTATCGTCAACTTTTCTATAGAAATGTCTTCCTATCGTCTAGTTTTCTATAGAAATGTCTTCCTATCGTCAACTTTTCTATAGAAATGTCTTCCTATCTTCATCTTTTCTGTAGAAGTGTCTTCCTATCGACAACTTTTCTATAGAAATGTCTTCCTATTGTCTTACTTATACTCACTTCACTGTTCATTTCCTAAATGTCAAACTTTAGAGCTAATTTTTTATAGACAACCAAAATTTTGTTATTACTATTCTACCATTAACGATAGCAGCTGTCATTAGAAAACTTTCAGGATGTAGTTTGAATAAAAACGTGTTAGAAAAACATCATTATTGCTTTTTTAACTCTTTCATATGTAGCCGAAGCTATTATGTCCCTTAGAAACGATTAAAAAAACTAAAATGTCCTTTTGTTATTTTGACCACCAAATAATAGGGACCAACTAACAATGAGCTCTAAAATGATGCTTTTGTCAAATGTTTATTTTAATTTGGCAAATTTTTAGCTTGACCTTTTGCAGTTGTCTCAATGTTCACACTCTATCAGGATTTAAATGAGTATTTTTTTCAACATAAAAAGAGAAAAATAAAATTTTTTGTAAAAGGCACTTGTTCCTTTTATTTTGAGGTTCCATGTTTTCGTAATTCGCTAAAACAAAAGGCTTGTAATTTCTGCATAATGTCAACTGCTTAATTGTTGTTTTTGTTAGAAAATTGCTATTTTTTCAGTTTTGGTTGCTAAATTGTTTGGAAAGTGTAAAAATGTGACAGCAAAAACATTGACACGCTTAAATGTTTTAGGTTTGTTGTTGGTTGGTTGAGGAGGTTTTTCGGGACACGCTATTTTTATGTTTGACAAAATTATTTGTGGAAATAGATTTAAATGTTATAATTAAAGTAGAATTGTTGCAAGAGTTTTTGTGGAAATATTTTTTTTTTTTTGGGGAAAAAGGACTAAGTCTGCGGTTTTAATTATGTCACAAAAGTATTAAAAGCAAAAATTAAGAACAAAACTAAGTTTTTTTTTTAAAAAATTCAAAAAATGGATATATAGTAACCTCGAAAATGCTGCATTATATTTACTTCAGTTCAATACTATATTATAGAACCTTATTAATAGTAAGTTGTAAGCCAGAAAAATATGTGCATTTAATGTCCTTTGAAGCAAATAGATATTTTTAAAAAACTTATTTTTAATTTGCAAAAAATATTATTTAAAAATGTGAGCTAATAAATTATATTCACAAAAACATATACGAGTACATACATACTTTTTTAAGTTGTCGAAAAGAAAATTTTCAAAAGTTTAAAAAAGGATATGTAGTAACCTCTTAAATGGTACATCACATTTTCTTAAATACATCTCCATATTATAAGATATATTTTAGCACAAGTTGTATATCAGAATAATATTTTTTGTTATATCCTTTCAAGCTAAAATTATTTCTTCTTAATTTTACTTAAGAAAATTATCTAAATATTTTTAAAAAAGTTCAAAGTTCTCTTAATATCCTTCACAAAGTAATTATGTAATTTAGTACAAAAACTGTTTGTAATTTTACAGATTAATAACGGAGAAGACATTGCTTTTTACTTATTTCTAAAAAATATTAAGCAATTTTTACGATTAGTAGCAAATTTATATGTAACTTTAAAAAAGGATATATGGTGACCTTTAATGTGCTTTGACATTTTTACAAAATAGGTCTTGTATATTATAGAGGGTATAAAGGTACAAATTATGAGCAATGATAAAATGTCCTTGTATTATCCTTTATGGGTAAAAAATGATTTTTTTTTTAATAATTTTAGAAAAAATTTTTAAATATTAATACAGATATTAGAAATTTTAAACAGTTTTAAACCTCTTCAAGTTTCATAATTTAATCTGATTTCATACCTATCGCAGAACATGAAACGGGTTTCCAGTTTACAATTAATTTTTCAATATTTGTTCGTAATTCATTGCAAATAAATATCTGTATATTTCTACATATTTTTCATATTCATGCTCATAAACATATTTGTTGCATATATTTTACAATTAGTAGCAAAATTATATGTAACATTAAAAAAGGATATATGGTGACCTTTAATGTATGTTAATATTTTTACAAAATAAGCTTTGCATGTTAAAAAACATAATAAAGCACAAATTGTGAGAATGGATAAAATGTGCTAGGATTATCCTTTTCGAGTAAAAAGTAAAATTAAAATTTTTAAAAATTTTAAATTTTTACACAAGTTTGAGACACTTCAAACAGTTTCAAATCTCTTCAAGTCTCATAATTTATTCTGATTTCATATCTATCGCAGAATATGAAAAGGGTTTCCAGCTAACAATTATTTTTACAATATTTGTTTGTAATTCATTGCAAATAAATATCCATACACTTTTATATCTTTTTACACATTCATGCTTATAAACATATTGTACATATTTATGCGAGTGTTTGGTTCTTTATCAAAGCGTATGGCCATTTATAAACCAACGAAATTTATCAACTTGTCCCCTGTGGGTGTAAAATCAAAATTATTTATTAAGAATTATAATATATTATCGTGTGTATAATTAATTTAATGATTGTAAGAGATTTTATTTTTAGCCATTTACATTATGCTCCCCGACACCTGCCTGAACTCACACCATGAATTAATAATTCATAAATTTTGTAGACAAAAACACGCGTCATCTATTATGCAGCATTTAATTGGTTAAAGTAGATTTTTAATAAATCATTTATGAAGTCTCGATACTACAATAAAAGCACGTTTAGGCAAGAACTCGAACGACACCACAAAACCATTAGCCTTAAACTGATAACTAAACAATAAACATACACCGACTCACACCTTATTTTCACGGCAAGTGTGCTGGTATCCTTTTATTAGTACGAGTACATATTGTGTTTGAGTAAATTCCTTTATCCCATAATATCCAACATTTGTAAGTAACAATAGCTTGAACACGCTTAAAAGCCTCTTGTATTAAGAATAACCTGTATAATGACTATTATGTTATTGTCAGGACGAACGCCAAAAAGAGTCCTCCAGACCTTAAGGCTTCTTTTTCTTTAGCAGGTTTTAATAAATAAATACTTCTGGAAATTCTTTTTGCTATAGTTTCTTCAAATAACACAAGTTTTTCTTAGCTGTTACAATATTCACCGGCTTTTGTTATTATCCTGGCAAATACTTGTAGTATAAAAAGGCGCAAGTTTTTTCTTGAGGGTGTTGGCTAGAGCCAAAACTTTACTTACATATATACATGTGCTTATGCTTTCTCAGAGTCCTTCTATGTATAAACTTTGACATCTTTGCTTTTATGTATTTAAGAACAAACATGTGCATAATTTATTTATTAAAAGCCATTAGCTTAAGAAAATGTTATAGCTTTTTGTCCCTAGGAGCTTGAAAAATTAGATGATTGTAGTAAGAATTATGTTAAAATTAAAAAATTTATAAATTTAACACCTAAAACAAACAATTAGAAAATTTGTAAAACTTTTTATAAAAAAGGATATACTGTGACCTCAAAAATGCTTTGTTAAATTTGTAAAAATCTTTTACTATATTTAAGGGAACCCTTAAACACAAATTGTGGATTTAAAAAAATGTCCTTGCGATGTCTTTTTATTACAAAAATTTCAATAAATAGAAATATTTTTGAAAAATTAGCTGATAGTAGTAAAAATTATGTTAGAATTCAGAACTAAATAAATTTAACACTTAAAACAAACAATTAAAAAACTATTAAAACTTTTTATCAAAAAGGATATACTGTGACCTCAAAAATGCTTTAATACATTTTCAAAAATGTTTTAGTATTTTCAAGGAAACTCTTAAAGATAAATTGTGGACTAAAAAAATGTCCTTGTGATGTCCTCTTATTACAAAAATTTTAATAAATATAAATATTTTTGAAAAATAAACTAATTGTGGTAAGAATTATGAAACTTAATAAATTTTAACACTTAAAACGAACAATTAGGAAATTATTAAAACTTTTTATAAAAAAGGATATATTGTGACCTCAAATATGCTTTGATAAATTTTCAAAAATCTTTTACTTTATTAAAGGGAACCCTTAAGGACAAATTGTGGACTTAAAAAATAGTCCTTGCAATGTCCTTTTAATGCAAAAATTTTAATAAATATACATATTTTTTGAAAAATAAGATGATTGTAGTAAGAATTATGTTAGAATTGAGAACTAAATAAATTTCACACTTAAAACAAACATTTAGAAAATTATTAAAACTTTTTATAAAAAAGGATATACTGTGACCTCAAAAATGCTTTGATAAATTGTCAAAAATTGTTCACAATCTTCCAGGAAACGCTTAATGACAAATTGTGGACTAAAGAAAATGTCCTTCCAATGTCCTTTTATTACAAAAAATTCAATTAAATTAATTAAGTTAATTAAAGCAATATTTCTCAAGACAATAAAATACATGTTTTGATCTAAAAAAATATCCTTAAAAATATAATTAAAAAAACAAGAAATGAATAGGAAAACTGAGGCTTGGCTTCTTTATTTCCATTTTTATGAATAAAATTTATGTTTCAAAAATGGAAATACTAACATCATATTTTTTTACTAACCATTTTCCAAAAAGAACCATTGCATAAAATAAACCACCATGTGCTAAAGTATTAAGAGAATAAATAATAACTCGTAATTTCAAAGATTGATGTAAATCCTTTTTAGAAGTATGTTTATTTTATTCCCGTTAATAGTTATTAGTAAATACGGAGAAATTTCTTAATAAGAAAGTTTTATTTTTGAAAAACTTATTTTTTTTTCTAAAAGGACCATTTATTGACATAGTTTTCTTGCTTACAACTTATATTTAGATTTATTTTACAATATAAGGCAGATTTGAAGTAAATATATTATAGCATTTCATAGGTCACAGTATATCCTTTTTGGAAAATTTAAGAAAAATCATTAAAAATGTCTTATTTCGATTAGTCTAAATGTGTTTTTTCATACTTGTTAAAAATTTATAATAAAATTATTTTAAAAATTTTCACAATTATCAGCTTCTTAAAAAAGGACCTTATAATTACATCGTTTTCTTGCCTACAACTTGGGTTCGGATGTGCTCTAAAACATGATGATTTTTTAATAAAAAAATATCACAGCGTTTCAAAGGTCACCATATATCCTTTTTAAGGTTTAAAGTATTTTTTGAAAATTTGTATAATTAAAAACTCTTTTTATAAATTTAGCTTGATATAAGTGAAAAAAACGAAATCAGTTGTTAAAAATGGTATAAATTTTTGTCTTCTTCAGTAGAATTTTTGGCAAAATTTTTATATTTGTTAAAACTGTATTTCAGGAGTTATTTTAAAATCATTTGAATGTATATCAACATATTTTTATTTGATTTTATTTGCCTTTAAATAGCTATTTCATTTCCTATTTGTCTTTAAAATATTTATAAGGACCTTTATTAGACACTTGCCCTCAAAAGATCCTTCGTTTTTTACAACTTACTTAACAATAAGTACAGCTGTAAAGATTTGTTTGTGTTCATATTTGAAACAAGGAAAAAATGAACACGCTTGAAAATACATTTCTGCCAACAAGAACCAAAAAGCAGCCAACAAAATCTGTAGCCAAAATAAGGAGAAAAAAATGGAAAACAAAACTTATTTTTACACTTTTTTGTAAGAGTTTTTTTTGTTTGTAAAATGTTTGTCATCATGTGTAAAGCTGCTAATGACTTTTAAAGTAGATGAATGTACTTGTAGTTACAACTCACACAGAGAAAAAGGCTACTTATACAAGAACAAAATTTTGCTGTTAACAAAGTTACAAACGTTTTTTAAAAGAGTCTAGTAAAAAAGGAGGAAGGAGCAAGAGAAAAAAGAAACAAACTTTTTAGCAGTTATAAAACTGAGTGCAAAGCCACATGTTTGCAAAACATAACTCATACAATGATACTTAAAAGAGTCCTTTTTGGCTTACACACTTTCAGACTAACATATAAACATTTAAGATGTAGAAGAGTAGAATATGCCTGCTCCTTTTTATATAATAAAGCTTTAAAAAATATCACCAGTAATAACCTACAATTGCGGAAATCATTTAACGACAATTTTTTAAAAAATATAATTTTTCTTTTATTTTAGGTTTCCTCTTGCTTTCCCGTACTCTTAACAAAATCTAAAACACATACTCTTCCTATATAAAATTTATATTTCTTTTTATATTTTTTTGGTGAACCGGAAATAATTTAAACATAAATAAGCCTGCTGTTTCAATACAGTCTTAAAATTCTCACACATTCTTACACACACGTTCACATTATCCCCCTCCCCTCCCTTTCCCTCTCCTTTAGTTAAGCAGTAAAAATTATAAAGTAACAGAAACATAAAAAGCTATTTTTTTTGTAGCTTGTTTATGGTTTAATAACATTTTTATAACCCTTTTACAAATAAAGAGAAAGAAAAAATTTAATAAAAAAAACAAAAATAATACATTTATTTTCTTATATGTTCCAATATGATTGTATTGGTGTTTGTGTGTGTATGTCCTTGTATGAGTATATTTGCTTTTAATGTTTATTACACACATGTGCTGTTGACATTATTTTGAATTATAATTTTATTTTTTCTTTCCCTATTTTGAACAAAAAAAAAGGTTAAGGAATTTACAAAACGAAAACAGGCCAGAAAGGATATTAAAAGGATATATTTAAAGCTTACAATTTGTGTTTAAGTGTATGCTATTGCATAAAAAAATATTTTATGTAATAAGTTGCAGGATTTCAAAGGTCACTATATGTCCTTTTTCGAAAATCATACAATTTTGTTGAAATTTTTGTTATTCTGCTATAATTATAAGTTCTTATGTACAAAATTCATAAGACAAAGACGATTTTCTTAAAAGTATTTTTAAATGTTGTTTTTTTTCATTAGAAGGTCATCATCACAACGTTTTTTTTTTTTTGGAATACTACTTATGTCAAAGTGTGTTTAATAGTAGACTGAGACATTGAAGTAAATATGTAGTAACATTTCTGAGGTCACCATATGTCCTTTTTAATCAGTTATGAAATATATTTAAATTTCAATTTTTAGGGTTTCTAGAAGGGGGTCCTTCAAATATTTCAAATAAATTCTAAGTTTACCCCTGCTGTAACAGCATTAATTCTTTCCTTACGCTTTATTTATTTTATACATATTTTTTTTCTGTTACTTTTGTTCTTTATTTTCATTTTATTATTTTTTTTCTTATATTAATTTCTTCTTTTATTTTCACTGCTTTCATACTTCTGTGTATATAAAAGTAATTATGGTCTAGTTAATGCCAACGTCTAATTACTTGTTAAAAGTTTCTGTAACGTTTTATGTGCAAAAAGGATATGTATGAATGTATAAGACTATAAACTCTTAACTACATGAATGTATGTGTGTGTGTAAGTATTAATTTAAAGGAATTAAATTAAATTTCCCTATGAACAGAAAATGTCCATTAAATACAATTTGCAAGAAGACATAGATTTGTATGTTATATCCTAGAATTTATGTCGTAATGGGTATTAGCTTTGTTTAGTTACACGACTTAAGTCGACAAAAAAATAATAAAACATGTTAATGTAATTAGTGCGAAGCTACTAATAATGCTGTAAATGAGCTGGAAGGATATGAGGATAATGTAGTATTAATAAGCTTTAAATATGGGATTCGAGGCTTTAGAAACATAGTGTGTAAAGAATTTTTCGTTTAAGAAGAAAATTTTTCGGTTTCTCTTTAGAAAATTTTTCGTTTCAAAAAACTTTTTTTAGAAAAAGGATATATGGTGACCTCAGCAACGATGCATTATATAAAGTTGATGCAAATTTTAAGCCAGTGAATATTTAGAATTTTCTATAATAATTATTTCGTCATAGAAAAATGTATCTAAAAAAAATATTTTTTTAAAAAATTGCTTTCCAAAAAAATTGTATCTTTAGAATTATTTTCTTACAAGTTTTTTGGTTTTAAAAAATTTTTAGTTTAAAAAAAAATATTCTATAAAAAAAGGATATATGGTGACCTCAGAAATGATGCATTATGTAGAACTTTTTCTCTTTCCATATTATAGGACACATTTAATGACAAACTTTAAGCTAATAAATTTTTGGTATTTTCTATAATAAATAGAAAATTTTTTCTAAAGAAAATAATTTTTTGGAAAAAATTTTTTTTCGGAAAATATTTGGTTTATAAATAATTTTGGTTTTAGAATAAATTTGGTTTTAGATAAATTTTTCTTTAAAAAATTATTGGTTTTAAAAAGTTTTTAGTTCCAGAAAAAACTTTCTATAGAAAAAGGATATACAGCGACCTCAGAAATGATGCATTATATAAAACTTTTTCTCTTTCCATATTATAGAACACACTTAAAGACAAATTGTCATAATTTTTGAAATTTTCTATTAGCAAATGAATTTTTTAAATTTTCTATAATAAATATTTCGTTATAGGAAAATTTTTCTAAAGAAAATAATTTTTTGGAAAAAATTTTTTTTGAAAAGTTTTTGGTTTCAGAATAATTTTGGTTTGAGAATAATTTTTCTTTAGAAAATTTTCGGTTTTAGAAAATTTTTAGTTTTAGAAACATTTTTCAATTGAAAAAGGATATATGATGACCTCAGAAGTGATGCATTATATAAAGCTTTTTCTCTTTCAATATTATAGGACACACTTAAAGCTAATTGTAATAATTTTTGAAATTTTCTATGAAAAATATTTCGTTATAGAAAAATTTTTCTAATGAAAAATTTTTTTTTTAAAAAATTTTTTCCAAAAAATTTTTTGTTTTAGAATAATTCTAATTTTAGAATAATTTTGGTTTAAAAATAATTTTTCTTTATAAAATGTTTGGTTTTAAGGAAGGTTTTAGTTTTAAAATAAATTTTCTATAGAAAAAGGATACAACATTTTCTTTTTCTATATTATAGGACACGCCTAAAGAAAAATTTTAAGCTAATCAATTTTTAGAATTTTCTATAAGAAATATTTTGTTATAGGAAAAATTAAAAAAAAAATGCTCAAAAATTTGTTGGTTTTAGAATATTTTTTAGTTTTTGAATAATTTTGATTTAAGATAAATTTTTCTTTGTAAAATTATTGGTTTTAGAAAGGTTTTAGTCTTAGAAAATTTTTTCGATACAAAAAGGATTTTTTTTAATTTTTTTTCCGAAAAAATTTTTGATTTTAGAATAATTTTTGTTTGAAAATAATTTTCTTTACAAAATTTTCGGTTTTAGAAAATTTTTTGTTTCAAAAAAATGTTTCTATAGAAAAGGGATATATTATGACCTTAGAAATGATGCATTATACAAAACATTTTATCTTTTCATATTATAGAACACACTTGAAGACAAATTTTAGGCCAAATTTTAAAAATTTCCTACAATAAAATTTTGTCATAAAAAGCTTTTCTAAAGAAAATAATTTAATGTTTGGTCTAAAAAAGTTTTGGTTTAAGAATAATTTTTCTTTATAAAATTTTTGGTTTAATAAAAGTTATAGTTTTAAAAAATTGTCTTCTAGAGAAAAAGGATATATGGCGACCTCAGAAATGATGCAACATATAACATTAAGTCCTACTTCATATTATAGGGTACACTTAAAGACAAATTTTAAGAAAAAGAAACATGTCCTGCTGAAGTCCTTTTAATTAAAAATTAAATTTAAAATAATTAATAAGAAAAATATCTTGTTTAAAAAAATGTGTATATTAAAATGTATAAAATCTCGGAATATCAAAATTTGGAACAAATAAAAGAAAGATATATAGTGACGTTATTTCAAAAAGGATACATAGTGACCTTTGTAATTCCAAGACATATTTCCTTTAGTCCCCCGCCATTTTATAGGGAACACCTAAAGTGAAATTCTAAGCAATAATTTTCTTGTTCTTGTAGTGTCCTTCTTGTCCTTTTAGTGTCCTTTTGAAAAAAAAGGAAAATAAAAATGTCTACATATTTAAATAGTCTTAGTTTTTCTATTTATCTATTATTATTTCCATTTTAAAACATAGAAAAAGAAATTTTACAAATTCTAAACAATTTCTAAAAATTGTCTGTTTTTCCTTAATCTTCTCATTGATTTGTTAACTTCTACACATTTTGTCGTTTTCAAGTCCTTTACCAATTGTTAATTAATTGATCCTGATTAGTTGTTGTTTTGTCTCTGTCGGTCTGTCTGTCTAAGACATATGGAGGCAATACTACAATTATATTGTACATTCATTAATTTGTGTATTTGAATTGGAATTTAACAAATACTCAAGACAAACTGACCTTTAACAAAATCTAGACGACAGTGACTGTCGTCTTTTGAATTGAAATGTAATTTATTTATAATCAAACTTACCAACACATAAACAAACATGGAGTGCTAAGGACCTAAAGAGACTCAAAAGTACAAAATGTCCTTTCAGTTTGTTAAATGTCTGTTGGGGCATAAAATTTGTATGGGTAAATGAACGAGTGAATGAATGAATGGATTTTGTAATTTACATAAATTGTTTTTAAGTAGAATAATTTTATTAGTTGCAAAGTAAAGGACTGCCATGTCTGCAGGAACAAACATATGCTTTTCAAGAGCTATCTTAGTTATTTAGCTTAGATTGGCTAAACTCCTTTGAGTGGTAGGTAAGGAGATAGGACTCATATAATATGTAAACAGCAGATATTAACTTTTTACTGAAAGTCATTCAGAGAAAACATGTGCAAAAGTTCACGCACATTTAACAAAAAAATTTTGTAGAATTTAAATTTATAAAAAGAAATGTTTGCTTAAGGTATGTAATAAAAATAATTGCATGAATCAAGGGGCAGGTAAATAGAGTTCATAGAGTAAACTAAAGTGTGTGATGTGTAGCATATGTTTTGGCGGACAAAATACTTTTACCGGTATTTATTTAGTTCTCTTTGCTGAGGCTTAAGTTTTACTTAAACGTTGGTAGTTTAATAATTTATTAACTTACTAGAACTTCCATGTCTTCACTCCAAAGTTAAGAAGACATAGCCCAGCATAGTAGTATAAACGATTTTAAATTGGTGCTAAACCTCCTGTTAATATGTTAATGTTTTTAATAGTATAATCTATTCTACGAACTTAGGTAAAAATTTAAAATTTAAAAAGTTAAAGTTTTCAAGAATCTTTAAATCTTGTGAAATATTTTCAAATGCAAAATATTCCGATAGAAATTTTTCGTTTTAGATAAATTTTTCTATGTATATCTATCAAAAATGAAAAATTTTCTATAGAAAATTTTTTCTAAAACGAAAAATTTTATATAGAAAATTTTATCTAAAACGAAAAATTTGCTATAGAAAATTTTATCTAAAACGAAAAATTTTCTATAGATATTATCTATCAAAAATGAAAAATTTTCTATAGAAAATTTTCTATAGAAAATTTTTTCTAAAACGAAAAATTTTCTATAGAAAATTTTTTCTAAAACGAAAAATTTTCTATAGAAAATTTTTTCTAAAACGAAAAATTTTCTATAGAAAATTTTTTCTAAAACGAAAAATTTTCTATAGAAAATTTTTTCTAAAACGAAAAATTTTCTATAGAAAATTTTTTCTAAAACGAAAAATTTTCTATAGAAAATTTTTTCTAAAACGAAAAATTTTCTATAGAAAATTTTTTCTAAAACGAAAAATTTTCTATAGAAAATTTTTTCTAAAACGAAAAATTTTCTATAGAAAATTTTTTCTAAAACGAAAAATTTTCTATAGAAAATTTTTTCTAAAACGAAAAATTTTCAATAGAAAATTTTTTCTAAAACGAAAAATTTTCTTTAGAAAATTTTTTCTAAACCGAAAAATTTTCTATAGCAAATTTCTTCTAAAACGAAAAATTTTGTATAGAGAATTTTTTCTAAAACGAAAAATTTTCTATAGAAAATTTTTTCTATAACGAAAAATTTTCTATAGAAAATTTTTTCTAAAACGAAAAATTTTGTATAGAAAATTTTTTCTAAAAAGAAAAATTTTCTATAGAAAATTTTTTCTGAATCGAAAAATTTTCTATAGAAAATTTCTTCTAAAACGAAAAATTTTCTATAGAAAATTTTATCTAAAACGAAAAATTTTCTATAGAAAATTTTTTCTAAAACGAAAAATTTTCTATAGAAAATTTTTTCTAAAACGAAAAATTTTCTATAGAAAATTTTTTCTAAAACGAAAAATTTTCTATAGAAAATTTTTTCTAAAACGAAAAATTTTCTATAGAAAATTTTTTCTAAAACGAAAAATTTTCTATAGAAAATTTTTTCTAAAACGAAAAATTTTCTATAGAAAATTTTTTCTAAAACGAAAAATTTTCTATAGTAAATTTTTTCTAAAACGAAAAATTTTCTATAGAAAATTTTTTCTAAAACGAAAAATTTTCTATAGAAAATTTTTTCTAAAACGAAAAATTTTCTATAGAAAATTTTTTCTAAAATGAAAAATTTTCTATAGAAAATTTTTTCTAAAACGAAAAATTTTCTATAGAAAATTTTTTCTAAAACGAAAAATTTTCTATAGAAATTTTTTTCTAAAACGAAAAATTTTCTATAGAAAATTTTTTCTAAAACGAAAAATTTTCTTTAGAAAATTTTTTCTAAAACGAAAAATTTTCTATAGAAAAATTTTTCTAAAACGAAAAATTTTCTATAGAAAATTTTTTCTAAAACGAAAAATTTTCTATAGAAAATTTTTTCTAAAACGAAAAATTTTGTATAGAAAATTTTTTGTAAAACGAAAAATTTTGTAAAGAAAATTTTTTCTAAAACGAAAAATTTTGTATAGAAAATTTTTTCTAAAAAGAAAAATTTTCTATAGAAAATTTTTTCAAAAACGAAAAATTTATTTGTTCATCTTTTCTTAAAATAAATTTTCATTATACCACTTCTTTTTTTGAAGAATGTCCAAAACATTTTTAGCAACTTCAGTCAATTGATATGCTTATTGGCAATATTAAAATCAAGCCAATGCATGAATAAAATGGCAAAAGAATTTCAATTACCGGAAGTTTTTGCAGCAAATATCTCTATCCTCCTCCTGCTTTTACTTTTGTGGCTCGTGTTATTTTTTATGCTTGAAGGACCTTTTCAAAACAAATTTTCGACAAATTGATATTTCTCGTTTGTTATCTATTTGGGATATTTTTTTTTACCCAAAAATATTTGGTGTTCTTTTTTTTTGGAAAAGAAAAAAGCTGAAACTTCATAATATTTAAGAAACAAAAAATGTTAAAAATGTTTGTATGATTGGGTGTAAGTTTAACCCGAAACTGCCAAATGCAATTGTTTTTAATGCCTTTTTGCCCAACACATAACTTATTGTTTTTGGCTAAATACCAAAATATAGACAAATATATGGACGGACACTTTTACATATAGAGTTCATATACATTTTAAATAGCAGCAAGTTAAGACAAACCTTTTTTTTGTTTAATTTTTTTCTGAAAAGAGAAATTTTAGAAAAAAAACTCTTGCATATTGATATAAGCCATTTAAATTTATACGAAGGATTCTCATGAAAAGTTCATATGAAAAAAATCATTTGGAAGTCTCGAAACAAAACCACCTGCTTTGGCTACAAGAAAAACAGAATTTTTAAATCAAAAGAGCTAAAAAGAAACAAGTAAAGGAAAAACTAAATTCCCTTTTAAAATATTCAACAAAAGCAGCCAAGACTAACTCTACTAGAGCACTAGAAAAGGACTAAAATGGCTAAAGTCATCGCCACTCGTCCTCGCTGGCAATTGCATGCTTGTCATGAACATTTAGAGAAAATTTTCAGTTTTTATTTTTCTTTCATGAAGGCGTGTTTCATTTTATGCTGGCGTTTCTGTATTATTTTTCTTTTCGAGTCTCCTGTATTTTGTGGTTTCTAACTATTTTGCATTTGAGGTAAGAAGGCTGAAAAAAGCTGTCAAAATTTTATATTTCTTTTTCAATTTATGGCCACAATAAACTAAATATTTTTGGGGGTAGTTCCATTTTTAATTTAAATAAAATTTTCTAGCCTTTAAATTAGAAATGAATGATTGAAAATTATGAATAACAACATGATATTTTTAAAACATGTTACAATGAACTAGATTTGCTATAGAACATTTTTTGATTTATAAAATATTTTCTGATTTATAAAAAATTTTTTCGTTTCAAAAAAAAATTTATAGAAAATTTTTCGTTGTAGCAAATATTTTCTATAGAAAATTTTTCGCTGTAGCAAAAATTTTCTATAGAAAATTTTTCGTTTCAGAAAAAAATTTTCATAGAAAATTTTTCGTTTCAGAAAAAAATTTTTATAGAAAATTTTTCCTTTCAGAAAAAAATTTCTATAGAAAATTTTTCGTTTCAAAAAAAATTGCTACAGAAATATTTTCGTTGTAGAAAAAATTTTATATAGAAAATTTTTCGTTTCAAAAAAAATTTCTATAGAAAATTTTTCGTTGTAGAAAAAATTTTCTATAGAAAATTTTTCGTTTGAGAAAAAATTTTCTGTAGAAAATTTTTCGTTTGAGAAAAAATTTTCTAAAGAAAATTTTTCGTTTGAGAAAAAATTTTCTATAGAAAATTTATCTTTTGAGAAAAAATTTTCTATAGAAAATTTTTCGTTTGAGAAAAGATTTTCTATAGAAAATTTTTCGTTTGAGAAAAAATTTTCTATAGAAAATTTTTCGTTTCAGAAAAAATTTTCTATAGAAAATTTTTCGTTTTGAAAAAGATATTTTTTTTAGGAAATTTTTTGTTTAAGAAAAAATTTTATATAGCTAATTTTTTAAGTTCCTTTCCTTTCAGAAAAAAGTTTCTATAGAAAATTTTTCGTTTCAAAAAAAATTGCTACAGAAATATTTTCGTTGTAGAAAAAATTTTATAAAGAAAATTTTTCGTTTCAAAAAAAATTTCTATAGAAAATTTTTAGTTGTAGAACAAATTTTCTATAGAAAATTTTTCGTTTGAGAAAAAATTTTCTATAGAAAATTTTTCGTTTGAGAAAAAATTTTCTACAGAAAATTTTTCGTTTGAGAAAAAATTTTCTAAAGAAAATTTTTCATTTCAGAAAAAATTTTCCAAAAAAAAGTTTTTCGTTTGAGAAAAAATTTTCTATAGAAAATTTTTCGTTTTAGAAAAAATTTTCTATAGAAAATTTTTCGTTTGAGAAAGAAATTTCTATAGAAAATTTTTCGTTTAAGAAAAAATTTTCTATAGAAAAGTTTTCGTTTGAGAACAAATTTTCTATAGAAAATTTTGAGAAAAAATTTTCTATAGAAAATTTTTCGTTTGAGAAAAAATTTTCTATAGAAAAGTTTTCGTTTGAGAACAAATTTTCTATAGAAAATTTTGAGAAAAAATTTTCTATAGAAAATTTTGAGAAAAAATTTTCTATAGAAAATTTTTCGTTTGAGAAAAAATTTTCTATAAAAAATTTTTCGTTTGAGAAAAAAATTTCTATAGAAAATTTTTGGTTTGAGAAAAAATTTTCTATAGAAAATTTTTCGTTTGAGAAAAAGTTTTTCGTTTGAGAAAAAATTTTCTATAGAAAATTTTTCGTTTGAGAAAAAATTTTCTATAGAAAATTTTTCGTTTGAGAAAAAATTTTTCGTTTGAGAAAAAATTTTCTATAGAAAATTTTTCGTTTGAGAAAAAATTTTCTATAGAAAATTTTTCGTTTGAGAAAAAATTTTCTATAGAAAATTTTTCTTTTGAGAAAAAATTTTCTATAGAAAATTTTTCTTTTAAGAAAAAATTTTCTATAGAAAATTTTTCGTTTGAGAAAAAATTTTCTATGGAAAATTTTTCGTTTGAGAAAAAATTTTCTATAGAAAATTTTTCGTTTGAGAAAAAATTTTCTATAGAAAATTTTTGGTTTAAGAAAACATTTTCTATAGAAAATTTTTCTGTTAAGAAAAAATTTTCTATAGAAAATTTTTCGTTTGAGAAAAAATTTTCTATAGAAAATTTTTCGTTTTAGAAAATTTTTTTTTTAGGAAATTTTTTGTTTAAGAAAAAATTTTCTATAGCTAATTTTTCAAGTTTTCAAAAAATTTGAAATAGAAAATTTTTCGTTCAGAAAAAATTTTTATTTTACAAAAAAAAAATGTAATTGAGAATTTTTTGTTTTAAAAAAAATTTTATAGAATATTTTTCTTCATTTGCTTTGGGAATAAATCTAGGCTTTAATTTATGTAATTGAGTGTTTAAAAATTCTATAATAAAACTTTCATTTTTGCTTCCCCCTAGGAATTGTTGTAATTTAAGGATTCCCTTAGTTTTTTACGCAACATCTTTTTTATTACTTAACAAAACAATTTCTGCTTTTTTATATTTATAAATAATTTAATTCTTAAAAAAACTATTTCCCCTCTAAAACTCAACTAAACCCAAAAGCACATATGAACTAAAAACTAAAATATAGAAAAAACTAGAAAAAAAACTTAAAAAGGAACCCTAATGGTTAATGGCTGCAACAACTGGGGGAGAGCAAAAAAAAGTATAACAACAAAAGCTGCTCCAAACACTTGGCGGGTAGTAACTAGTTGTTGGCTGGTTAAAGCTCAATGGTTGGTTGGGTTTGGCTGACTAAATGTTTGTATGGTTGGCAGTTGGTGCTTGAATGTTTTTGGATAGTTAAAGGCTTTTAAAAGTAATTGCCAGGACCCAAGTGTATGTTACGAGCAATATTTTTATGCATTTTCTAAATGCTTTTAACAATATTACTAGGGTTTTAAAATTTATGTAATTCTTTTTTTATATTTTCAACTAAAAAAACAATTTTTCTGTTAGCAATAAAAAAATTAAATTAAACAAAACCATTAAATCAAAGAATTTTAAGAAAATTACAAAAAGTGTTGCATACTTACTGGCTATATGTTCGTTATGAAAGGCCAACATTGTTTTCTTTTGTTAATATTTTTTAAAATTTTTCTTTTCTTTAAAAAAAAAAAACTTAAATTATTTTCTCTATATATCCTTACAGCTTTTTAACACTTGTCACAAAATTTATTATTTATGTTGTTTAAGTTTAACACCTGCAAAGAGTCGAAAAGAAAAAAAGGATACAAAATATTATTATTAACATTAAAACTTTCGTAGAATAAACATAAATATAAACAAATTTGTTTAAAATAAATATAAAAAGTTTGTTTTATACTTTTGCCAACATTTATTTATTTGTTGCACTTTTTTATCTGCCACCTTGCCCTTTCATCTCTTAGGTTTTAGCTGTTTGACAAATGCGTCTGGTTGTGTTTTTTGTTATATCACTAAAAATCTTTGTTATTCTTGAGCTCAAATTCATTTGAAAAATGATTTTAGTTCTACAAAATGTCTTATAGATTTTAGTGGAGTCGAAAATTTGAAAGGACTAAAATAGTTAAATTTTCAAAAGTTCAACTTTCGCAGACTTAACAATTAGTCATATTCTAAACTTGTCTGATCATAATTATTATTCTAATCACAGTTTAATACATGGCTTTGATTAGATAATAACCTAGACATGGTCAAGTCAATACCTGGATATAGTCCGAAACTACTTTCTTACTCTGGTCATAGCTTAGCAATAGTCCGATCATAGTCTTGTCATAATAATAGTCTGGTCATAGTCTGGCCATAGTCTGGTCATAGTCTGGTCATAGTCTAGTCATAGTCTGATCATAGTCTGGTCATAGTATGGCCATAGTCAGGTCATAGTCTGGCCAAAGTCAGGTCATAGTCTGGTCATAGCCTGGTCTTAGTCTGGTCATAGCCTGTTCATAGTCTGGTGATAGGTTAGCCATAGTCTGGTCATAGTCTGGTCATGGTCTGGTCATAGTCTGTTCATAGTCTGGTCATATTCTGGCCATAGTCTGGTCGTAAAGTGGTCATAGCCTGGTCATAGTCTAGTCATCTTCGGGCCATAGTCTGGTCATTGCTTGGTCAGAGTCTGGTCATAGTCTGATCATAGTGTGGCCATAGCCTGGTCATGGTCTGATCATGGTGTGGCCATACTCTGCTCATAGTCTGGTCATAGTCTATTCATAGTCTGGTGATAGTTTAGTCGTAGTCTAATCATGGACTAGTCATAGTATGGCCTTATTCTAGTCACAGTCTGATCATAGTCTGGTTACAGGCTGGTTATAATCTTGTCATAGTCTGGCCATTATTTGGCCATATTCTGGTCATTGTCCAGCCATAGTCTGGTCATAGGCTGGATATTGTCTGGCCATGGTCTGGCCAGGCAGGCTGGTTATAGTCTGGTCATAGTTTAGTTATAGTCTGGTCATAGTCTGGCTATAACCTGATCATAGTCTGATCATGGTCTGGCTACAGTTTCATCATAATCTGGTCATAGTCTGGTCATGGTCTGGCCATAGTCTGGACATAGTCTGGTCATAGTCTGGCCATAGTCTGGTCAAAGTCTGGTAATAGCCTGATCATAGTTTGATCATGGTCTGGTCATAATTCGGTTATAGTCCAACCATAGCCTGGTCGTATTCTGCTTATAGTGTGTTCTTAGTTTGGTTTTAATCTGGTCATATTCTAATCATAGTATGTTCATAGTCTGGTTATAGTCTGGCCAAAGTCTGATCATAGTACTTTCGCAGTCTAGACTACGACTTGCAATTTTGATAGCAATTTTTTTTTTTTGGCTCTAAGGAAAACGCTCTCAGTCTTTATTTGTTTTTCTCCTAACCCACTTCAATTTTGTTAATCTATAATTTATTATTTGTTCACCAACTTTTAGCTCAAACTTGTTCATCTACTTCCGTTATGTTTTAGTTATTTCATTTCTTTTTGCTTTAGCGGAAATGTCTCGTCAAATTGTAACAAATACAAGCAAAAAAAAAAATTCACGCCGCGAAGAAAATTATTATTTTCCTATTAAAAAGTATTTAAGGAGTGATTGAGAGTTTTGTTTTTAGGGTAAGGAAATATTTGATATTAAAGTGGAAATTTACCGAAATTGTTAGCAATATAATTTTTGAATGGTATTTGACTTCTAATCAATATTTTAGGGCATTTGATTGAAGTTTATTAATGGAACTGGAGATTGTGCAAATTTTAAATTTTGGCAGGTATTTCCGCTTGTCATATTTTGAAGGTTCGTTTTAAAAATTTGGACACTAGAAAGAAAAGCTCAGAAAAATTAATTTACAAAATTTTGAAGGCTCAACACACATAACATTTAATAGAAAAAGCTGATATAAAAAATCAATGTCCTTATATAGTTGAAAGACTTTTGTGCATCGACTAAAAAAGGGATATTGTTAAGTCTTTTTTAAAAATTTCTAAAAGTAAAAACTTAATTTTTAACTTTACTTCTTGTATTAAAAAACTCCCTTACTTCTTATTAAATCTGTTAAATGCCAACTTTTTAAAAAGTCCTTATTATAATGACTCTCTTCTTCATATTATTGTGAAAATGTTTTTTTTTTTTGGTATTTATTTATATTTATAATATTTCTACCCTTATAAGTTTCTTTTGATTTAATTTTATAATTTCACCATTCGGCTGGTGGTTTTCTTTTTTTTTCTTGTTAACCTTAAACGTATCTGTAACTGCATGTACGAAGGAGACCTCAGGGTATTATAACAAATTTTAATCAAAAACTCATTTAGAGTAAAACGTTGTGAATAACTAAAATACACTTACACTTTTATTCACTTATTCAAACACACACACGCTCACTAACACTCAAACAGTTAGAAGGGAATTAGAGATTAAAGTGGAAAATTTAGAGAGAAATGTTTGTGCCTGTGTGTGTTTAGCTAAACATTTATATGATGGAAATTTTTAGCCGAGTTAAAATTGTTCTATTTTCTTTTTTTTAGGTTAACTAGAAAATTTGATTTTATTTCAATTTAAGTTTTGAAATGAAAACCACAAAATTCATTAGCGAAAAATCCTTGATAGCAAAATAACGATGAAACAGCAATAGAAAATTTGATAAATATTTTATATAAATATTAAAATTTAGAACAGAAAAAAAGTGTAATCATGTTTCATAATTTTTTGGGGATTTAAATATTAAAAGAATTATTAAAAAAAAGTTGGTCATATATATTAACTAAAAATTAGTAAAAATTCTTTAAAATTTGAATGACCCAGAAAATTTTCTCATTTTCTAATTAATTATATTATATTAAGTTAATCAAATTAATATAACTATTAAATCAGCTCTATAAAAATCACTTTTCCTAATATGTTCATTAAATAATCATTTAACCGGCTAAATTTTTTTTGATAAGCTCTTGATTAATTGATATAGACATAAAATTAAGAAAATATAAAAACAAAAATCAAATACCAGAAAAAAATTCTTAATAAACAAGAAAAGTCCATTAATTAAAGCCATTGCCATTTCTTGTACCAGCAAAAAAACATTATTTCATTTACCTGTAAAATATTTATTTGAAAATGAACATTTTCCTTTATTCAACCTCTACCCCCTGGAATTCCCATCCTAAAAAAGTCTGGCCTTCACTTATAATTAAAGCAGCTTTTACAATGTCATCATTAAGAGTCGAAGAGTAAGAAAAGTGTAGAAAAAATAAACTAAAATAAAACAGTTAAAAAAATTCACCATTTCTGGATGAATTTTGGAATTTTAAAGAATATCTATCATAAATAATGAAAATGACCAGACTATGACCAGGCTATGACCAGGCTATGGTCAGACTATGACCAGACTATAACCAAACTATGGCCAGACTATATCCAGACTATGACCAGACTATGACCAGACTATGACCAGACTATGACCAGACTATGACTAGACTATGACCAGACTATGACCAGACTATAACCAAACTATGGCCAGACTATATCCAGACTATGACCAGACTATGACCAGACTATGACTGGACTATGACCAGACTATGACCAGACTATAACCAAGCTATGGCCAGACTATAACCAGACTATAACCAGACTATGACCAGACTATGACCAGACTATGACTTGACTATGACCAGACTATGACTAGACTATGACCAAACTATGACATATGATCAGACTATGATCAGACTATAGCCAGACTATGAGCACACTATGACAAGACCATGACCAGACTATAACAAGACTTTGACCAGACTATGGCCAGACTATAACCAGACCATAACCAGACTATAACCAGGCTATGGTCAGACTATGACCAAACAATGACCAGACTATGGCCAGACTATAACCAGACTATGACCAAACAATGAAGAGACTATGACCAGACTATGGCCAGACTATGACCAGACTATGACCAGACTATGACCAGACTATGACTAGACTATGACCAGACTATGACCAGACTATAACCAAGCTATGGCCAGACTATAACCAGACTATAACCAGACTATGACCAGACTATGACATATGATCAGACTATGATCAGACTATAGCCAGACTATGAGCAGACTATGACAAGACCATGACCAGACTATAACAAGACTTTGACCAGACTATGGCCAGACTATAACCAGACCATAACCAGACTATAACCAGGCTACGGTCAGACTATGACCAAACAATGACCAGACTATGGCCAGACTATAACCAGACTATGACCAAACAATGAAGAGACTATGACCAGACTATGGCCAGACTATGACTGGACTATGACCAGACTATGACAAGACTATGGCCAGTCTCTGACCAGACTATGACAAAACTATGACCACACTATGACCAGACTATGATCAGACTATGACAAAACTATAACCAGACTATGACCAGACCATGACCAGACTATGACCAGACTATGACCAGACTATGACCAGACTATGACCAGACTATGACCAGACTATGACCAGACTATGACTAGACTATGACCAGACTACGACAAGCCTATGACAAGACTATGACCAGACTATGACCAGACTATGACCAGACTCTGACCAGACTATGACAAAACTATGAACACACTATGACCAGACTATGATCAGACTATGACAAAACTATGACCATGCTATGAGCAGGTTACGACCAGACTTTGACCAGACTATGATCAGACTATGACCAGACTAAGATGAGACTATTACCAGGCTATGGCCAGACTATAACCAGACTATGACCACACTATAACCAGTCCATGATCAGGCTATGACAAGACTATAATCAGGCTATGACCTGACCATGACCAGACTATCACCATACTATCACCATACTATGACCAGACTATGGACAAACTATGAAAAGACTTTGACCATACTATGCCCAGACTATGACTTGACTATGACCAGACTTTGACCAGATTATGATCAGACGATGAGCAGACTTTTGCCAGCCTATGACCAGACTATGAGCAGAATATGGTCAAACTAACCCAAGATTAAGATCAGACTATGATCAGACTATGACCAGACTATGACCAGACTATGACCAGACTTTGACTTGAATATGACTTGAATATGAGGAGACTATGATCAGACTAGTACCAGACTTTCACCAAACTATGAATAGTTTATGGTCAGACTATGATTGAACTAAGACGAGACTATGGACAGAATTTCACAAGACTATGGTCAGACAATAACCAGACTATGACCAGAATATGACCAGACTACGATCGGACTATAATAAGACCAGATTGGCAAAAATATGACCGGACTATGATCAGGTTATGGTTAGATTATAATCGCACCATAACCAGAGTAGGTATTACCAGACAATGACTAGACTTTGACCAGACTAAGGCCAGATTATGAGCATAGTATGACCAAAATAGAATTTGAAATCTGCTGGCAATGGTGTAATTTCAAGCAGAGACCCTATCGATACCTTTTTGCCAGCACTTACCCTTTTGTGCTGACCGACCAAAAAAATAAAGTTTTTCTTTTTTATAATTTTTGTTGTTGATTTTAAAACAAAAATTACAAAAAAGCCTCTTTACAGTTATTGTTGTTGTTGCAATTGTACTCATGTTGTTGTTAACTTGTTTTGTTTAAGCTTAAGGTATTTGTTTTGTTCGTCCTATGGTTTTCTCTTGTATTGGTATCAGAGAGAGAGTGTGGGAGCACAGTATGTAAGGATTCAAGTACAACTTTCTACGTGCTTTTGCAGCAAAAAGTGGTTCCATTTTCAAAAACAAAAAAAAAACATTTTTCTCTACTATTTTGAGGTTTACTTAAGGTAAACTTTTGTAAACTTTTGTCTATACCCCGGGAGAGGGAGTGAGTGGTAGTGAAACATTTTAAGGTTGTATTGAATGAAAGCAAAAATAACTAAAAGTTAAGAGTTTTTTTTAATTTTCAGGTTTTTCCCTCATTGTTATTTTGGCCAACAAACAAACAAATATTGGTAAGCAAGAAGAAAAGTTGTCTAAAATAAACAAGAGGAAAAATTTTGCAATTAGGCATTGATAGAAAAATCGATGAGTTTAAATACGAATTGTTCTGTAGTATTTTCTTTTTTTTATTTTTTTCCTATTGGCAAATGAAACAAATTTTTCTAAAGTTAAGATTATATTTGCATTTTGAAAGGGAAGCACAAAAAAATATTAGTAGCAAAAAAATTAATGAATGAAATATTTAAAGCTTTTAATTGACGAAAAAGGATATATATTTTCTAGAGAAATGAATTCTTTAATCATAAAATGAAAACTAACAAAATTAGTTAAACTTGAATTTGAAATAATCTCCACAGTTTTCTTTAGAAAAGTTGGCTTTAGCCACCGTTTCCTTTAGAGATATTAAGTCAGATTTATTTTTCTATATAGCAAAGTTGTTGTTAGCCTCAGTTTTCTTTGGAAAAGTTAAGCTAGCCTTAGTTGCCTACAGAAAAGTTGGCTTTTCCAAAAAATTGATTTATTATATATTTACTTAAAATCCTATTTTTAGTTTCCCAGGTCCTTTTTTATACATTAATCCATATACCTTGATTTTACATGGCGTTGTTTAACTTTATGTATTTACTTAAGAATTTGCTTTAAAAAAGTCATGATTGATAGTTACTTTTGTAACAATAAATCCAAAGGTTCTGTTAAATATTTACCATTTGCCTTTAGTCCTTAAGCCAGGACATCACCATTATTGCCATGAATATGTAGTAACTGTTTGTTAAACATGAACTAATCGAAAAGGCCATGAATAAAAAGGTAATGATGATTATATGTAGGAGAAGAAAATTTATATAAGACTAGAGGCTTCTTGGGGCTTTAGGGGTAGAGAAAGAGAGAGATTGAGAAATAAAATAAAGAAATCAGTGAATCTTTTCATATATACAAATGTCATAATTTCCTTCTACAAACAAATGGAGGCAGGCAAGTTGGCATTTTTATAGCAGCCAGCAGCTGCCTTTAACACATAACAAAAGTAAATTTTAGCTGGTGTTGGCTTCTTTTTTTATGGCAAACTATAACAGTCTTTTTTTGTTTGAGTCCTATATAAATGTCTTCATCGCCATCATTTTAATGTTATAGGGGATTGAGTTTGTATGAGTATATAAGTGAGATCCTTTTGGTTTTCATATGAATTTAGACATGTGTGAAGGTGTCAGGTAATATAGAGGCAAAGAAAAGGCTGACTAGTTGGATAACAAGGCCTAAGGCTGTTTGAGGATAAAAAATGCTGATTTGTATGCTACAATTCTTCTATACATATAAGGAATGACGGACGTATAGAATAAAAGCCAAGCAGAAAGACGGACATATATACAGACAGACCTGACTAGTGCTAATGTACCCAGGCCTTTAATGGTATTTGTATAAAATTTTCAATTATCCTTAAAATGAACAATAATAGAGATTTTTATATTTTGGAATATTTTTATTTAAAAAGTAATAAAAAAACAGTTTTTAAATTTTTTTTTAAATCTTCCAAAATTTTAATATCATTTAAAATTTCCCAAGTTTAGAAATATTCATAAACACTTTTTCTAAATCTAATATTTTTTTAATTATTTCCCTTAATAATTTCCACAAAAACCCCCTTTCATAATTTTTAAGTCTAACAATAGCATTTAATATAGTTTTCGTAACCATCAGTATTTTTTCTCAAAACTTCCCAGCTCACCATATGTTGACCATTCCAAAAAAAAAAAAAAAGTTTAATGTGTCGTCCTGTATATAAAATTTATTTTGAAAGCCAACCCCTAACAATAACGTTGTCATCATTATCATCATTTAGTCACTACTCCCCAAAGCATTTGCATTTTAATGCATTTTTCATTTTTATGTTTTTAAAATTTCTTTATAAAAAAATTTCATATAGAAAAAATTTTATACGAATTTCAGCTTTTACTGAATATCAAAAAAAAAAAAATGCTCACACTTTTTTTCATACAAGTAAAGATACATTTTCGAAAAAAAAAAAGATAAATTTTATTTTTATATTCTAGTTTAAAACCCTCTCACACACAATGATACTAACCTGCCTTAATGTGTGTGTATGTTAGGGTGTGTGAGTTTTAGTATCTGCGAGTACGTGTGTGAAAGTTAAGGCACAGATGTTAGAAATCCCCTGGTTGTTTCAAACAAAGTCCAAAAGCGGCTAAAAGTGTCATTTTAATATTTTAATAATACCCTTTTTTCCATAACTCTCCCTAGACTTTAGTGTTTAATTTTTGAGTTTAAAATATTAAACAAAAGAAAAGAATTAAATAAAAATTTTTAAATTTAGGTAAATTTTTAAATGAGAAAAAAATTGTTAACAAAAAAATTTGTAAATTTTTTTCTAAGAAATTAAGTATCAGTATAACTACTAGTATTAGTATGTCTTAGTCTATGGCTTAGTCCATGTCTCACTCTACGTCTTAGTCTATGTGTTACTTTATGTCTTAGTGTATGTTTTAGTATATGTCTTAGTCTATGTCTTAGTCTATGTCTTAGTCTATGTCTTAGTCTATGTCTTAGGCTATGTCTTAGTCTATGTCTTAGTGTATGTCTTAGTCTATGTCTTAGTCTATGTCTTAGTCTATGTCTTAGTCTATGTCTTAGTCTATGTCTTAGTCAATGTCTTAGTCTATGTCTTAGTCTATGTCTTAGTCTATGTCTTAGTCTATGTCTTAGTCTATGTCTTAGTCTATGTCTTAGTCTGTTTCTTAGTCTATGTCTTAGTATATGTCTTAGTCTATGTCTTAGTCTATGTCTTAGTCTATGTCTTAGTCTATTTCTTAGTCTATGTCTTAGTCTATGTCTTAGTCTATGTCTTTGTCTATGTCTTAGTCTATGTCTTAGTCTATGTCTTAGTCTATGTCTTAGTCTATGTCTTAGTCTATGTCTTAGTCTATGTCTTAGTCTATGTCTTAGTCTATGTCTTAGTCTATGTCTTAGTCTATGTCTTAGTCTATGTCTTAGTCTATGTCTTAGTTTATATCTTAGTCTATGTCTTAGTCTATGTCTTAGTCTATGTCTTAGTCTATGTCTTAGTCTATGTCTTAGTCTATGTCTTAGTCTATGTCTTAGTCTATGTCTTAGTCTATGTCTTAGTCTATGTCTTAGTCTATGTCTTAGTCTATGTCTTAGTCTATGTCTTAGTCTATGTCTTAGTCTATGTCTTAGTCTATGTCTTAGTCTATGTCTTAGTCTATGTCTTAGGCTATGTCTTAGTCTATGTCTTAGTGTATGTCTTAGTCTATGTCTTAGTCTATGTCTTAGTCTATGTCTTAGTCTATGTCTTAGTCTATGTCTTAGTCTATGTCTTAGTCAATGTCTTAGTCTATGTCTTAGTCTATGTCTTAGTCTATGTCTTAGTCTATGTCTTAGTCTATGTCTTAGTCTATGTCTTAGTCTGTGTCTTAGTCTATGTCTTAGTCTATGTCTTAGTCTATGTCTTAGTCTATGTCTTAGTCTATGTCTTAGTCTATGTCTTAGTCTATGTCTTAGTCTATGTCTTAGTCTATGTCTTAGTCTATGTCTTAGTCTATGTCTTAGTCTATGTCTTAGTCTATGTCTTAGTCTATGTCTTAGTCTATGTCTTAGTCTATGTCTTAGTCTATGTCTTAGTCTATGTCTTAGTCTATGTCTTAGTCTATGTCTTAGTCTATGTCTTAGTCTATGTCTATGTCTTAGTCTATGTCTTAGTCTATGTCTATGTCTTAGTCTATGTCTTAGTCTATGTCTTAGTCTATGTCTTAGTCTATGTCTTAGTCTATGTCTTAGTTTATATCTTAGTCTATGTCTTAGTCTATGTCTTAGTCTATGTCTTAGTCTATGTCTTAGTCTATGTCTTAGTCTATGCCTTAGTCTATGTCTTAGTCTATGTCTTAGTCTATGTCTTAGTCTATGTCTTAGTCTATGTCTTAGTCTATGTCTTAGTCTATGTCTTAGTCTATGTCTTAGTCTATGTCTTAGTCTATGTCTTAGTCTATGTCTTAGTCTATGCCTTAGTCTATGTTCTAGTCTATGTCTTAGTCTATGTCTTAGTCTATGTCTTAGTCTATGTCATAGTCTATGTCTCAGTCTATGTCTTAGTCTATGGCTTAGTCTTTGTCTTAGTCTATGTCTTAGTCTATGTCTCAGTCTATGTCTTAGTCTATATCTTAGTCTTTATCTTGTTCTTTTTATTAGTCTATGTTTAATTTTATATCTTAGTCTATGTCCTAAATAGTTTATTATTTAGTTTAAGTTTTTGCCTTAGCCCATGCCTGTTTGAATTATTAATTTCTTTTAATTAATTTTAATTTCTTTATCCTGCAAAACTTAAACACTTAATATATCCTTTAAGTCCTTTTTCAATATCCGTTTTCTTTATTTCTCATTTCTCTTTACTTTTTTGGTTAATATTTTCTTATATAGACTTAACTCTTATTGATTTTATTTTAATCTTTACGTTATGAAAATTTATTTTCCTTTAAAGAACCGAGTATTCGGAGAATATTATTATTTCCACCTGTCTGCATATCTTCACTTATTTGCAGTCAAATGAAAGAAAGACATTAACGTAAAGAAAAAATTTAAATGAAAAACTTTTTCATTTTATTTTTGTTTTTTGCGAATTTTTCGTGTATGGAAACAAGTAGAACGAGATATTAAAAAATAATGTCTTACGCGTTAATATGTTCCATTATCACCTCCGAAATATATTTATAGATACGGCTAGAGAAAAAATTGTTAAGATATAAAGTAAATATCAAGAATATATAGTTTTTATCCTTTAATATACATGAATTTGTAAATTAAGAAATATTGAATTTAATCGATTCTTTTTTAATCTATTATACAGTTTCTGTGTCTTACAAGAGGCTTTATCCTTTTTTTTTTTTTGACTTAAATAAAAATAGTATTTTTAATGAATTTTCAGGCCTTACGAGAATCCTGACGGTTCTTCTTTTGAATTAAAAAGTGTAAAGAAAAATTATTTTAAATTTGAAGTCCAGCATAGCGTATGATTGATGTTAAATCAATCAAGGTGAATAACATACGAGGGCGTATGATTGATATAAATTTTAATTAAAAATTAATTTAGTTGTTTATTTGAGCCTTTTATGGACTTATTGTTATAATATTGCAGTTAAAATGTTAAGTGTTAATAATAAAACTATTTAACTTCCTTTACATTGGCAATTCTTTTCTGCTTCAAAGTCATTTTTGATGAAAACTTTAGACTAAATAATAAAATATCCTTTGCAAAATTGCGTCAAACGTAATTGCTTATAATGAAGTGTGTCAAAAGACAAACTACGAATTTATTCATAAAACTGTTGTACAAATATAATATTCTCTTTACCAAACACTTCTTTTTAGCATATAAACATATTAATTTAATTCGGCATGTCAAAGGAATTGTGACAAAATTCACAATCACTTTATTTTTGTAATAAAAAGAACACTACCAAAAGATAAAAAGGATTTAAACATCCATATATCTATATAGTTTCACACTAATATAAAGATACTTGAAAAAAAAGTTTCATCAACATGTTGGGCAATATTGTTTTGAAATAAAATAAATAATCTATGGATGAATAGGAAACATTAAAGAAGACTTTTATATATAAAAGTTGACAATAGGAAGACTTTCTCTATAGAAAAGTTGGCGATTGAAACACTTTCTTTGTAGAAATGTTGACGGTAGGAACCCTTTCTCTATAGAAAAGTTGACGATAGAAAGACTTTCTCTACAGAAGAGTTGACGATAGAAAGACTTTCTTTATAGGAAAGTTAACTATAGAAAGACTTTCTCTATGGAAAAGTTGACGATAGGAAGACTTTCTCTATAGAAAAGTTGACGATAGGAAGACTTTCTCTATAGAAAAGTTGACGATAGGAAGACTTTCTCTATAGGAAAGTTGACGATAGGAAGACTTTCTCTATAGAAAAGTTGACGATAGGAAGACTTTCTCTATAGAAAAGTTGACGATAGGAAGACTTTCTCTATAGGAAAGTTGACGATAGGAAGACTTTCTCTATAGAAAAGTTGACGATAGGAAGACTTTCTCTATAGGAAAGTTGACGATAGGAAGACTTTCTCTATAGAAAAGTTGACGATAGGAAGACTTTCTCTATAGAAAAGTTGACGATAGGAAGACTTTCTCTATAGGAAAGTTGACGATAGGAAGACTTTCTCTATAGGAAAGTTGACGATAGGAAGACTTTCTCTATGGAAAAGTTGACGATAGGAAGACTTTCTCTATAGAAAAGTTGACGATAGGAAGACTTTCTCTATAGAAAAATTTACGATAGGAAGACTTTCTCTATAGAAAAGTTGACGATAGGAAGACTTTCTCTATAGAAAAGTTGACGATAGGAAGACTTTCTCTATAGGAAAGTTGACGATAGGAAGACTTTCTCTATAGGAAAGTTGACGATAGGAAGATTTTCTCTATAGAAAAGTTGACGATAGGAAGACTTTCTCTATAGAAAAGTTGACGATGGGAAGACTTTATCTATAGAAAAGTTGGCGATAGGAAGACTTTCTCTATAGAAAAATTGACGATAGGAAGTCTTTCTTTATAGAAAAGTTGACGATAGGAAGACTTTCTCTATAGAAAAGTTGACGATAGGAAGACTTTTTCTATAAAAAAGTTGACGATAGAAAGACTTTCTCTATAGAAAAGTTGACGATAGGAAGACTTTCTCTATAGAAAAGTTGGCGATAGGAAGACTTTCTCTATAGAAAAGTTGACGATAGGAAGACTTTCTCTATAGAAAAGTTGACGATAGACATATACTTAAAATAGACAATGATATAGACTAGGATATAGACTAAGGTGTGGACTAAGACATATAATAAGACATATACAGAATATCACATAGCCGTTTCACCCCTTATTTTAAGATTTACCTTTTGTTCTTTTAGGATAAACTTAATAGTCTCCTTCATAAAGGACCTTGTCCAAGTTTTTTATGAGTATTTTAAGCTTTTAACTCTTAAATTCTTTTAAAACCTTTAATTATTTCCCATTTAATTACTTAACTTAACTCATATGTTCTGATGAATGAAAACTTAATATATACATATATGAAAATAAATTCAAGTTGAACACTTGAATTTATATTCTTTAATTAATTTTCTACTTGTGGTTTGTTGTTTTTTATATTATTTCATTTTATTTTATATGAGTTTTTTATTCAGTTGCAGCCACTTCTTAAAGCAAAAACTCATTTAGTCATTTTTTTACACTTTTTTGCTGCTGCCACAACAAGATTCTAGTGCCAGCAACCAACAGCAGTAGCAGCACCAACACAATGTCAAAGATGTTTTAAATGCATATACCTATGAAGACACACATATATATACAAACAAATTTTTAAATGTGGAAGTGTTTGTTTGCATAACTTTATGTGTATATGTGCTGAAGTATACATGTGTGCGTTAAAAAAAAATTGTTCATACCTAAAATGAACTTTTGCTTTTTTGCATAAAAAACTTTTTGTTTATACCTTAAGTTGAGTTTTTTAATATTAATATTTAATTTTCAAGTATGCAAATGCCAAGTTAAATAAATTTTAAACAAAATTATTTCATAAGTTTTAGAAAGCGGTAAATAAAAATAATTTTTTAAAAGTTTTTTTATATAAAATGACAAAAATTGTTTTAAAATTTATGAAAAGAATTTCAATCAAATATTTTATTTTCTTTACTAAGAAAAACTTCTATGTTATCCTTAAAGTCCTGCAATCAAATACAAAATTTTCTTAAAGCTGAGGTCCCTGGCTTTATTTTTTGTTATAATACTTTTTTTAGTTTGACTCTCGGTTTAGGATTTAGACGTTCCTAAATATTTCTTTTTTAAATTAACCCACAGTGCGTATGATTGATATTAATTTTGCAAATTTAAAAAAAAAATAAATTTTTGGAAAAATTGTCAAGCCTAAACAATTTTGGTTGAAAACTCAAATTAAAGAAACGTCTATATATCACATGTTTTAAATAAGATTTTATCAAAGTATACAATTTTTCTTTCCATAAAAAAATGTATTTATTTTTAAAATTTTTTTAAATATCCCAAATGACTTATTTTGTACACCCCATATCTTACTTCTCTTATCATTTTACTGAGTAAAGCATATTTTTTCTAAAGGCCTGGACTCTTCTTCTTAAGTTTTGTGAGCAAGCTTTTTTACTGTGACCCTTAATTTAGGAGTTTTATTAATACAGAAATTGCTCCATGAAAAAGGCACACTGTACGTATGATTGATATTAATTATTAAAATTTTAAACGAAATTAAGTTTTTGGAGGAATGTTTAGTCCCAAAACAATTTTGTTAAAAATTCAAACTATATTAAAGGGTCTACATTATGATTTTAGGATAGTTTTCCATTATTGTATAAAATTATAATTTTTCTTTGCATTACAAAAAACCACCTCTTTCTTCAAAATTTCTTTATGGCATCTTTTTTGTCAAATAGTTTATTTTTATAGCTTGTTTTTTGGGCAGAGGTATTGGATTCCCATGTTTTTTTCTATCATCCAATTATTTACTTATTTATCTCCATACCCTCATTAGAGCAAAAATAAATTTATTTAAATAAAAAGTCTTAAAGTTTTTATAGTTTTCTTAAAGAACTAACAAGCTTGTATGCATCATTGATGATTCTAGAGTTGTTAAAATCGTCAAAAACCCTTATTTTCTTTAATTTATTTTTCTCTATATTTTTTTCTTAGTTTTTGTTTTTTTTTTTTTGGTTTTTCTTGGTTTTTAAGGTTTTTTCCCTTTAGTTTCAGTGGTTTTATGTTATTTTAGTTAATAGCTTTTCAAGATGTCATCAAAATGGAAGATATTTGTAAGAAATGAATTGAAGAAATAATGATAATTAAATAAATATTTTCTTTAATTTTTACTTAAGTAAATTTTAAGAAAATGTAAAATTTATAGAAAATGCTGAATACGTCATTATTTAATTGTTTCGAGCGCAAAATAATTTTCATTTTTGAACTTGATTTTTTTTTTAAATTTAAAAAAATTTGTATTTGCTATGAAATGATGTTAATTTAAGCCTAAATATGTCACATGTTCTTCTTATATTTACCAAATTTTGTTTCATAATAAGCTTTATTTCAGGAGTTACTCTTATATCCTTTTTTTTCGCTGGTATGAAAAATTAAAAAAAAAACATATAATTATAAATGTTTTCTTTAATATTTTAGCAAATTTTAGGTATAAGTAAATAATAAATTAAATCAATCAAAAGAATTATGTTAAATTATTTTTTTTTAATTTCTAAAAAAAATTTACTATAAAATAATTTTTATTTAAATGTAATTATATCACGTCCTTTTTATAAATACAAAATTTCGCTTTTTTATAAGCTATAATTCAGAAATTACTCTTAAATCCTTTTTTAGCTGTTATGAAAAATTAAAAAAAAACACACAATTTTGAATGCAAACTTTAGTAATTTAACATATTTGAGGTATTAATAGATGATAAATTCAATTAGTTTAAAGAATTATGTAAAATTTTTTTTTATTTTAAATTTCTAGTTTTTTTACTAATAAATTATTTTAATTAAAACCTAAATATATCACAACTTGTATCTCTAAGTCCTTTTTATATTAACCAAATTTCGACTTATTATAAGCTTTTATTCTGAAGTTACTCTTATATCCTTTTTTAGCTGTTATGAAAAATTAAAAAAAAACACATAATTTTGAATGCAAACTTCAATATTTTACCAAATTTAAGGTATAAATAGATTATAAATTCAATTGTCAAAAGAATTATATTATTTTTTTTTTTATAATTAAACAAAAATTATTATTAAATAATTTTTATTCCAATGTAATAATATCACAACTTGTATCTCTATGTCCATTTTATATTTACCAAATTTCACCTTATTATAAGCTTTTATTCCGAAGTTACTCTTATATCCTTTTTGTCGCAGTTATAAAAAATTAAAGAAAACACATAATTATAAATGCAAACTTTAGTATTTTAGCAAATTTGAGGTGTCTATAGATTATAAATTCAATTAGTCAAAAGAATTATGTTAAATTTTTTTAATTTAAATTTAAAAAAAAATTTCTAACTATGAAATGGTTTTTATCTAAACCTTAATATATCACAACTTGTATCTATATGTGCTTTCTATATTAACCAAATTTCGCCTTGTTATAAGCTTTAATTCAGGAGTTACTCTTATATCCTTTTTTCGCAATTATAAAAAATGAAAAAAAACAACAAATTTTGAATGCTAGCTATAATATTTAGGAAAATTTTAGATAATAATAAATTATATAAACAAATAATCTGTAAAATTATGTTAAATTCCTGATATAATCAACCAAACTAAAATTATCACAATTAGAGTGACTTTAGTTTATGGTACCGGTAAAGACTTGCTAAAATTTAAATTTTCTTAAACTTATTGCAAATTTGTTGCTATTGTTTTTTTGTATCTCAAATAATTTATCTTTGTCCAAATATTTCTCTTGGCTTAAAGATCCATCATAAGAAATGTCATATATAATTTTATTGTAAAAAAAGAAAAATCTCTTTTTTAGCCAAAAAAAATTACCATTGTTTTTATCAACATCGATATATATTTTTTGTTACAGCCGTACAATTTTACAAATCAATCAAAATAATGACAGAAATAAAATAAGCAAAAAAATCAAAACGAGCCAGAACTGAAACAAATAAATTTCCTTTAATAAAAAAAAATGGCAACATTTAGAACATGACTCCTTTCTTTCTTATTTTTTTAGCTAAAGCCATAAATGATAAAACATTAACAATAATCCGAAATTTTTTGCAGAAGATTTGTGTTAGTATTTGTTAAATCATTGATCATTTCGTTTATATCTTTTTATCTGGGACAAGGACATTTTATGATGAGTTAGCAAAACGTTCGTGAAAGATATTTAAATGGAAACAATATTCAGTTAAGGAAGAAAATTCTGGGAAATAAAAAATAACACCCAAAATTTTATTTTTAATTTGGATTGGAGCCAAAATTAGTTTTTTTTTTTGGGTATACCAAAAACACAGACACAAAATCTTAAATTTAATAAAATCAAGCTCTGGTTTTTATGTTATAAAGTACAAAACATTAATTTCAATATTTTCTATTTTTTCTAGTTTTAATAAAATTTTATATTAAAGCCATAAAAAGCCCCTAAATCACCCATTTTCTATAAATCGAAAAAAAGGAACTTCAAAAATGTTTTTGTTCTTTTCATATTTTTAATTTTTTGCCTCATTTTGTCTCACTTAACTGCTCTTGTGTGAAATGTTTTTGGAGTTTTTAAAATATGCTTAACTATTTAACTCTAGTAAATCTTAATTTTTTCCCTACCAAAAATATTTGATAGATTTTTTTTTCTTTTGCCATATCAATTTTATGGTTCAAATTATTTGTAACATTTGCCAAAAATTTATAATAAAGTGATAAAATTTACTGGCTATAACAAATTTACAGCCATATGCCAAAAATTTAAGTAACAAATGAATTCAATTGGGAACGTATGATTGATATTGATTATTAGAAATAGGATTTTAAAGAAAAAAAAACTAACCAAAGAGTAAAGGAAAAACTAAAATATATGGAAACTCTAAAACAACGAATTATTTAAAGTCATTAAAATGAGTTAAAACCAAAAATGAAGCTTTAGTTGAACAATGGCGTACAAATTGCCAATATTACTCATACGCTATGTATCGATTTTTTGGACTTCTTAAACATTTCTTTAATTGAATCAATGGAATTGATTAAAATTTTGGCAATATTGTTAAAAATCTTACAACTTAATATGAAATAGAGCAACAATTATTTTTTAAGTGGGAACGAACGATTAATATTAATTATTATAAAATGAATTTAAAGATAATAACTAACACAACATAACCGAAAAAAATGATTTTAAATATAATATAATACAACTAAAAGCTTGAAGCTCTAGAAGAAAGCTGAAATTTATTCTAAAGCTTTAGTTAGTGAACAAAAACTACCGATATTACTCTTACGCCCTAACATTTTTAAATGACATTCCTATTACTCATACGCTATAAAATAACCTTTAAGATTCTATGAATTTCAAACAAATTTAAACGATACATAAAGTAATTGTGAAGTTCCAAAATTGTTAATCCAAAATCAAATTCTTTGTTCAAATTTAATTCCAAAAAAATTTTAATTTTTCACAAAAAAAAACTATGTTTTTTTTTAATAAATACCCATTAATTGCTTTTCTTGTTTTAAAAATATTCTTTTTTTTTTGTATTTTATTTCTATAACTCATGTTTATTAATGCTTATAAAAAAAAATTTTAGCTCTTGATTAATGATTTGCAATGTGTTAAATGTCACAAACAAAAACTTAAAACCGATTTAATTTTTTTTAGTTAATACAACACAACGATTTACAATTCATGTGACAAAACAGCAAAAACTCTCATGTGGCTCATGTTGTGAACAGGACCACTAATCACCACATATTTGTATAAATAATGGCGAAAAATTGCTAAAAAATAAAATAAACATACACACACACAGAACAGGAAATGACGCACATACACGGAAGGAAGAAGGAACAAAATTTTCACTAGTATTGGTGTTATGATTTTTAGTATAAGTCTTATATTAACTCTTTATTTTAGTCTACGTCTTAGTCTATGTTCCAGCCTATGTCTTAGTCTACGTCTTAGTCTATGTGATAGTCTATGTCTCAGCCTATGTCTTAGTCTACGCCTTAGTCTATGTCTTAGTCTATGTTTTAGTCTATGTCTTAGTCTATGTCTTAGTCTATGTCTTAGTCTATGTCTTAGTCTATGTCTTAGTCTATGTCTTAGTCTATGTCTTAGTCTATGTCTTAGTCTATGTCTTAGTCTATGTCTTAGTCTATGTCTTAGTCTATGTCTTAGTCTATGTCTTAGTCTATGTCTTAGTCTATGTCTTAGTCTATGTCTTAGTCTATGTCTTAGTCTATGTCTTAGTCTATGTCTTAGTCTATGTCTTAGTCTATGTCTTAGTCTATGTCTTAGTCTATGTCTTAGTCTATGTCTTAGTCTATGTCTTAGTCTATGTCTTAGTCTATGTCTTAGTCTATGTCTTAGTCTATGTCTTAGTCTATGTCTTAGTCTATGTCTTAGTCTATGTCTTAGTCTATGTCTTAGTCTATGTGTTAGTCTATGTCTTAGTCTATGTCTTAGTCTATGTCTTAGTCTATGTCTTAGTCTATGTCTTAGTCTATGTCTTAGTCTATGTCTTAGTCTATGTCTTAGTCTATGTCTTAGTCTATAAATTAGTCTTTGTCTTAGTCTATGTCTTAGTCTATGTCTTAGTCTATGTCTTAGTCTATGTCTTAGTCTATGTCTTAGTCTATGTCTTAGTCTATGTCTTAGTCTATGTCTTAGTCTATGTCTTAGTCTATGTCTTAGTCTATGTCTTAGTCTATGTCTTAGTCTATCTCTTAGTCTATGTCTTAGTCTATGTCTTAGTCTATGTCTTAGTCTATGTCTTAGTCTATGTCTTAGTCTATGTCTTAGTCTATGTCTTAGTCTATGTCTTAGTCTATGTCTTAGTCTATGTCTTAGTCTATGCCTTAGTCTATGTCTTAGTCTATGTCTTAGTCTATGTCTTAGTCTATGTCTTAGTCTATATCTTAGTCCATGTCTTAGTCTATGGGTTAGTCTATGTCTTAGTCTATGTCTTAGTCTATGTCTTAGTCTATGTCTTAGTCTATGTCTTAGTCTATGTCTTAGTCTATGTCTTAGTCTATGTCTTATTCTATGTCTTATTCTATGTCTTAGTCTATGTTTTAGTCTATGTCTTAGTCTATGTCTTAGTATATGTCTTAGTCTATGTCTTAGTCTATGTCTTAGTCTATGTCTTAGTCTATGTCTTAGTCTATGTCTTAGTCTATGTCTTAGTCTATGTCTTAGTCTATGTCTAGTCTATGTCTTAGTCTATGTCTTAGTCTATGTCTTAGTCTATGTCTTAGTCTATGTCTAGTCTATGTCTTAGTCTATGTCTTAGTCTATGTCTTAGTCCATGTCTTAGTCTATGTCTTAGTCTATGTCTTAGTCTATGTCTTAGTATATGTCTTAGTCTATATCTTAGTCTATGTCTTAGTCTATGTCTTAGTCTATGTCTTGGTCTATGTCTTAGTCTATGTCTTAGTCTATGTCTTAGTCTATGTCTTAGTCTATGTCTTAGTCTATGTCTTAGTCTATGTCTTAGTCTATGTCTTAGTCTATGTCTTAGTCTATGTCTTAGTCTATGTCTTAGTCTATGTCTTAGTCTATATCTTAGTCTATGTCTTAGTCTATGTCTTAGTCTATGTCTTAGTCTATGTCTTAGTCTATGTCTTAGTCAATGTCTTAGTCTATGTCTTAGTCTATGTCTTAGTCTATGTCTTAGTCTATATTTTAGTCTTTGTCTTAGTCTGTGTCTAAGTCTATGTCTTAGTCTATGTCTTAGCCTTCGTCTAATGGCTTATTCGTAGACTACGTTTTCGTTTATACCAAAGTCCTTTTGAAATTCGCCTATCATCCTTTTGGCCTTTAATCAAAATAATTTTGAGAATTTATTATATATCCTTAAACATAGAATGTAAATTTCCATCCAAAAATTTTCTACATTATTGATTGGCCTTGCAACACATAAAATCATCATTAAAACGCACACTTGTACATAGCCACTTCTAATACAACCAACACTTATGGACACACTCACAGATATACACATATTGCTTTCCCACTAAAGTATTCATTTGAAAATTAAAGCAAAACCCCCTCTGGTAGTTATTTTAGCATAAAATGATAAACTGCCAAACGTTCATTCATAATAAACCAAAACAATTCGAAAATTTTAAACGCATGTTGTTAAAACTGAAACTAGTTCCCAACAGGCCACCAGGAGAAACGCATTTAAAAAGCCACATTTAAGGCACCCACACACGCTGAAGAGGACACATACACTTGGACTAGGAAAATTCAAAAACACTCATATATAAACTCATTTACATGAACATGAATAAATATTCTTATTTTAAGCAATTTTTGAAAATGCATTTTCATTTTCCACCATTTTTGCCTATGCATAAAATCAATTTCAAACAAAAAACTACTAAAGCAAAATTATAACCAAAATTTTGTTATAGTTTTTTTTTCGCCAAAACTTCATCAAACAACACACACACAGCTACACTTTCACAGCTTAGGCCTATTTCTCTTTATTGCCTGAAAAAGGGCTTTAGTTTGTGTAAACCTCCCTTTCTCAACCCACAAATAGTTTCTATGTATTGGCAATAGAGCCTCGCCTAAGTGGTCTTAGTGGTATAGAAAATGTGGCAGTGGCGCGTCAAAGGCCGTTTCGGAAAAACTCGCAGCCTATGAAAAACGGAAATACAAAATAAAGCTTATACATGAGATAAATTACCAAAGATAGCAATTCCATTGGGGGTGTGTTGGTTGAGCAAGGGTGTTAGGGCCCTATAGGCTTTGAAAAAAATATAAAGTCTGGCTAGAAATATTCGGTGTTGGTGAAAGAGAGAAAAATTAAAGGTTTACTAATAATTTTTTCGCCTGTTGTTGCATCATTTCCAACACCAGGACAGAGTGTTGTTGGGTTTTAAGGCAAAATAGAGACATAAATTAAACGAGGGTGGTGAGAAGAGTTATTATGAAAAAAAAAATAAATATATTTCCTTTATTATGAGATAACATGAATACGATATGTTGCAGCAACATGTTGCTTCAACAAGTTTTCAGAATTTTTAATAAAATTACAAATTTTGCTTCAATTTATTCTTAAAGGAGGATTTTAATTTTTGTTAATATTGCGTTGTATAAAAACGTTGCAGCCACATGTTACAAGTGTAAATTTATATGTCTATGCTACTGGGCTTTAGGCAAAGTACAGGCGTACATTACACAATTTTTGTGAAAGGAGCCTCTTTGAAAAACAATTAATATGTGTTTACTCAACATCAAAATACATCAATACAATATGTTGCAGCAACATGTTGCTTCAACATTTGTCTAGATTTTCTTACAAAAAACCTATTATTTTGTTATAAATCATTCCTTAAGATATAATTTTAAAATATTTAGTAAAACTTTTTTATAATATGAAAATATTTTAGCAACATGTTGCAAGTGTGTGTTTACATTTCTGTGCAAAAATATTAATAATAAATGAAAAAGAGCGGTAAAAGGAGAAATCTTGTGATAGATAAATTAAATGTTTCTACACAATATCAAAACACAATACTTCATAATGTTGCAGCAACATGTTGCTTCACATGTTTTTATTTTTTTTAACGAATAAAATTTTTGTATTAAATAATTCGTAAAACACAACCCAAAAAAGATTTGATCAAACTATCATATGATAATAAAATGCTGCTGCAACATGTTGTGCGAACTTTAATGAAGGGAAAATTAAGTCTAAAATAAAAAAACGAGTGTGGTAACACATATAGTTAAAAATATTTCACATTTTTAACTAAAGATCAAAATATATTATTACGATATGATGCTGCAACATTTTGCTTTATCACGTTTAAAAAATAATAAAAAATATGATTATTTTGTCTTATATCTATCGTAAAGGAAAAGATTTTTAAATATGCAGTAATGAATTTGTATAATATGAAACTTTTGCATCAGCATGTTGCAAACGAAAATTTAAATGTCCATGGTTTTGACATAACAGAAACGTATAATAATTGATAGTGATAAGAAGAAACTTTTTGCGAAAAAGAATTAAAATACTTTTACTGAAAATTTAAGTATATTAATAGAAAATGTTGCTGCAACATGATGCTTTAATAAGTATTAATTTTTTAAATATAAAATTTTGTTAAATCAATTGTAAAGGAAAAGATTGGAAAATTTAATTTGAAAATGTATCACATAAGAATGTTGCAGACACATTTTGCAAATAAAACTTTAGATCTTCAATAAATTTTAGTTTATGAGTAAATTTCTTATGCCAAAACATACAATTCTTAGTTCAAATAATAACAATTGTTATTAGTGCTGATTTGGTAATATTGTGGCAACAAGTTTACAAAGTATTTTATACAATTTTAGAAAATAAACTTTAAGTTTACTTAAGCAAATAAAAAAACATATATTTTCTTATAATATAATAAAATTCTTTCATATTATGTCCTTAAAAATCCTGAAAAAGCGAAATGTTTATCAACATTTAGTTTTATATGTTGCAGCAACATGTTAATAAAACTACTTTGCCTAGCGTAGACTTTAAGTTGGTTAAAATCGTAAAAAATTGAAGCAAACTCTTTTTTGTTCTTGTCAAATGTTACTTCATCATGTTGATAACATTGGCGCAATATATTGTAATGGTTTCAGATCATATCCTTTAAAACTCTAAAAATATGAAAAGATTTAATTTGCTAAAAATTTAGGTTTCTTAATATTGCCGCAACATTTGTTGATGGTCCTAATTTGATAAAAACTTATTTAACTTATCTTGTTTTCCAAAACATGGACTCTCTCATCAAATTTCAATAAATTTTGTAAAGTTTTTTGTCATATCTTTCTGCAACAAGTTGATAACATAAATTTTGATGTTTGACAACATAAAATTTGATGCTTTAAATAAACTTGGACTGATTTTTATAAAAATTGCAGTTTTTTTTTAAAAAATCATTGCTTTGTTTTTATTCAATGTTGCAGCAACATGTTGCTAGCAATAATTTTTGTACCGAAGATTTTTTATCAAAAGTGCTCTAAATCATTTTACAAAAAGTTTAGAAAGTTATTAGACAAATTAAAAATAAGTTCTTAATATAATTATAATATATGACTTAGCTTCAAAGACTAATCTTTAAACGAAATTTAGCAACATTAAGATAAAATCAAGTCGCTCATTAGATTGTGTCTGATTTGAAATCATTTCCTCGAAAATCATAAGCACTAGCACACAGAAAAGATTCTACAAAACTTTGATTTCTTTTAGTCAAATGTTGCAACAACATGTTGATACCATTATTCGAGTATAACTAAAAATCATTACATGATTATGGTTTTAAACCGAAATCATTATTACCATCCTGTCCATTTTATTTATAAAAATTTCAAAATTTTTCAATTAACATTTTCTTTTTCGCTTTCCATCATCTAACCCTCGTTAAGAGGAAATTTTGTTTAAATTTGTTGGTGATTTGATTGGAACTCAGTAGATGCCGCCAACAACAACAACAGCAACATTGCTCAAAAGCAGCAACAACTAAATGATCATCAGCACCTAAGTCTGTTTCCCTAGTGCAATTTAACAACTATTTTTTTGTTAAAAGACTTCAGCAAACCTTTTGTTCGAAATCAATTTAGTGTTGAAATGTTGCCAAGAAAAAATAAAACTGAAAAAAATTTTAAAAATAAAATTTTTTGGTTGCTTTTGTTATTATTGTTGTTCTTGCTATTGTTGTTTTTCTAATCATACTTTAAAATCCACCAAAAATAAAACGGATTTGAAATGAAAACCTTGGGAAGCTGCTATACAAAAAAAGGAGCATATACTCTCTCTGTGTGTGAATTGTTAGAGTTATAAAACGGAAATGAAAATAACAGCAGCTACAACAACTTCAGCAGCACTAAAGGCAAATAATGTTAAATACAAAAGGACATATGTATATATATATATATATATATTTGATTTTGAATGTATATGTGTGTCTGCAATTCATGCTTTTAAGTATATTTGATGGTTAGCAGGATTTCGATGTATCTATTAAAACTCTAGCCATGAAAATAACTAAAACCCTCTAAAATTTTTCCAGTGTGTTTTTGAGAGTGTGTGCCCGTGTTTATTAAAGACTACAGAGAAATCCTGCTGTTAACACATAATTCCATATTCCGTTGCCTGAAAATCCACCATATTTTCCAATATCCTTCTGTGTTTGTGTGTCTTTGTGCATGTGGATTGTGCCATCATTAACATCAACAGGGTTAGTGCCACCCGAGTTTAAGCGTAAATGAGTATCTATTAAAGTAGATTTTCACAAAAACGCATTAAATGTTCTAGTTTATGGTTTTATCCTGGCTCAAAGAAGACTCATAATACAAAGGATGCGAAAGAGAATAAAATACCAAATAAAGAATTTTATTACAAAATATGGGTTAAACACTTGAAATAACGACATTTTCTTCATTTTCGTTAAACTCACAAGCCAGTCAAATCTTTTGTTTGACAGTGTTTCCACTTTCGAAACTAGGACAAGAGCATGGGAGATCTTTTAAGCTAAATATTTATTTTAAAGGTACATTAAAGAAGACTTAAGCAGGAAATACGAGTAATTTAAAAAGATTTAAAATTCTCAGATTAAAAATGAAAAAATTCTGAATAGAATTTAAAAGGAATTTACTGAAATCCTTTTACATTAACCGGAAATATAAAGAAGAGACATAGACTAAAATATAGGCTAAGGTATACACTAATACATAGACTAAGGCATAGAATAAGACATAGACTAAGACATAGACTAAGACATAGGCTTAGACATAGACTAAGACATATAATATTCTATAGAAAAATTTGTCAATATAAAAATTTTCAATATAAAAATTTTTGAATTTCTCGAAAATTTTTTTTCTATAGAAAATTTTTTTTTTCTATAGAAACATTTTTTTCTCTAATTTTTTTTTTTTTTTTTCTATAGAAAAATTTTTTTAACTAAAATTTTTCAATTGAAAAATTTTTTTAATGAAAATTTTTCAATAGAAACATTTTTTTAATCGAAAATTTTTCTATAGAAAAATTTTTTTCTCGAAAATTTTTCTATACAAAAATTTGTTTCTCGAAAATTTTTATCTAGAAAAATTTTTTTCTTGAAAATTTTTCTATAAAAACATTTTTTATCGAAAATTTTTCTATACAAAAATTTTTTTCTCGAAAATTTTTCTATAGAAAAATTTTTTTCTCAAAAATTTTTCTATAGAAAAATTTTTTTCTCGAAAATTTTTCTATAGAAAAATTTTTTTCTCGAAAAATTTTCTATAGAAAAATTTTTTATCGAAAATTTTTCTATAGAAAAATTTTTTATTGAAAATTTTTCTATAGAAAATTTTTTTATCGAAAATTTTTCTATTTATCGAAAATTTTTGTATTTTTTTATCGAAAATTTTTCTATAGAAAAATTTTTTTATCGAAAATTTTTCTATAGAAAAATTTTTTTATCGAAAATTTTTCTATAGAAAAATTTTTTTATCGAAAATTTTTCTATAGAAAAATTTTTTTTATCGAAAATTTTTCTATAGGAAATTTTTTTTCTCGAAAATTTTTCTATAGAAAAATTTTTTTCTCGAAAATTTTTCTATAGAAAAATTTTTTTCTCGAAAATTTTTTTATAGAAAAATTTTTTTCTCGAAAATTTTTCTATAGAAAAATTTTTCTATCGAAAATTTTTCTATAGAAAAATTTTTCTATCGAAAATTTTTCTATAGAAAAATTTTTCTATAGAAAATTTTTCTATAGAAAATTTTTCTATAGAAAAATTTTTTTATCGAAAATTTTTCTATAGAAAATTTTTAATCGAAAATTTTTCTATAGAAAATTTTTTTATCGAAAATTTTTCTATAGAAAAATTTTTTAAGCAAAAAGTTTTCTATAGAAAAATTTTTTTATCTAAAATTTTTCTATAGAAAAATATTTTAATCGAAAATGTTTTTATTGAAAATTTTTTTATCAAAAAATTTTCTATAGAAAAATTTTATTATCGAAAATTTTTATGGAAAATTTTTCTACAGAAAAATTTTATGGAAAATTTTTCTATAGAAAATTTTTTTATCGAAAATTTTTCTATAGAAAAATTTTTTAATCGAAAATTTTTCTTTAGTTTAGGACACGGACTTATTCTTCGTTTTCCTTCGTTCTTCGTTTTACTCCATGTATACGCATTTTTGCAGATTATTTCATTATATCAGTTTTCTTTCGGAGTCTAAAAAGCTCATCAAACTATAAATAAAGTAGAAGATAAGTATTAAAATCTTCTTAATTGTTATTATGTAAAATTAATTCTAATAAAATTAGTGCAACAATAAGTTTAAATTCCAGATTGGATTTTCTAAGCTGCATGCAGCAGAAGGACACTCGTTACAGCAGATGAAGGAAAATGCAATTTAGAAGAGAAAATGGCCATAAGTACCAATGAATTATATTAATTTCTATCACTACTTTTCTCCAGTGCTTAAACCCAAACCACTTAAAATATCCTTTCATTAAACAAACTCCTTCATTATTGTAATAATAGCCAGCTACTTTTGCTGCTGGTTAAAGAAAATTACTTTACATAAGAAAAATTATTTATAAAAAATATGCAATAATGAAACCTGGGAGAAAAAAATTGCAAAAAATATTCTGAAAGAAAACAAAACTTTAAGATCTCAAGTAAATGATTTTTATGTTATTTTCTTCTTAAGGACATAAGCAAAGCAATAAGAAGTTTCAAGAAAGAAGCTTTTGTTATTCTTAAGTTTTAGTCAGCAGATGAGCCATTCACTTCGGAGGAATATATAGGAGCAAAAGAGTAACAGGCGATAGCTTAAGCGATAACAATGGGATCCTGCTTTTTATTGTCACGTTGCTTTTGTGTTTGTTTCATTATTTCAGTTAAGGCAGGGAACAAATAATAATTGAAACTTAATTACATCTCATTGATAACTATTTTTAATAGGAAAATGATTTAAATGCGAAACTTGGAAAAATTAAACTATTTAAAAGTTTAAAAAAACATATTTTTAATTAAGAAACAATTAAAATTTCTAAGGATATTGACCCAAATGAGCTTTTAATCTATATAAAAGTCTAAGTCGTTGCCTATGTGTTTGCCTATGTCTTAGTCTATGGCTTAGTCTATATCTTAGTCTATGTCTTAGTCTATGTCCTAGTCTATATCATAGTCTATATCATAGTCTATGTCTTAGTCTATGTCTTAGTCTATGTCTTAGTCTATGTCTTAGTCTATGTCTTAGTCTATGTCTTAGTCTATGTCTTAGCCTATGTCTTAGTCTATGTCTTAGTCTATGTCTTAGTCTATGTCTTAGTCTATGTCTTAGTCTATGTCTTAGTCTATGTCTTAGTCTATATCTTAGTCTATGTCTTAGTCTATGTCTTAGTCTTAGTATATGTCTTAGTCTATGTCTTAGTCTTTGTCTAAGTCTATGTCTTAGTCTATGTCTTAGTCTATGTCTATGTCTATGTCTATGTCTATGTCTATGTCTATGTCTATGTCTATGTCTATGTCTATGTCTATGTCTATGTCTATGTCTATGTCTATGTCTATGTCTATGTCTATGTCTATGTCTATGTCTATGTCTATGTCTATGTCTATGTCTATGTCTATGTCTATGTCTATGTCTATGTCTATGTCTATGTCTATGTCTATGTCTATGTCTATGTCTATGTCTATGTCTATGTCTATGTCTATGTCTATGTCTATGTCTATGTCTATGTCTATGTCTATGTCTATGTCTATGTCTATGTCTATGTCTATGTCTATGTCTATGTCTATGTCTATGTCTATGTCTATGTCTATGTCTATGTCTATGTCTATGTCTATGTCTATGTCTTAGTCTATGTCTTAGTCTATGTCTTAGTCTATATCTTAGTCTATGTCTTAGTCTATGTCTTGGTCTATGTCTTAGTCTATGTCTTAGTCTTAGTATATGTCTTAGTCTATGTCTTAGTCTTTGTCTAAGTCTATGTCTTAGTCTATGTCTTAGTCTATGTCTATGTCTTAGTCTATGTCTTAGTCTATGTCTCAGTCTATGTCTTAGTCTATATCTTAGTCTATGTCTTAGTCCATGTCTTAGTCTATGTCTTAGTCTATGTCTTAGTCTATGTCTTAGTCTATGTCTTAGTCTATGTCTTAGTCTATGTCTTAGTCTATGTCTTAGTCTATGTCTTAGTCTATGTCTTAGTCTATGTCTTAGTCTATGTCTTAGTCTATGTCTTAGTCTATGTCTTAGTCTATGTCTTAGTCTATGTCTTAGTCTATGTCTTAGTCTATGTCTTGGTCTATGTCTTAGTCTATGTCTTAGTCTATGTCTTAGTCTATGTCTTAGTCTATGTCTTAGTCTATGTCTTAGTCTATGTCTTAGTCTATGTCTTAGTCTATGTCTTAGTCTATGTCTTAGTCTATGTCTTAGGCTATGTCTTCGTCTATGTCTTAGTCTATGTCTTAGTCTATGTCTTAGTCTATGTCTTCGTCTATGTCTTAGTCTATGTCGTAGTCTATGTCTTAGTCTATGTCTTAGTCTATGTCTTAGTCTATGTCTTAGTCTATGTTTAGTCTATGTTTAGTCTATGTCTTTGTCTTAGTCTATGTCTTCGTCTATATCTTCGTCTATGTCTTAGTCTATGTCTTAGTCTATGTCTTAGCCTATGTCTTAGTCTATGTCTTAGTCTATGTCTTAGTCTATATCTTAGACTTTGTCTTAGTCTATGTCTTAGACTATGTCTTAGTCCATGTCTTAGGCTATGTCTTAGTCTATATCTAACTCTATGTCTTAGTATACCTTTCAATAAAAAAATTTTCTATAGAAAAATTTTTTTATCGAAAATTTTTCTAAAAAAAAAATTTTCTGTAGAAATATTTTCGATTAAAAAAAATTATCGAAAATTTTTCTAATAAAAAATTCTTGAGAAAAAAATTTTCCAATAGAAAAATTTTCAATAAAAAAATCTTCCTATAAAAAAATATTCGATAAAAAATTTCCTATAAAAAAATTTTCGCTAAAAAACATACTCCTTCATTATTGTAATAATAGCCAGCTACTTTTGCTGCTGGTTAAAGAAAATTACTTTACATAAGAAAAATTATTTATAAAAAATATGCAATAATGAAACCTGGGAGAAAAAAATTGCAAAAAATATTCTGAAAGAAAACAAAACTTTAAGATCTCAAGTAAATGATTTTTATGTTATTTTCTTCTTAAGGACATAAGCAAAGCAATAAGAAGTTTCAAGAAAGAAGCTTTTGTTATTCTTAAGTTTTAGTCAGCAGATGAGCCATTCACTTCGGAGGAATATATAGGAGCAAAAGAGTAACAGGCGATAGCTTAAGCGATAACAATGGGATCCTGCTTTTTATTGTCACGTTGCTTTTGTGTTTGTTTCATTATTTCAGTTAAGGCAGGGAACAAATAATAATTGAAACTTAATTACATCTCATTGATAACTATTTTTAATAGGAAAATGATTTAAATGCGAAACTTGGAAAAATTAAACTATTTAAAAGTTTAAAAAAACATATTTTTAATTAAGAAACAATTAAAATTTCTAAGGATATTGACCCAAATGAGCTTTTAATCTATATAAAAGTCTAAGTCGTTGCCTATGTGTTTGCCTATGTCTTAGTCTATGGCTTAGTCTATATCTTAGTCTATGTCTTAGTCTATGTCCTAGTCTATATCATAGTCTATATCATAGTCTATGTCTTAGTCTATGTCTTAGTCTATGTCTTAGTCTATGTCTTAGTCTATGTCTTAGTCTATGTCTTAGTCTATGTCTTAGTCTATGTCTTAGTCTATGTCTTAGCCTATGTCTTAGTCTATGTCTTAGTCTATGTCTTAGTCTATGTCTTAGTCTATGTCTTAGTCTATGTCTTAGTCTATGTCTTAGTCTATATCTTAGTCTATGTCTTAGTCTATGTCTTAGTCTTAGTATATGTCTTAGTCTATGTCTTAGTCTTTGTCTAAGTCTATGTCTTAGTCTATGTCTTAGTCTATGTCTATGTCTATGTCTATGTCTATGTCTATGTCTATGTCTATGTCTATGTCTATGTCTATGTCTATGTCTATGTCTATGTCTATGTCTATGTCTATGTCTATGTCTATGTCTATGTCTATGTCTATGTCTATGTCTATGTCTATGTCTATGTCTATGTCTATGTCTATGTCTATGTCTTAGTCTATGTCTTAGTCTATGTCTTAGTCTATATCTTAGTCTATGTCTTAGTCTATGTCTTGGTCTATGTCTTAGTCTATGTCTTAGTCTTAGTATATGTCTTAGTCTATGTCTTAGTCTTTGTCTAAGTCTATGTCTTAGTCTATGTCTTAGTCTATGTCTATGTCTTAGTCTATGTCTTAGTCTATGTCTTAGTCTATGTCTTAGTCTATATCTTAGTCTATGTCTTAGTCCATGTCTTAGTCTATGTCTTAGTCTATGTCTTAGTCTATGTCTTAGTCTATGTCTTAGTCTATGTCTTAGTCTATGTCTTAGTCTATGTCTTAGTCTATGTCTTAGTCTATGTCTTAGTCTATGTCTTAGTCTATGTCTTAGTCTATGTCTTAGTCTATGTCTTAGTCTATGTCTTAGTCTATGTCTTAGTCTATGTCTTGGTCTATGTCTTAGTCTATGTCTTAGTCTATGTCTTAGTCTATGTCTTAGTCTATGTCTTAGTCTATGTCTTAGTCTATGTCTTAGTCTATGTCTTAGTCTATGTCTTAGTCTATGTCTTAGTCTATGTCTTAGGCTATGTCTTCGTCTATGTCTTAGTCTATGTCTTAGTCTATGTCTTAGTCTATGTCTTCGTCTATGTCTTAGTCTATGTCGTAGTCTATGTCTTAGTCTATGTCTTAGTCTATGTCTTAGTCTATGTCTTAGTCTATGTTTAGTCTATGTTTAGTCTATGTCTTTGTCTTAGTCTATGTCTTCGTCTATGTCTTCGTCTATGTCTTAGTCTATGTCTTAGTCTATGTCTTAGCCTATGTCTTAGTCTATGTCTTAGTCTATGTCTTAGTCTATATCTTAGACTTTGTCTTAGTCTATGTCTTAGACTATGTCTTAGTCCATGTCTTAGGCTATGTCTTAGTCTATATCTAACTCTATGTCTTAGTATACCTTTCAATAAAAAAATTTTCTATAGAAAAATTTTTTTATCGAAAATTTTTCTAAAAAAAAAATTTTCTGTAGAAATATTTTCGATTAAAAAAAATTATCGAAAATTTTTCTAATAAAAAATTCTTGAGAAAAAAATTTTCCAATAGAAAAATTTTCAATAAAAAAATCTTCCTATAAAAAAATATTCGATAAAAAATTTCCTATAAAAAAATTTTCGCTAAAAAAAACATACCCATTTAAGGTCTTCAAAAATCTTTCTAATTATTTTCACAATTTGTGAGGTCATTGAATAATAATAATAACTGACTGAGTACCTTTGAGTATATTTCAAAATTCCATTTAATTATTTTTTATTTTTTCGAAAATAAAACTCAAACCTTAAGTTTCTTTATAAAAATTTCATACATTTTCCATCTTTGAAAAGTAGAAAACTTGAGAATATTTTACTATTTACGAATACTTATTATAAATTACATTTCCTTAACTAATTAATTAAATTCATTTGCCACTAGAGAGGTAGGGAGTGAAAGGGAGCATAACATTAAACTTAAGTGTATGAGTGTGTGTGTGTGAAAGAATGTTGAACGGAAATGTTCTTTGCTGGCAAAATGGCTGCCAAAAATCTAGTTGTAATAGTAGGCCTTTGTTTTGGTTTTGCTTTGCTGGTGATGGCACAAAGAAAAAGTTTTATTTTTATTTTTGATATTTTAGTTTTTAGCAAAAAGTAAAGTTTATTTTGGGTTTTTATTTTTAATTTTATTTTTTCTTTTTTAAATGACTTCTCTACCACCAATTTCTGTGTTGAACTTTTTATATTCGCCAACTAGTTTTTGCCATTTTTCTAGTTGGTCTTTTTTATTTTGGATTTTGTTGCTGTTAACTTTTACTATTGCTCTACATTTCCATTTTGTGTTTTGCCACAAATTGTTTGAATTTAATTTAGGTTTGGCTCTACTCTCGTTATTTTTTTGGAAGGACTTTTTTTGCTCTGGCTGTTTATATGTAAAGAAATGTGAGTAGTTACTTATATATAGATTTGATTTTCAAATTATTTGCTATTTTATATGCATTTCATGTTGTCGCTGCTCGTTTTTACTACTTCTGTACTTCTTTCTTTTAAATTTTTCTAGTTTTGTGCTCTTTGCCTTTTTTGATTTTCTAGGCTTTGATTTTTATCGAAAAACACTTTCATTAAAATTACTTTAATTTTCGTTGGGTTTAATATTTTTCTTCTTATTTTTAGATTTTCTTCAAGTTTCTTGTTCTAAGGGATTTTTTCCAACTTTTCCTTACAAACGTTTAAGGCTATTTTCCCTCTTACTGAGGACATGAAGTCGGTTTGTATTTGAAGTAAAATTGGTTTTCAAGTAGTTTTTTATGTTCTTTTATCTAATTTAAAGCATCTTCTTGCTAGTTTACTATACTTGAGGGGCAAATAAAAAAATCTCTAGTAGGCAAACTATTATAAGATAGTAGAAAAAAGAATTAAATAAATTTGTGTCTCTAGTTGATCTGATTGTAATGGCATCAACACATTATTTATGAGCAAAAGCCTAAAGGTCCTTTAAAGGTTATTGAAAGGAGTAATAGAAATAAATTCTTCAAATAATTGGATAACTAAAAAAAGGCAAAGACAAGACCAAGACATGGACCAAGATATAGTTTAAGATGAAGACAAAACCATGGGCAAAGATATATCCTGAGACATAGACTATGAACTAGACTAAGACTCAGACATATTAAAACTTTTTTCACATCAGCATATTCCTTATATTTAGTATAATTGTACGCAAATTTTCATTTTTTCTCTTAAATAACTTATAAAAAATTTATTTAAGTTTATTTTTTATAAAAATTACTAGCAAAACCACTAGATGTATTAAATGAAAAATATTAAGCAATAACTAAAACATATTGCTTTTATGGTTAAATTACAAAAAATAAAAGAAAAACCAACAAGAACATGAGTAGTACTTAAGTAAAACTACACAACTATTTACTCAACAACAACCACAAAAAGCAGCAACAACATGTGAAAGAGGACGACCACAACAAAATGGATTAGTTCCCAACAAAACAAGAATTCAAAACATTGATGAAAATATCTTTCTCTAAACAAGCATGTCTATAAATAAGCAAGTTATTTGAGTAACTAAAGTAACTCCGAAAATGGTTTGTTTTTGTTGTGGAACTCTACATCGAGTTAAAGATGTTGTATATGTTAGTAGTCATTTAAATGAATATGAGTGAATATTAACTACTACAGAAACAACAACATTATATTATATTTAAGTATAAGTTGTTAGAAAAAAAACCACAAAGTAAACGAAAATAGCATTTAATTTAACCAATATCCGGTAACCACACACACACTCGAGAAATCATACACACTCACACATACTCCGTAAACTCATAAAAACCCATTTAACACTTTAAGGATCAGAAACTAAGATAACGTCTATGAAATATTTAGAAAAAGATGTAAAAAGATTGAAACATTAACTAAGAAACAGATAAAGTTTCTATAAAAACATAAAAAATTTGACAAATTTTCTAAAAAAACATAGAAAATTGACAAATTTTCTATAAAAACATAGAAAATTTGACAAACTTTCTATAAAAATATAGAAAATTTGAAAAATTTTCTATAAAAATATAGAAAATTTGACAAATTTTCTATAAAATCATATTTGACAAATTTTCTATAAAAACATATTTGACAAATTTTCTATAAAAACATAGAAAATTTGACAAATTTTCTATAAAAACATAGAACACATAGAAAATTTGACAAATTTTCTATAAAAACATAGAAAATTTGACAAATTTTCTATAAAAACATAGAAAATTTGACAAATTTTCTATAAAAACATAGAAAATTTCACAAATTTTCTATAAAAACATAGAAAATTTGACAAATTTTCTATAAAAACATAGAAAATTTGACAAATTTTCTAAAAAAACATAGAAAATTTGACAAATTTTCTATAAAAACATAGAAAATTTGACAAATTTTCTATAAAAACATAGAAAATTTGACAAATTTTCTATAAAAACATAGAAAATTTGACAAATTTTCTATAAAAACATAGAAAATTTGACAAATTTTCTATAAAAACATAGAAAATTTGACAAATTTTCTATAAAAACATAGAAAATTTGACAAATTTTCTATAAAAACATAGAAAATTTGACAAATTTTCTATAAAAACATAGAAAATTTGACAAATTTTCTATAAAAACATAGAAAATTTGACAAATTTTCTATAAAAACATAGAAAATTTGACAAATTTTCTATAAAAACATAGAAAATTTGACAAATTTTCTATAAAAACATAGAAAATTTGACAAATTTTCTATAAAAACATAGAAAATTTGACAAATTTTCTATAAAAACATAGAAAATTTGACAAATTTTCTATAAAAACATAGAAAATTTGACAAATTTTCTATAAAAACATAGAAAATTTGACAAATTTTCTATAAAAACATAGAAAATTTGACAAATTTTCTATAAAAACATAGAAAATTTGACAAATTTTCTATAAAAACATAGAAAATTTGACAAATTTTCTATAAAAACATAGAAAATTTGACAAATTTTCTATAAAAACATAGAAAATTTGACAAATTTTCTATAAAAACATAGAAAATTTGACAAATTTTCTATAAAAACATAGAAAATTTGACAAATTTTCTATAAAAACATAGAAAATTTGACAAATTTTCTATAAAAACGTAGAAAATTTGACAAATTTTCTATAAAAACATAAAAAATTTCACAAATTTTCTATAAAAACATAGAAAATTTGACAAATTTTCTATAAAAACATAGAAAATTTCACAAATTTTCTATAAAAACATAGAAAATTTCACAAATTTTCTATAAAAACATAGAAAATTTCACAAATTTTCTACAAAAACATAGAAAATTTGACAAATTTTCTACAAAAACATAGAAAATTTGACAAATTTTCTATAAAAACATAGAAAATTTGACAAATTTTCTATAAAAACATAGAAAATTTGACAAATTTTCTATAAAAACATAGAAAATTTGACAAATTTTCTATAAAAACATAGAAAATTTGACAAATTTTCTATAAAAACATAGAAAATTTGACAAATTTTCTATAAAAACATAGAAAATTTCACAAATTTTCTATAAAAACATAGAAAATTTCACAAATTTTCTATAAAAACATAGAAAATTTCACAAATTTTCTACAAAAACATAGAAAATTTGACAAATTTTCTATAAAAACATAGAAAATTTGACAAATTTTCTATAAAAACATAGAAAATTTGACAAATTTTCTATAAAAACATAGAAAATTTGACAAATTTTCTATAAAAACATAGAAAATTTGACAAATTTTCTATAAAAACATAGAAAATTTGACAAATTTTCTATAAAAACATAGAAAATTTGACAAATTTTCTATAAAAACATAGAAAATTTGACAAAACATAGAAAATTTGACAAATTTTCTATAAAAACATAGAAAATTTGACAAATTTTCTATAAAAACATAGAAAATTTGACAAATTTTCTATAAAAACATAGAAAATTTGACAAATTTTCTATAAAAACATAGAAAATTTGACAAATTTTCTATAAAAACATAGAAAATTTGACAAATTTTCTATAAAAACATAGAAAATTTGACAAATTTTCTATAAAAACATAGAAAATTTGACAAATTTTCTATAAAAACATAGAAAATTTGACAAATTTTCTATAAAAACATAGAAAATTTGACAAATTTTCTATAAAAACATAGAAAATTTGACAAATTTTCTATATTGTAAAATTTTTAGTTTTTATAGAATATTTTTGTCTTTGTGGTATTAAAAGTGTTAAATAATTGTAAAACATTCTGTTTAATGTTTATGTATGAGAAATAATGGAAAAATCCTTATATTTTTACTAATACATAAGCATGTGAAAAAAGGATATCTATTGTTGCTGTAGTTGTATACAAAACCTTGGTCAATAATGAATGAATAAATAAATAATGTTGTAAATACATACATATGTAATGTGTGTGTAAGTTATTTTTGTCTGATATTAACTCTCTAGTCCTTTCATAGTATTTTGTTGTATTTTGCATTACCCAGGTTTAGCCACAAAAAATGTATACCAACATCTAGACAATAGTTATATTAGTAAAAATCCCTTTAAAAGGATATAGGGTTAGAAATCAGGGAATGTTTATAATATTCGTTTAGGTGCTAAGAAAATTGTAATCATTTTATGAAACAAACAATGTGTAATATCCTGTGATAAAATATCTTTATTACTTCTGTCTGAAAAGAAATGGTTTAATATAAATATAAACAAAATCACATAGAAACACATGAACATTAGAAATTAGTTATCAATGGCAATGCTGGCATAACAAATATGAATAGTTTTGATCACATATTCATATGTCCTTAATTTGAAAGGATATATTGTATAACAAGAATTTGTCTATTATCTTTGATGCATTTACACCACATTTGGTTTTGTGTAAAACTCTTTTGAAATGGTAATATATAGGAAAGGGGAAGGATTGCCTTAGGTAAAGTAAAGTAATTGGCTTTAGCTTCTAAAAAATGTTGCTTTTTGTCTAATTATTTAAGTTTAACGGTGGAAAATTTGAGCTATTTGGTTTATGTTTTTTTTTCCTAGGATACCTTCCCTTTGTTTTCTTTTTTGTTATCTAACATTTGTATAAAAATTGTATTTATTACTTTATTTGAGTTTAGTGTTTTAGTTTTAAAGATAAGCTTTTATTGTTAGTTTTTTAATACATTTAGGGTCTTTTTATTCCTTATATCCTTTTTGCCATAAGTTTATGGTTTTAATGTATTTTTTAGTTATCTTAATTATTTAAAATATAGATTCTTATAAAAAACATAAAATTTAAAAATCTAAAATGTTTTTCAAAAATAAATTGAGTAATAAACAAAAAGATTACAATAAAGTAATTTTACAAAAAGACATAATTCTTGGAAATTAGAAATCAAATGGAATCAAAATTTTTTGATTTTCTTTGTCTTGAAAATTTTTTAGTATTTTTCTATCTTATACCTTAACATAGAAAAATACTAAAAAATTTTCAAGACAAAGAAAATCAAAAAATTTTGATTCCATTTGATTTCTAATTTTTAAGAATTATGACTTTTTTTGATGATTTTACGACGTTTTAACATAATTAAAAAATATTTTTAACCTTACATTTCCTATCTCTTAATAAAATTTTAAAGCATTCTTTGGCTTAAAAGAATTTTAACAATTATCTAAATTTTAATGAAGCTTTAATTGACTATTTCAAAAGAATTTTCCAAATTTTTTACCCATTTTCCTAATAAACTAAATGCAATTTCCTTGTAATTATTATATGACTTAATCACTTTTTCTACTACTTTGTTGCTACAAAAACCAATTTCCTTCAAACCATAACAATTTTAATTTCCTTTTCTTATTAATAATTTACGAGCAAAACTAATTGCTGTGAGTTAAGCAATTTATCATTATCAATTGTCTGCTATTAATTGCTTAAGTCTAAATCTATATATTAAATATTACAAAATACTAATTAACTTAAAACGATTTTCATGTTACAAAAACTAAACCCAACTAAACACATACAGACATACACAAATAATTCTCAATAAACTTAGAATTAAACTCCTACAAGGACTTTCATTATATTTTAACGTTTATGACCAACAATTGTATTCATTTATATTAAGACATTATCCTTATTCTCCCCCACCTACAAAAACATTTAATAACAATTTATTTTAATTCAGACTTATTTGTAATTTCATTGTTAATATAATAATTTTAATCATAGATTGGAACTAAAATATTTGAAATTCGTACCAGATTAAAATACCAGCAATAATGAAGTAAAATAGCCAGCAAAGACCTTTTGTTTGGAAGGCGTCTATATGTGTGTATGTGCATGTGTGAAAGGATATTTGTAATTTGAACCAACAGTAATTGTTTCTTTCTCGTCTTTTTGCTAGATTTGGCCAAAAATGGCTTTTATGGTTATAAAATGTATTTTAGATTCTTTTTGTTGCTCTTGGCTGGAGCCAACTAAAGGTCCTATGCCCAGCCTAAATAAACACAATTAATTTTGGAGCAGAATTAATGTATAAATATATAAATAAGTTTGAATGTGTGTGTGGTTGTGCTTGACTATAATATAGTTATTGGTTTTGAAAGTTGTTAAGAATGTTAAGGATGTAAGAAGATTTGACCTTATGTGAACAAATGTATAAATTCGGCAAAGAAATAATATTTAAGCTTTTATTAATTAATTTGTTAAACCTCAAATAAAGGCTGGGGAATATGTAAACATAGAAACATACTTAAATTACACTGGAAAAAAACAGTATATAAAACAGACCAAGGTGACCAATACTAATACTAATACTAGACTAAAACATAGACTAAGACCAAGACTAAGACTAAGACCAAGACATAGACGTAGACATAGACCAAAACATAGACCTAGATGTTATCGTAGACATAGAAAATTTTCAAACAACATTAAATGTGAAACAGTCCTCAAAAATATCCTTTAAAATAAATAATTTTCTAAAATTTTGCCTCTCACTGTCGTAAAAATTTTCCTGATATTTTAATTACTAAGCATTAATTTTAGTCTTTTTAAGTTTAAGTATATAATAATGTTTGTTAAAGGCCTAGAATTAACACATTTTACTATAGCAAAAATAAGTACAAAATTTTCCACAACCAAATATTTGTCTATGTTAAAATAAATTAATTTTCTATATATTTTGCATTCAAAAACTTTTAATGCTATTAGTCGATAATTTGTATGAACATTTTATTCTGTAATATTTTCATCACTTAACAATTTTCCTATAAATATGTTAAATATTTGGCTTTTGTGGGTTTAAATGGGGTCGTTTTACTTCTAATGAAAATTTTAATTAAAATGAAAACATTAATAGATTTAGTTAGTAATTAAATTTGCAATAAATATTAGTTAGTTCTACTGGCACAAAAGTTAAATGAGATGTTTTATTAATGTTTGAAAATAAACACTGATTAGAAAATTAATGTTTAAAAGTTCTATACAAAATTTCTAAAGAATAGAAATAAGAAGCCAAAAAGTATGCAATACTTTTTATTATCGATAGTTTTAATGCACGAAAAAGTTATATTTGATTGGCTTTTGCTGACATTATATTAAGGACTTTAGATAATTGTTCAACTATGTAATTGGTAACATTTCCTTAAAAAAAAATATGCAAAATTTAAAATTTATACATTTTTCTATACAAAGACCAAATAGCGTTTGTGAAAATGAAACAGGAATTTTGATTTTATAGCATTTTAAAATATTATTGAAATATTTTAACATTTCATTTAACGATATTTAAAATGATATATTTGTTTTAACATCCTGATTTATTTATGTACAAATATTGTTCAAAAAAACACATTATCAACAAACATCTGTCATTTCAAAATAATGTCGATCTTCTTTGACATTTTTAACAAACATATGTCATATCCTTTGACATGAGACTTTAGTGTCATAACGTATGAATGAACAAACATAAGAATATTTTGTCTTTACTTTTTTTCTTTTATTTTCCTTTTTGAAATGCACTAGTAAAATGCAAATTTGATAAAGTTAACATAAGACAGAACAATTTTTAGAGTTTGTTAAAGAAAATTAACAAAAATGTCATCAAATCAAATAAAAATCGATCAAAATGATTAGAAAACATAGAATGTTATCAATATTTTATTCAAATATATAAGGATTGAAAAAGTTTAAGATATATATAGTCCTTTCAATTCTTGATGCTTGTACAATTTCTTTTTCAACTACCGAAAGTTAACTTGCGATATATAGATACAATATCGTCAACATTTCTATCATCAACTTTTCTAGATAAATGTCTTCCTATCGTCAACTTTTCTAGAATATCCTCCTTTGGTCAAATTTTCTATAGAAATATCTACCTTTGGTCAACTTTTATATAGCAATGTCTTCCTTTGGTCAACTTTTATATAGAAATGTCTTCCTATCGTTAACTTTTCTATAGAAATGTCTTCCAATCGTCAACTTTTCTAGAAGTGTCCTCCTTTGTTCAAATTTTCTATATAAATAACTTCCTTTGGTCAACTTTTATATAGAAATGTCCTCCTTTGGTCAACTTTTATATAAAAATGTCTTCTTTTGATTAACTTTTCTATAGAAATGTCTTCCAATCGTCAACTTTTCTATAGTGAAGTATTCCTGTCGTCAACTTTTCTATAGTAAAGTATTCCTGTCGTCAACTTTTCTATAGTAAAGTATTCCTGTCGTCAACTTTTCTATAGTAAAGTATTCCTGTCGTCAACTTTTCTATAGTAAAGTATTCCTGTCGTCAACTTTTCTATAGTAAAGTAGTCCTGTCGTCAACTTTTCTATAGTAAAGTATTCCTGTCGTCAACTTTTCTATAGTAAAGTATTCCTGTCGTCAACTTTTCTATAGTAAAGTATTCCTGTCGTCAACTTTTCTATAGTAAAGTATTCCTGTCGTCAACTTTTCTATAGTAAAGTATTCCTGTCGTCAACTTTTCTATAGTAAAGTATTCCTGTGGTCAACTTTTCTATAGTAAAGTATTCCTGTCGTAAAGTATTCCTGTCGTCAACTTTTCTATAGTAAAGTATTCCTGTCGCCAACTTTTCTATAGTAAAGTCGTCAACTCTTCTATAGAAAAGTCTTCCTATCGTCAACTATTCTGTAGTAAAGTCTTCCTATTGTCAACTTTTCTATAGTAAAGTCTTTCTATCGTCAACTTTTCTATAGTAAAGTCTTCCTATCGTCAACTTTTCTATAGTAAAGTCTTCCTATCGTCAACTTTTCTATAGTAAAGTCATCCTATCGTCAACTTTTCTATAGTAAAGTCTTCCTATCGCGAACTTTTCTATAATAAAGTCTTCCTATCGTCAACTTTTCTATAGTAAAGTCTTCCTATCGTCAACTTTCCTACAGTAAAGTCTTCCTATCGTCAAGTTTTCTATAGTAAAGTCTTCCTATCGTCAACTTTTGTATAGTAAAGTCTTCCTATCGTCAAATTTTCTATAGTAAAGTCTTCCTATCGTCAAATTTTCTATAGTAAAGTCTTCCTAACGTCAACTTTTCTATACTGAAGTCTTCCTATCGTTAACTTTTCTATAGTAAAGTCTTCCTATCGTCAACTTTTCTATAGTAAAGTCTTCCTATCGTCAACTTTTCTATAGTAAAGTCTTCCTATCGTTAACTTTTTTATAGTAAAGTCTTCCTATCGTCAACTTTTCTATAGTTAAGTCTTCCTATTGTCAATTTTCTATAGCAAAGTCTTCATATCGTCAAATTTTCTATGGTAAAGTATTCTTGTAGTCAACTTTTCTATAGTAAAGTATTCCTATCGCTAACTTTTCCATAATAAAGTCTTCCTATTGTCAACTTTTCTATAGTAAAGTCTTACTTTCGTCAACATTTCTATAGAAATGTTTCACTATGGTCAACTTTTCTATAGAAATGTCTTCCTTATATCAACTTTTTTATAAAAATGTCTTACTTTGGTCAACTTTTCTAAAAAAATATCTTCCTTTGGCCAACTTTTCTATAGAAATGTCTTTCTTTAGTCAACTTTTCTATAGAAATGTCTTCCTTTGGGCAACTGTTCTTTAGAAATGTCTTCATTTGGTCAACTTTTCTATAGAAATGTCTTCCTATTATCAACTTTTCTATATAAATGTCTTCTTTTGGTCAAGTTTTCTATAGAAATTTCTTCCTTTGGTCAACTTTTCTAGAGAAATGTCTTCCTTTGGCCAACTTTTCTATAGAAATGTCTTTCTGTCGTAAACTTTTCTATAAAAAATGTTTAAACCTCTTTTACAATTTTAATAACAAATTGTGAAATTGTCTTAGTCTCTCTCTTATATAAAGTTTCTAATTAAACATTTTACCCCCTAAGGCAGGACAATAAAACTGCCTCCTTTAAATACAAATTTGAATTTAAAAGCAATAAGGCTTTTAGGAAAGAAACCACTTATAGATACGAGTAAAATATGCAAACTAACGCCTACATTTCAGCAAATATCCTGAGAAAGATCCTTAAGAAACTTATTTATAAATAATTGTTGTTTCTGATAAAATTGTTGTAATGGTTGTTGTTGTTATTGCTCTAGCTGAGTTTATTGTAATTGTTATAAAGCTCTAAGGTATCATAAGTTCTAATAAGAATTAAGAAGAATATTTTCTAAGCACGCCTATAAGTATGCAACACATTATTACAATTAGAAAACTGTTTACAATTACTCTTCACATGTACACAGGATAATACGAAACAAATGTGTAAAAGAGAAAAATACTAATATAACAGCAATAATAAAACAAAAAGTTATTAACAACAATAAAACAACTAAATAAGCAACAACAACAAGAAGAAAAGCAGAATATGTTTTATATAAATTCATATCAATTTTCCCATTATAGAAACAAAAATCTTTACCACAAGCAAAACATTTGTTGCAAAAACCTAAAACTAACATTATAACAAACAGCCAGTCAGTCTGTGTGACTGTCTGTCCTAGTCACACCACTACCACCACTGAAACATGTTGAACATACTAAAAACATGCAACATTACAACAATATCTATAATGTTGTAAATTTCTTCTTCAATTTTATTTCAATTTCAGTTTGAGATTTTTCCTACTATTTTTCCGCTCCCTTTTGATTTTATATAAAATATTGTTGAATGATATTGAATGCAATAATAACGAGTGTTTTACCACAGCCAAAAGCTAAAAAGTAAAAAAAATGGAAATAAAGCAAGAGCTTTCAGATCCTTTAGTGGAGGAAGCAGCGGAATGGCAACATCAACTAGAACAAGCCTCAACTCAATAACAATTGTTACAATCACAATAATAATCATTATTCAGTCAAGAGTTGTTTGGCAGAAAGGACTCGGTAATGAAAATGAAGGGAAATTGCAAAGAGAACAAGGCAGATGAAGTGAAATGAGTTGAGATGAGCTATTGTTTATGATGAGGTAAAATGGATGTTGATTATGGTAAAAATAATAAAAAAAAAGGTGACCAGCTTAAACTAGGAAGAAATATACAAAAATTTCTTTAATCTAAAAAAATTGTTTTATAAACTTTAAAGCCTTTTGATTACTTTTAAAGAAAAGTCATCAAAATATCAATGAACTCAAAATATTTTCTTTGTTTTAAAAATGCTAAAGATTACCTAAGTTTAAGCTCCTAATATTACTAATAAAACCCCCTTTTAAACTCAGCAGGTCCTCTAAGAAAAACTTAATCCAACTAAAACAACAATATTAAAAAGGGTTGGCTTTCAGTAACATTTATATGTATCCAGAAAAACCTCAGGAAAACTTTCTGCAATTGTTCAAACTCATTCGCAGCCTTAAGTTAAAGGCAAAGGTAAAAGTTGTTAATGTAAAACAAGTTAAATATGTACTCGTCCTTTGGCTCACTCATACTAAACGACAGCTGCTTGTAATTTCATTGTTTATACACGTAATAATGTTTGGTTGGGCTCTAACTAATATTTTCTCATGTAAAACCAAGAACAACATGTTGGAACAATAACAACAACAATGAGGTTAAGTTAGTGCAATTACATCCAGAACAAGAAAATCAAATACAAAACATCTTTCAAGAGTTAGCAGCAGGAATAGAGTCAGAATAACATAGAAAACAATCATTGACCAAAGTTGTAATCATGTTTACCGTTAACTTCATTCGAGCTCTAACATTATCATCATCGTCAACATTTTTACAATTATCCTCACACTTGGGGGGTTAAATGTTTGTTTTTGAAGTCAGCAATTGCTTAAGTAAAATTGCACTAACTAAAAGTACAAGTTGTTAATAATGGACATTTTAAAATTTTACCTTTTAGCTTTGATGTTTATATGAATCTTTTCGTGCAGTGAGTCCTTTTCTTTGTTGGTTCTACAACTTTTAGTTAGATTGCGTAAAAAAGGAGTAAATGCTAAAAACTACAATAATGAAAGTTGTAAGTCCTCACCTGTATTTTGTTTGGTATACACCCACATTTAGGGTTTTTTGTTTCTAAGAAGAGCTTGGTTACAAACTAAGAGTTTACTTCGAGGATTAACTCAAAGAAATGCAGTAAATGAATATGTCTAATGGATTATAGTTTCAAGGTTAGACCATAGTTCAGAACAATAGATAGAGCCAGACTATATACAGGACAATTATCAGGACTATAGACAGGAGTATAGTCAGGACTATAGTCATTACAATAGTCAAGACTGTAGTCAGGACACGTTCAGGACTATAGTCAGGAAAATAGTCAGGCTAATAGTAAGTCATAAACGTCTTAATTTTTTTGTAAAAAAAAAACTTTTCCTATTGTCAACTTTTTCGAAGAATAGTCTTATATCTCTATAGCAAAGTTGACGTTAGAAAGTCTTTTCTATAGAAAAGTATCTTTAGAAAAGTTGAGGAAAGGAAGACATTTCTATCGAAAAGTTGCCGATAGGAAGACATTTCTTTAGAAAAGTTGACGATAGAAAGACATTTCTATAGAAAAGTTGACGATATCAAGACATTTCTATAGAAAAGTTGACGATATCAAGACATTTCTATAGAAAAGTTGACGATATCAAGACATTTCTATAGAAAAGTTGACGATAGGAAGACATTTCTATAGAAAAGTTGACGATAGGAAGACATTTCTGTAGAAAAGTTGAAGATAGGAAGACATTTCCATAAAAAAGTTGACGATAGGAAGACATTTCTATAGAAAAGTTGACGATATGAAGACATTTCTATGGAAAAGTTGACGATAGGAAGACATTTCTATAGAAAAGTTGACGATAGGAAGACATTTCTATAGAAAAGTTGACGATTGGAAGACATTTCTATAGAAAAGTTGACGATAGGAAGACATTTCTATAGAAAAGTTGACGATAGGAAGACATTTCTATAGAAAAGTTGACGATAGGAAGACATTTCTATAGAAAAGTTGACGATAGGAAGACATCTCTATAGAAAAGTTGACGATAGGAAGACATTTCTATAGAAAAGTTGACGATAGGAAGACATTTCTATAGAAAAGTTGACGATAGGAAGACATTTCTATAGAAAAGTTGACGATAGGAACCCATTTCTATAGAAAAGTTGACGATAGGAAGATATTTCTATAGAAAAGTTGACGATAGGAAGACATTTCTATAGAAAAGTTGACGATAGAAAGACATTTCTATAGAAAAGTTGACGATAGGAAGACATTTCTATAGAAAAATCGACGGTAGGAAGACATTTCTATAGAAAAGCTGACGATAGAAGGACATTTCTGTAGAAAAGTTGACGTTTGTTACTATTTAATTTGAAATTGTCTAATAATCCCTTACTTTCTTGGATCTATCACTTGAAAATTGTGTATATGTTGGACCAACCTGCAGTGGAAAGAACAAAGAGGCTTTAATGTTAAATATTTAGCAAAATTTAAAATAGAAGTTATTAAGGAGAGATAAAGCAAAATTTATGATTTGATTTTAAATTATTCATAAATTATATAGTCAAACAATTTTCCAAATAATGATTTATTTTGAATATTTTTTGTATATGTCCTGCATATTTTAAATCTATTATTTCCTTTTATCAATTATTACCCATTTGCACATGAAACAAATTATTTTGAAATTAGTTTAAAATGCACTTTTCAAAATAAAACAATTTACAAGTCATTTATTTTTAGTTGTTTATTTATTTGTTTGGTTAAATTTTAGTATTTTTGGCTAAATTTCAACAGCAACAACAATAACAATTTTTCGATAGGACATTAATTATTTATGATACCTTAAAGCCATTTTACAATCATAATAAATTCAAATTCAAAACATATTTTCAATATATTTTTCTACCCCAATTTAATCCTCTCTCTCTGGTTTTTTGGCCAAAAAATGATAATAATTTTAGCCATGAAAACAACAATAATGACAACATAAACCAAAGCAACACAAAAAAATTGATAGTGATAATAAAATAGAATTGAAACGAATGAAATCCTTCGTACGTGTATAAACTCAAACAATTATATAAAATTGAATTATTTGTAAATTATTTGTTTGTATATGGAAAGTATGCTATAAATATTTGTTATTAATATACATTTTAATACAGACAAACACACACTTACATGAGCCAACAGATACTTTCATATACATTTTCTCTACCACTCTTACCTACACCTTTGAACTGTTATTGGGAGCTTGTATGTTTGTTACTAATAAACTGATACATGTGTATTCAAACCATATTACAACAATAACAATAGCAGGATAAGGATAACAACAACAACAACAACAAAAAATGTGAATACAACCAAAATCATAATGTAATAATCATGTTAAACAAAATAAATTAAATTGATAATGTAACCAGATGTAACGATAAATCATAAATACAACAACAAATACAATTACAATAAAATAAATACAGCCAAACAAACACACAGACTCACACATACACAAAAATGTCAAATATGCAATTGCATCGTAAATAAACAATGACTAGACTAGGACCAGACTAAATAAGATCTTGAACCAATTTCTTGATGAAATTTTTTGCTATACAAATATTTTCTTAATGAAAAATTTTTCTATAGAAATGTCTTCCTATCGTCAACTTTTCTATAGAAATGTCTTCCCATCGTCAATTTTTCTATAGAAATGTCTTCCTACCGTCAACTTTTCTATAGAAATGTCTTCCCATCGTCAACTTTTCTATAGAAATGTCTTCCCATCGTCAACTTTTCTATAGAAATGTCTTCCTATCGTCAACTTTTCTATAGAAATGTCTTCCTATCGTCAACTTTTCTATAGAAATGTCTTCCTGTCGTCAACCTTTCTAAAGAAATGTCTTCCTGTCGTCAACCTTTCTATAGAAATGTCTTCCTATCGTCAACTTTTCTATAGATATGTCTACCTGTCGTCAACTTTTCTATAGAAATGTCTTCCTATCGTCAACTTTTCTATAGAAATTTCTTCCTATCGTCAACTTTTCTATAGAAATGTCTTCCTATCGTCAACTTTTCTATAGAAATGTCTTCCTATCGTCAACTTTTCTATAGAAATGTCTTCCTATCGTCAACTTTTCTATAGAAATGTCTTCCTATCGTCAACTTTTCTATAGAAATGTCTTCCTATCGTCAACTTTTCTATAGAAATGTCTTCCTATCGTCAACTTTTCTATAGAAATGTCTTCCTATCGTCAACTTTTCTATAGAAATGTCTTCCTATCGTCAACTTTTCTATAGAAATGTCTTCCCATCGTCAACTTTTCTATAGAAATGTCTTCCTATCGTCAACTTTTCTATAGAAATGTCTTCCTATCGTCAACTTTTCTATAGAAATGTCTTCCTATCGTCAACTTTTCTATAGAAATGTCTTCCTATCGTCAACTTTTCTATAGAAATGTCTTCCTATCGTCAACTTTTCTATAGAAATGTCTTCCTATCGTCAACTTTTCTATAGAAATGTCTTCCTATCGTCAACTTTTCTATAGAAATGTCTTCCTATCGTCAACTTTTCTATAGAAATGTCTTAATATCGTCAACTTTTCTATAGAAGTGTCTTCCTATCGTCAACTTTTCTATAGAAATGTCTTCCTATCGTCAACTTTTCTATAGAAATGTCTTCCCATCGTCAACTTTTCTATAGAAATGTCTTCCTATCGTCAACTTTTCTATAGAAATGTCTTCCTATCGTCAACTTTTCTATAGAAATGTCTTCCTATCGTCAACTTTTCTATAGAAATGTTTTCCTATCGTCAACTTTTCTATAGAAATGTCTTCCTGTCGTCAACTTTTCTATAGAAATGTCTTTCTATCGGCAACGTTTGTATAAAAATGTCTTCCAATTGTCAACTTTTCTAAGGAAATGTCTTCCTATTGTCTATTTTTCTATAGAAATGTCTTCCTATCGTTAACTTTTCTATAGAAATGTCTTACTTTCTATAGAAATGACAACTTTTCTATAGAAATGTCTTTATTTGGTCAACTTTTTTATAGAGATGTCTTTCTTTGGTCAAGTTTTATAGAAATGTCTTCCTTTGGTCATCTTTTCTACAGAAATGTCTTCCTATCGTCAACTTTTCTTTAGAAAATTCTTCCTATTGTCAACTTTTCTTTTGAAAAGTCTTCCTATTGTAAACTTTTCTTTAGAACAACTTTTCAGCAGAATTGTCTTCCTATCGTCAACTTTTCTATAGAAATGTCTTGCTATCGTCAATTTTTCTATAGAAATGTCTTGCTATAGTAAACTTTTCTATTGAAATGTCTTGCTATCGTCAACTTTTCTATAGAAATTGGTTCCTGTTCCTCTTCTGTGGAAACATTTTTCCATTTTCAACTTTTACACCGAAATGTCTTTCTACTTTTCTAGAGAAATATCTTCCTAGATTTGATTTTGATTTTTAAGATTCTTTTTAATTTAATTATTTATTTCTTGGAATCCTAGAATCATTGGCAGTAATGCCAAAAAACTCGTGGCAAAAATTTTTTTTTCCCAAGAACTTGCATTGATAAATTTTACATAGTCTTTAACAAATTTTTGGTGGGGAATTTATAAGTCTTTTAGCAATTACTACATGTGTAAGAATGTATACAAATACATAAGCACGCACATAAATTGTATCCTAGATGTGCGTATGCATGTGAGACCCTATATCTGTTTTATTGTTCTCGGTATTGGGGCTGCCAACAAAAAAAAGAGAAGAACTCTTGCTGTGCTTTAAGTATTATGAGACAGCAATTTACTCTACCAAATTGTAAATAAGATTTATGACTTTATTTTTTGTGCAATTTTTCGTACAATTTTTTTCCGTTTCCTTTTTGTATGTGAGTCTGTGCGAAATAATGTATATGAGCTGCTTTCGCGCTCTCTCATGAATGTGTCTTTAAATGATAAATTAAATTTGTTGAACTACATGGCATATGAGTAATATTAATTAATGAAATTCAAGGGAAAAGCCCCTCCACCCCAAATATAAAACAGAAAAACTTACGACCAGCAAAATCGTAAAAAATCAGCAGGATGCTGTAAAAACCATGAGTGAATTAAGATGATGCAAAAATAGGCAAAAAATATTGGGAACAATATCAATGGGAAAGTATTACATTAATGACAAGCAGACATTTTGGCAATCAAAATAAAGTTTTTAAGAGTAATTAAGGGACCAAAGTAAGGCAGAACGATAATAGGCAAAAGGACGAACATTTTTTTATGAAAAAACGTAAATAATTTATATTAATTTAGTCAAGAAGAAAAATAACGTACATCTTAAGTTCACATCTTAGCTCCTTCAAGAACTTTAAGGAAATTTTTTTAGCATTTAAATCAAAATAGTTAAATTTATGTTTCTCTTAAAATAAACATTTATTAACTTTACCCGCATCAATATTTCATTCAATCAAACCTTAGCCAACAATAAAATACCACCTCTAAATCTGTCAGACATTTAAATATTAGTTTCGTAATTGTAGAGTTGCTTAAAATTCATGATGGGCTGACTAAAAGTTTTACCCATGTGTTATTTGAAACTTTTGCTTAAAATTCAGTTTTGGTTTTCAGCTGTCGAAAAAGTCCTTTTATTTAGCGCAACACGCCAGAAGGCATCAATTTACGCAAACAGAAACTTACAAACATTTTTAATGACAGACAAAAACATCAAAAAGGTGTGTGAATATATTTGGGAAATGTTAAGCTCAAATCAAGAAAATAAACGACTAAGATGGCAAGAGGATATAACAGACGAAAATTGTAGGTATTAAATTTCAAAACTTAAATTAAAACATTACCAACATTTTGATAAAGTAATTTTTTCCAAAAAAAAAATCTATAGAAAAAATTTCATTAAGAAAATTTTTGTGTAGAAAAAATTTCATTAAGAAAATTTTTGTATAGAAAAAATTTCATTACGAAAATTTTTCTATAGAAAAAATTTCATAACGAAAATTTTTCTATAGAAAAAATTTCAATAAGAAAATTTTTCTATAGAAAAAATTTCATTAAGAAAATTTTTCTATAGAAAAAATTTCATTAAGAAAATTTTTCTATAGAAAAAATTTCATTAAGAAAATTTTTCTATAGAAAAAATTTCATTAAGAAAATTTTTCAATAGAAAAAAATTCATTAAGAAAATTTTTCAATAGAAAAAAATTCATTAAGAAAATTTTTCTATAGAAAAAATTTCATTAAGAAAATTTTTATATGGAAAAAATTACATTAAGAAAATTTTTCTATAGAAAAAATTTCATTAAGAAAATTTTTCTATAGAAAAAATTTCATTAAGAAAATTTTTCTATAGAAATAATTTTATTAAGAAAATTTTTCTATAGAAAAAATTTCATTAAGAAAATTTTTCTATAGAAAAAATTTCATTACGAAAATTTTTCTATAGAAAAAATTTCATTGAGAAAATTTTTCTATAGAAAAAATTTTATTAAAAAAATTTTTTTATAGAAAAAATTTCATTAAGAAAATTTTTCTATAGAAAAAATTTTATTAAGAAAATTTTTCTATAGAAAAAATTTTATTAAGAAAATTTTTCTATAGACAAAAAAAATAATTAAGAAAATGTTTCTATAGAAAAATTTTATTAAAAAATTTTCTATAGGAAAAATTTCATTAAGAAAATTTTTCTATAGAAAAAAATCATTAAGAAAATTTTTTTATAGAAAAAATTTCATTAACAAATTTTTCTATAGAAAAAATTTCATTAACAAATGTTTCTATAGAAAAAATTTTAGAAAAAATTTCATCAAGAAAATTTTTTTATAAAAAAAATTTCATTAAAATAATTTTTCTATAGAAAAAAATGCATTAAGATAATTTTTCTATAGAAAAAATTGCATTGCGATAATTTTTCTATAGAAAAAATTGCATTAAGATAATTTTTCTATAGAAAAAATTGCATTAAGAAATTTTTCTATAGAAAAAAATTCATTAAGACCATTTTTCTATAAAAAAAAGTTCATTATGAAACTTTTTCTATAGAAAAAAATTCATTAAGACCATTTTTCTATAAAAAAAACTTCATTATGAAACTTTTTCTATAGAAAAAAATTCATTTACAAAAATTTCATTAAGAAAATTTCTTTTTAGAAAAAATTTCATTGAGAAAATTTTTTTATAAGAAAAACTTCATTAAGAAAATTTTGCTCTTGAAAATTTCTTTAAGAAAAAATTTCATTAAGAAAAATTTTCAGTAGAAAAAAATTCATTTAGAATTTTTTTTAGAAAAAATTTTATTAAAAAAATTTTTCCTTAGAAAAAAATTCATTAAGAAACTCTTTCTTTACAAAAAATTTCATTAAGAAAATTATATTTTTTTAATATTTGAATGCCACAATATGTAGTTTGTCTTTCTTTGTAAGCCTAAATTTTTGTTTCCAAAATATCCTCCTGGCCTTAGAATTCAGACATATATCCTTTTTTCTTATAAGACTTAAATTAATTGTTGTAACTAATAAAACTAAAGAATGTATGTATTTAAAATATAATATAATGAAATTTTGAGGAACTTTTAGCTGGAGTTTAGAGCCCGTCATATATCCTTTTTAAAAACATATAAAAATACCAAATTTACTGCCTACTTTTAGGCTGACTTTAAACGTCTTTAATTCAAATTAAATATTTATTTCCCTCTGCTGTTTCCTTAACAGAAATGAATTTCCTTTTTTATGTTAAATAAAAACCTGAGTCCCGTGCAAAACGTGCCATCACTTCAGAAGCCCCAACCACTTGTTTTGCCAAATTAAATGCAAGTGTTTTTTAAAAAATTTTGCCAGTTTAAAAAGCTGGAAGAATGTAAGGACTTTTTAAAAAATTAAATCCATTGTGGCTACACAAGGAAACAAACTAAAGTTGAAATGAAATAGCAGAAATAATGAAGGCTCAGAAACAACGGACGGTCATATAACGACGATGAAACAGAAGATGATGATGATGATGCAGATGACGACGATGACCATGAGTTTTACTCGCAAAGTTGAATGATACTTAAATACAGTACCAATAAGGACAGAAAAGCCTATAAAACAAAAAACTTTTAAAGTTGAAAATTTTTTAACAAAAACAAAAAATCATTATTGTAGGCCTCATCATCAGCATTCAGATTCTGAGGCAAATAATGGTATTGTGGTTGCAAACTGAATGTTTTTTTTTTTTATAAAAAAAAAACTTTTTTTCTCTACAAAGTTTCACCAGAATAAATATCAAAGTATTTAAATAGGCGATTTTAAAATATTTTTTCTTGTTAATTTTTAAGAGTTGTTTTTTTTGCGCCACTCCACATCCTTTAAAACATACAGTGCGTGTAAAATAAACATTTATAGAAAAAATATTGTAACGTTTACACACCAAATACTCCATCAATGTTTTTTTGTTTCATACCTTTTACTTTAAACAAATACACACTTAAATGTTTATTTTCATAGGTATATAGTAGATGGGTGTGTGTATATGAATAACAGCCTAAATGTATGTAATTGTTTGTGCTGTGAAACCAATGAAAATTGCAATTGACCACTACAAACAAATATTATCCAAGGGTCCGTCCTTCTGTCTGTCTGTCTCTTTGACTGAGTGTCTACTGTGAAGTATTGAAAAAAGTAATTTCAAAAAAAAAATCAAACAAAAAGGATGTCGATTTTTATATAGAGAAAAAGTTTTGAAAGTCCTGAAAACAAAAAAGAAAGAAACTTGGTAAAATGATGATACTTACTCCATTTACAAATGAAATGATTTTTTCAACACGTTAAGTATAAGTAAATATTTAAAAATCGCAAATGTAAATTACAACAAAACGTATAAATGAATGAACAGGGAAAAAAATTTCGTTAAAAAAAGAGTGTGAAACAAAGGGAATATCCAAATATTGTTAAAGTTCAACACCCAAGTTAATGATGTATATTTAAAGGAGATTATTTAAAAGTATCTAGAAGAATATTTTGTAAAGAAATGAAAGTTATCGACTGATTTTATAAACAAGGCCAAAGTAATTGATAATTTTTCATTAGAAAAACTGAAGTACTCAATGAATTACAACAGAAAAGTTAATTTTTTATAAAAAGATGACTGAATTTCATTTTAATTATAGTTCAAAATTGTTAATCTTCGTTAGTTTAATACTCCTACATCTTTATTTGTTTAAATAAAATCATTTTAAAAATGTTCGTATAAAAGGACATATGGCTCGCTTCTTAACTAAGTCAGCAATTTTAAAGATTTTTTGTGGTTTAATAAAGGAAACAAAGCTACATATTGTACCATTAAAAGATTTTGCAAATTTTGAGTACACATTAAAAAAAAATTAAAAAAACATATATATTTTTATTTTCTTTTTTTCTATTTTCTATTGTATTTATTCCATTTCAATCGACTTTATCAACACTCATTTAATAACATCTATTTTAGTCGACATAATTAACAGGTATTATAAAAACGACTGAATTACAACAGAAAAATTAAATTTGTATAAAAAGATGTATGAAATTGCATCTTAATTATGGCAAACAAATTGCTCAAAATTATTAATTTTAATAAGTTTAACACTCCTATATCTTTATTTGCTTAAATCAAATCATTTTAGAAATGCTTGTAAAAAAGGACATACGGCTTGCTTCTTAAATAAGGCAGCAATTTTAAAGATTTTTTGTGGTTTAATAAAGGATGCGGAGATACATATTGTGGCATTAAAAGATTTTGAAAATTTTGAGAAAACATTAAAAAAAATTAAAAAAAATATATATATATATTATTTTTTTATTGTATTCCATTCTTTTCCTTTCTAAAATATAAACTTATAGTTATTTCATAATCAACAGTTATTGACAGATATTATAAAGAAGGAAACAGCAATAGATAATTTCATAAAAAAAAACTGAATTACTAAAAAATTAAAATTGAAAAATATGCACCACTGACATCTAAATAATTGCAGATAAATTGTTAAAATTGCCAATTTTAATAAACTTAACACTCCTGCATCTTTATTTGCCTAAATCGGATAATTTAAGTAATGTTTGTAAAAAGGATATATGACCAGCTTCCTAACAAAGGCAGACTATTTCAAGAAATTTTCTGGGTTAATAAAGAAGACAAAACTACATACTGTGACATTAAAAGTTTTAAAAAATTTTGGGTTAAAATTAAAAATAAATTAAAAGAAAAATTATATACTAAAATTTTTAGTATTTCTACCATATGTCAAATACATTATTTTACCTCCTTTTTCCTTTCTAAAATATTAACTTACATTCCTTTCCTTTTCATAATATCAGCCATCATATGCTGACACATCTCAAAATCTATTACCGCTTTATTTAATACAAAAATTTTATCAACTAATAGAATGTGGTTGAAATTCAATTTAACTTTAACTTTGTTTCCCCTAACGTGTAGCAAAATGTTGCTACTTCTTTTTGTTCTTCCTTTACTTTTATAGCATACAATATCTATGTCTATACTATAACTATTTATTCAGTTTAACAATTGTTTAACATTTGAGTGACAGTTTATGGTTTTACAGCGAATAAACAAAGGATTCTTAAATACACAATCATACTGATATTGTAAAGAACACATATAGAGTAAAACATTTTTGTACATAAATTTTATTTTTTCAATTTTTCTTGAAAGTTTTTGTGAAGTAAAAATGAAGTTTGAACATTTGTGGTTTATATACAGTTTTACTGGTTTTGGTGTAAGTTTTTCAATTTAGAACTGCAGGTTTTGCGTTCGTGCCTATGACTCACTTATATAGTGCGTGTGATTATTCTTTGTTTTGCCTTATCGAAATTTTATTGCCTACTTGAAGGCTTTTATTACTAGATTAAGCAAAAAGTTCTGATTTTATTTAAAATATTAAGGTATAATTGTTAGAGTAATCTTAAACAGTTTTGAGATCATGGTCGATTGTACTTAAGATTTTGTCTGGTACAGTTAATTGATTTGGAAACTGCTTAACAAAAATGGATATATGGCTGGCTTCAAAAACAGTAAATTTGACAAAAATTTGCAGTTTCACTCGATTTAATATTCTAGGACTTTATTAACCTAAATTTGCTGATTTGAATAACGCTTTCGTTATTAAATTCAGCAAATATTGAATGATAATAATGATAATATCTTAAAACATAGTCATTTTACTAAGACTACCTGAGTGTTGGTCCAATACAAAAAAAGAAAAAGTTATTTTAAAGAAAATTTCAGGTCTGATAAATCGTTAAAAACATGTTATTTTATAGAATCTAACATTTTAAGACTTTAACTCCGGCAATTTGTTGATTTAGAGAATATTCGCAAAAAAGGATATATGGTCAGCTGCTAAGCTAAGGCTGCTATGTGGGCGATATTTTACACAATGCTAAAGGAAACATAACTACATGTTATGGTATCTTTAAACACCAATTGAAAATTGAAAAGAATTCAAAAAATAACATTTAAGAGAATTATTGAAAGGTTATAATTCCCGTTGGCATATTTAGTATTGTTTGTTTATAGCAAGTCGTAGATCATGTGTCTTAATAGTTCTTCGAAATTCCAGCAGATTTTTGCTATTACTTAAGGTGCTAGCCATATATCCTTTTTCGAAAATTTTCGTTTTCTTTATAAATTTGTAAAAAAAAAATGTTTGTAATAACTATATTTAGAATATTACTTTAGTTATTAACATCAAGCCATATTTTTACTAATTTATATAAAATTATCGTCAATAACATAAAAAGTTTACATTCAAATTGTTTATACAGAAATCTGAAAATACTTGTATCTGTTTTATTTATTTTATCATTAAAACCAGTTATTTTATAGACTTTTGCATTATAAGACTTTAACTGTTACAATTAGTGGATTTTCAAAATTTTAGCAGAAAAGGGATACACGGCTGGACTAAGAATGAAGGCAACTATTTTGACGAAATTTTACGCAAAGGTCAAGGAAGCATAACCACATGTTGTGGCATTAAAGGATATTCAAAATATTAAAAGGACTTAAGGATTCACTTAAAAAAAGTATTGTCGGGTAATTATTTCCATTTGAAAAATTAATTACACATATCTTTAAACGGTTCCGGGTATATGAGATTCGAATTAGGGTTTTCCTGTAGTTTTCTAACTATTAATGACCTTAATGATCCTTACACACTAACACGCTGATAGATTTTAAATTTTACCCACATTTTCAAATTGTAATTAAGAAAAAATAATGCAATATTTCAACTGCAAGCAAATATTAGATCATAGATCATTTTGTTGTTATTACTACTGTTAAATAAACGTAAATATTCGTAGCTAACATTTTAATGTTCCAAAAACACACACACACTTCTAAATACTCTATACATACAAACATATGTGTGAAATAACCATTACACTCTTCAGTTTTAATTTAAAGGAAAACATAAAAAAAATATTTAGAATAATTTGTTGTTGTGAAATTCACACAAACAAATGAAAATAATTTCAGTTTAAAAATATTTTTTTTTTGTTTTCTACTACTATGACGAGTCCTTGCATTTTGTATTAAGTTCCCCACAAATGTCTAATGTTTTCGTATTTATATATATGAATTTGAAATTTACTAAATGATGTATTTTATTTTAGCACGTAACAATGAAATTACACATACCGTAATACAAAGAAAGAGAGCACACTAGCTTTATATATGGGGGTCCTTAAAAAAAGAAATGCTCTCAAATTTATTTTTCAACATCAACAACAAAATGCAGCAACAAAAAAAAACAAGAAACAACACAAGCATTTTTCTAAAATAACATCAGTTTTGTTCAAGCAAAACTAGTAATTAAGAGTTAAGCAATTGTTATTTTCATTTTAAATGCTAGAGTTTTTATTTTTTTCCATTTGTATGTGTTGGCTCTAAATTGTTGAACAATATAAAAAGTAATTAATTGTTGCATGTTAAATAAATTAAGAGGGTCTATAATTAACTTTAAACTGGCGGAATACAACAAAATTTTTTTTTTGTTTCTAGAAAATAACTGCAGTTTTTACATTTGAAAAGGAATTTAATTTAGCACTAAATGGTATTTAGTTTCATGAGTTAATTGAAAAAATTGCTCAAAAACATGTTAATCAACAAAAATTTATGTCGAATTAAGTTCAACAGAAAAATAGAAACAAAGAAAATAAAAATTGAAAATTTCATTAAGGTTTTTCCAATAAATAATTAAAATTTTCAATCTTTTTTAATGCCACAATATGTAGTTTTGTGTTTCCCATTTGTCCACCAAATTTCATTTAAATATCTCTTGCAATTTGGAAGCTACCCATATATCCTTTTTTGTTAATATTGCTAAATTGTATTAATTTTAGCAAATTTAGTCTTAGAATGTTAAACTTTATAATAAACATAAGTTTCAACGTTTTATTAGTAATGATTTAAAAGTCCTTTTTTAAAAATTTTACCTTAATAATATGATTTTAATAAGTAAAGTCCAAAAACAATTTTTCTAAAAAATGTCTAATTTTTCATTAACATTTTTCCAATAAATTCTTCATATTTTAAAAATGTTTTAATGCCACAATATGTATTTTTAAGTCCTTTATATGCCCACAAAATTTTGTTTGAATATCTTCTTTCATTAAGAAGCTAGCCATATATCCTTTTTTTATTAATATTGTAAAAATGAGTTAATTTTGGCAAATTAAGTCTAAGAATGTTAATCTTAATAACAAACATAAGTTCCAGAGTATTTTTAGTTATGATTTAAAAGTTTTTTTTTTTAATGTTTACCTTAATAATATAATTTGAATAAATAAAGTCGAAAATAATTTTTTTCTAATAAATGTCTAATATTTTCAAAAACTTTTAATGACACAACATTGAGTTTTGTGTGCCCTAGCAGCTTACCAAATATCTTTAGAATATCTACCTTAATAAAGATGCTTGCCATATATCCTTTTTTGTTAAAATAATTTAAATTTGTTATTATGACAAATAAGGCCATATCCTCTAATCTTTAAACAAAAAATTAAGTTATAATAAACTTTTAAATCAAAATTTTCATTTAAAATTCCTACAATAAGCCTTTTATAATGCGTTTATGAATTTAAGGGTTAGAATGTTAAATTTTAAAATACACATAAATTTCAAAGTATTATCAGCTACAATTAAGAAGAAATTTTTAAATCCATTTTAAAAGGATATATTAAGTTGCTGACTTGTATAGCAGCCGGAGCAATATCCTTTTTGCTATAATTTTTGGTATGAATTAAATTATCAGTTAATGTTAAATAATGCAAAACAAATTCTTTAGAATAAATTCTATTTTAACAAGTTCGTTAAATTTCATAAATTTTGCGTGAGTATTTAAAGTACTCATCCTATATCTTTCTAAGGAAGAGTTTAATTTTTATTTGAAATTTGATGGTCTACATCTAGCAAATTTACCAAAATTAAATGTCTTCCGAATATTTAACCACAATTCGCATATTCTGTGTCTGAACATTTTTGCTAAATTTTATACATTTTTAATTTAATTTAGTTGCTCGCCATGTATCCTTTTTTGAAAAATATGATACATATTTTACTAATATATATTTTTTAAACAAATGATAAATTTTCTATGAATGATTTTATATCATAGTCATCACATGTCTTTTTTTGCATATACATTTTTTGTTAAAATATTTGTATTTTGCAAAATTTTGTACATAGTAAGTCGTAGATCATGCGTCCCAATAGTTATCTAAAATTTCAGTAATTTCTATGTATTATTTAAGGTTCTCGCCATATAACCTTTTTTGAAAATTTTTATTTTCTTTACAAATTTGAAAAAAATATTATTGTGATAACTTTATTTATAATTTTATTGCTTTAGTTGCTAAGATCAATCCATAATTTCAGTAATTTAAAAAAGGATTTAAAAAACGGTAGCTTATAGTTGTTGGCAATAACATAAAAGTGTTTATTAAACAAAATTTTTTAAATTGCAAGTCGTGGATCATGTGTCTAAATGTTTGTGAGAAATTTCACTAAGTTTTTAGCATTAATTCAAATACTCCCCAAATATCCTTTTTATATTTTTTTTATTCTTTTTAAATTTGAAAATAATATTAGTTGTGACAACTATATTTATTCGTTTATTTCATAAGTTTCTAATATTTAGCAATATTTTCTTTGATTAAGACATATTTTATCAAAACGTTGTCATATTATTTTTGAATATAATAATATAAAAAATTATATTTCAGCAAATATTTTTACGTTACAACTCGTAATTCTCATTTATGAGTATTTCAGCAAAAATTCGCTAAGTTCTCGTTGGTAATTAAGGGGCAAGCTATATATCCTTTTTAAAAAAAATGTTAAATTTCTTTATAAATTAGGAAAAAGTTAGCTGTGATAACTGAATTCATTATATTTATCCTTTGCATAGTAATGTTAAGCAATATTTTTACTGTTTTAGATTAATATAATTGAAATGTTGACTTAATTGCTAATATAAATATGGAAAAGTTTAGTTCCCAGATTTTTGTACATAATAAGTAGTAGATTATGTTTGCTAATAGTTCTAAAAGTTTTTATCAAATTCCCTTCATTAGTGGAGGTGCTCGCCATATATCCTTTTTTGAAAAATTATATTTTTTTTATAAACTTGTGAAAAATTTTAGTTGTAATAACTGTTATCATTATTTTGTTCCTTTTTTAGTAATTTTAAGGTTTGATCATTTATATGATATGGTATCCGTTAATATTATTTTCTATCATTTGCCAACATTGCTCATAAGTTTAAAATCATAAATATTTTACTCAAAATTTCATTAGCATTATTGCATTACTTAAAACGTGTATATTTAATATTCAAATTTGGTTTATCTTCAGCATAACATTTTTCATTAGACTTGGCTGATATGATTTTATACGATATCTTATATTTATGTATATTTTCCACCTTATTTAAACCTAATAATAATTCTTAACATTTCGTAGAGAAGATACACACGTGTAAAGTAATATTCTATACAATTTAGTTAATATTTATGTGTAAAAAAGTGTAGTTTTGTAAAGATACATATATTTATTTTCCCCATTTGTATTAAATATTTATATTATTTTTTCATATTTAGTATTTTTTTCTATACATTTTCCAATTCTATCACATTATTGAAAGCATCCATATCGATTTTCATATCCTCCAGCAAAATATGTTAAACTTATTTTTGCTGCTGTCTTTTTTCTCACTTTTTTTTTCATATATTTTTTTTGTCTATGAATTTTATAGAGAAAATGAATAACGAACAGCAAAAAAAAATAAGAGAACAAATGTTAAGCAGCAGAAATATATAAAATTATATTAGGTCGTGTTATTTTGTTGCTCTGCTTTAGTCGTCCTGATGCTCAAACTTATAAGCAACGTCATCATTGCCACCTTCACAACCACCTTCACTTCCTACGTCCTCTTCGTCATCATCACCGTTATCATTCTTGCAGTTAAACATATTTATCTAGGAAGTGGGAGGAAATTGTTTACGTTTATCTTTTGAAAATCTTTGCTATGAAAAACTAACAAGTAGAAATGAAAAAAATTCAACTACTTTAAGCTTTTATAACGTCACCTAATTCAAAAAGTAGGTGGTTAGGCTTTCAGAGTCTCTTAAACATACATAGAATTTACTTGTACAAAAGTACTTATTGCCGAACACCCTCTATCCTTCCTTAGTCTAACAATATTTCATGCCTTCGCTAGGCTCTTTCCAGTAGTATTTCCTATTTTAAGAGTAAGCATGTCTTTGCACGTTTAGTCAATCCACAGTAATGTGTCTAAGTACACAGACACCTTCATATTTGCTCATTCATTTACACACATATACATATAGAATCATTTCTACACATCCCAGCAGTTCTAAATTGAAAAAGCGTCCTTCAAATGTAAATTATTTAAAGAAGTGTTTATATATTGCAATATTTTTTACACAATAGAAGTAGAATATATTTTTTAATAGCTCTACAAAGTTTTACAAATTTCATGCCTCCAATTAATGTGCTGGCCATATATCCTTTTTTGTAAAATATTTATTTTCTTTATATATTTAAGAAAAATATTGTTGATATTTGAATAATTCCTTATCCCATGACAATTACACATTTAAGATATTGGTCATTTCACTCAGTACTAGCAAACTTCATCAAAATATTTTACAATACTTGAGAAAAAGACAATATTTTGTTAAATTTTTTTTATAACAAGTCGTATAACAGTTCCCTTAACATTCTTGCAAAATTTAACTAATCTCACGTCTCTTATTTAGGTGATCCCCATATATCCTTTTTTGAAAATATTTTTTTCTTCTTTATAGATTTAAGCATATGTTAAATCCGATGGTTATTTCACTATTATTAGATTTTATATAAAAAAAAAATAAAAAAATTGTTTAAGAAAAGTTATTACTTGAACTAATTTTGTGCATAACAATTCATAGATCATGTCTCTTAATAGTTTTGTAAACTTTCTCTTAGGTTAACCTCTCTAATTGAGAAGCTCTACATATATCCTTTAACGAAAAATATTGATTTTATTGATAAATTTAACAAAAATTGTAGTAGTAATTACTAATCATTATTATATTTCTTTAGGACCATAATGTCCTTCCTCAATGGTATCAAAACACAAAAATAGATAATTTTTTCATCAATATTCGAGAGTGTACTTAGATTTTTCTTATATTATTTTATACTTTTAAAGTTAATATTTTGGCGTATTTTGTATATAAAAGGTCGTAGATCATGTGTCTTACGAATTCTATAAAGTTTCACCGAATTCGCGATACTAATTAAGGTGATCGCCATATATCCTTTTTTTAAAAAATATTTATTTTATTTAAAGATTAAAAAAAAATGTGAGTGTCAAGTACTACAAACATAATTTTTCTCCTTTATTGGCAAATATTCAGCAAAATTATAAAAAAAAATTGAAAACATATAATAAAACTTCTGCCTTTATTCATGCATTAGTATAAGGGAAGATTCTCGATTTTCAACCTGCCGGTTTATACACTAAACATTTACATATACATTTGTATTTCTCCAATTCCCGTTTTAAGTACATATCACTTGCATATCTTTAAGATGTAATCAGCATTTAGGCGTGGTAGAACAGCTCTAGTATTATAAATGTTATAAGTAGAAAAAATAAACGAACGAAAAAAAATCGACTTTCTAAACGAAAAATATTAAAAATAGATGAAGAAAATAAGAAAAATCTACAAATCGAAATAAGACTGTTCTCCTCGAGAAAAATATATGGCTATAGATTGAGAAAAAATTATGTAGATCGAGATAAAAATACAAAGTTAATTTCGTTGATATTAAAAAAAATTTGCAAAATATTTCAAACCCCAAAAGATTTAAAAGGAAAATTTAAAGAATATAAAAATAAAACAGAAAATTTCCTGTAAGTGTAATTTTGAGCGTATGAGTATTTTTAAATTTAAAATAAATAAATATTAATTATACGTATGTAAATTATTTAATATTATTCATACGTTTTTAAAGATTTTCAAAAACCTTTAATGCCGCAATATGTAGATTTATTTCCTTTACGAGTCCACAAAATTTCTTTGAAATAGATTAAGGATTTTAAAAGCCAGTCATATATCCCTTTTTGTAATGATTTTTTGAAACAGTTGTATATTGACAAAAGCCTTAAAATTTAAAGCCTTATAAAAAAAACAGGCTTCAGGGCAAAATCAATTAAAATTCTTAACAAAAAGATAGATAATTAGTCAAAAATCCAAAAATGAGTGTTTTTTTTTATGAAAATTTAAAAGATACAAATGTTAAGGTCAATTTTTTTAAAATAAAATTGATAGTTATCTTTCGTTAAACTAAAGCATTTCACTGTATTCGTCAGTATTTAAAGGACTTATTAATTTGTTAAAAAAAATCAGTACAAATTACTTAAAATTTTCTTTATGTCCAAAGTTTTTTCTAGTTCTTAATTTTGATTTTAAGTTTCTTTTTCAATTTTCTGTTCATAAAAAGTCCTTGAGGTTTTCTTTAAAACCTTTTAAAGTATAATTTTAAATAACACATTAAAAATATAAGCAACCCTTATATATAAATCTTTTAATACTTTAAAAACATTTCAAGGTTAAATCATAAATTTAACAACAAATACAACAACTTTTAAAATTTATACAAAGCAACAACAATTTTAAGTTCTATGAAAAGGGATGATATTTTTGTGCCTTTTCATAAACCAAACAAAAACTAGAGAAAAAGTTTGAATTTTAGTCTTTAATATTTTAACCTCTACAGCCTCTTTAGGGCCAAACAAGGAATCGAAATGTTTAGCAAAAACTTTAACTTAACAAATATAAATACTAAAGGGTCTTTCGACAGGGACTGTAAAATATTTATAGTTAATGACTGTTATCTGGTTTAACTTACGTCCGACAGTGGGAAAAATTAGCTTCAGCGAAGAAAATAATAGTGGGAATTACTATGTATAATAATTATTCTACTTCTTTATAATCCTTCTCCTATATCAACAAAATCTTAAAATCACCGGTCATTTCCTTGAGTATTTAAGAAGTTCCTAGCAATCTTATAGAACATTTTAAGAAAAATGAATATATTGTCAAATTTCGTACCTTACAAGTCGTAGATCATGTCTCTTAATAGTTTCAAAAATATTCACTATGCTTACACCTCTAATTAAGATATTTGATATATATCCTTTTTCAAAAAATATTTATTTTTCTATAAATCCATGAAAAAGTTTGTATTTAACTATACAATAATTATTTTATTTTTAAGGAGCTTTGCGTCTTTCTGTTGTGACAATCACAATTTACAATCACTGGTTATTTTTTTGTTTCAGAGATCACGCTATAATTTTTTCAAATTATCGCACATCAATTTCTAAAAATTATTTTAAAAAATCATAATTTTACAAATTATGTACATAACAAGTCGTAGATCAAGTGTCTTAATAGTTCCATAAAGTTCCACTGAACTCATGCTTCTAATTAAAGTGATCGCCATATATCCTTTTTGGAAAAATATTAGGTTTCTTTATAAATTTTTGATAACAAGGAGTGGCAATTGCTATAATAATCATTATTTTTCAATAAATGCTTAATCTTCTTCCTTAATGATAAGGAAGCAATAAAATCGGTAGACATTTCATGCAGTTTTAAGAAGTTCCTTTCAATCTTACAGAATATTTTAAGTAAAGTTAATATATTGTCAAATTTTGTACATAATAACTTAAAAATCATGTCTCTTAACATTTTTGCAAAGTTTCCTTAAATTCCCGCCTCTAACAAAGTTGCTTACCATATATCCTTTTTTTGGAAAATGTTTATTTTATGTATATTTTTAACAAAATTCTAGTAATAATTGCTATAATCATTATTATATTTTTTCTGCAATGTCAAGCACTTACAAACATTGTTATCAATTTCACCAGAATTAAAGATACTCCTCCAATTTATTTATTTTTTTTACAAAAGTTAATATTATGCCAACATTTGTACATAACAACTCGAATTTCACATATCTTATTAGTTCTATACAAAGTTTCACTAAGTTTATGCCTCCAATTAACGTGATCGCCACATATCCTTTTTGAAAAATATGATTTTTTTCCAATTTGTGAAAAAATTAATAACTAAATACTAGATTTGTACTCAGTTCCTCCCAAATTTTAAGAAAATTAAATGTTTTGACTATTTTTATTAGTATTAAAGATACTCCTAAAACTTATTTATATTATTTTTACAAAAGTTAATATTAACCCAATTTTTGTACATAACAAGTCGAATATGATATCTCTTAATAGTTTTACAAAGTTTCACTAAGTTCATGCCTCCAATTAAGGTGATCGCCATATATCCTTTTCGAAAAATATTATTTCTTTTCAATTTATGAAAATAATTATAATAGAATGTGAAGATTTTCTCTTAGTCCCTAACAAATTTTAAGAAAATTTAATGTTTTGACAAGTTTTATATATAATTCCCCCAGTACTAAAGATACCCCTCAAATTTATTTATATTAATTTTAGAAAAGTTTATATTATGCCAATTTTTGTACATAACAAGTCGAATATCACGTCTGTTAATAGTTTTACAAAGATTCACTAAGTTCATGCCTCCAATTAAGGTGATCGCCATATATCCTTTTTAAAAAACATGAATTTTTTTCAATTAATAAAAAATAATAATAATCAAGTGACAAGATTTTTACTCAGTTCCTCTTAAATTTTAAGAAATTTTAAAGTTTTGACAGGTTTTATATATAACAGTTCATAGATCTTGCCTCCTAATAGTTTTCAAAACCAATATTAGAGATAGTCTTCGAATTTGTTTATATTATTTAAAGGAAAGTTTATATTTTGGCAAATTTTTACAAAATAAGTCGAAGATAGCATCTGTTAAAATTTCTACAAAGTTTCGCTAAGCTCAAGCCTTTAATTAAAGTCAGGGCCATATATATTTTTTTGAAATTTTTTTGTCTTTTACTTAATGATAGACCCTTTACAAACGGAAACATACACTCTTTCTAGCCCATGTTAGGACTTTGTATGTATTTAAAAAGTAACACACATACAAACAAATTTTCCCTAAGCAGTCGTGCAAACAAATATAATTTCATAACAAACTCTGTTCAATGATGACGTACAAATGTCTGTGAGTATGAGTGAGGAAAGCAGGAAAATTCCAAAGAAAATATAAAATTTAAAGCATGTATGTATTTTAAAGTATATACATATGTATATGGAAGAATAAGCCAGCATATATGTATGTGTGTGCGTGTGTGTATAAATAAAATGTGTCTTTTTTAGAAAAATAATAGCAAAGTTAAAAGATGAAATGTTACTTATTCCTAGTATTAAATGTTAAAGCAAAAAAACAGAGACTTGACTAGACTTGAGCAAGCATAAAACTACGTGAAGTCTAAGGCTGGAAAAAAAATAATAAAACATTAAAGCTTAAACAACATATTTAAACACCCATATATTTTCTGATAAGACACACACACACTTTGAAAGAGACTCACATACACCAGATTAAACTCTCTTTCATTTTAGTCCTTTTTTTTACTATACATATGATAAAAAGCCAAAGCACGTGCTTTGTATAGAGGAGTAAACCGTAAAACCTTAAAAGAATACCGAATAAGTTTTATGTAAAGGATATCTTAAAGGACATATATTTATAATCACATACACACAAAAACAAACAACATTTAAACATACTCAAGCTTTCCTTGCGCTTCTTAGATCCCCATGACGTTTTATATATGGAAAAATATATTTAAACAAAAAATTAAGTACAAATGTGAACATTTGTAATAAATATATTGAGCAGGTTTTCCTTCTATTACAATAAAGGTCATGGGAAGTAAGTTTAAGTGGTGGTAGTCGGTAGCAGTATTAGCAAACTAAAAGCCTAAGGACATAAATAAGAAAAGCTCAAGACATGTAGAGAACATCAGAAAAAAAAATATATTAAAGAAGCTAAAGAACAATGACCCAAAGCTTTTAGAAATATATTTAAAGGAAACAATGTGAAACAGTGAAAACTTTAAGAGAGGGATAATGGAAAACGTACCAAACATTTATATTTGATAGAGAACAAATTAAGTGGTATATGCTTCAATGTCATCTTAGGATCGTACGGTCTCCTATTTAAAAGTAAATTCAGTGTAAAATACATAACAAATTATCAACCTGATACGTGTTTATATTTAGCACTTGCTTTTTGGTAAAATAAAAGGTAAGAGCCTAAAAGTATGCTACAAATTAAAGAAAAAAAAATAAGGTTAAAAACAACAATCTTCATTATAAAAATTTTTCTATAGAAAAAATTTCGTAAAGAAAATTTTTCGATAGAAAAAATTTCATTAAGAAAATTTTTGTAAAGAAAAAAATTGTATTAAGAGAATTTTTCTTTAGAAAAAATTTCATTTATAGAAAAAACAAAATCATTAAGATAATTTGTCTATAGCAAAAATTTCATTTGGAAAATTTTTCTACAGAAAAAAATTCATTAAGAAAATTTGTCTATAAGAAAAATTTCATTAACAAAATTTTTCTGTTGAAAAAATTTCATTAAGAAAATTTTCTACAGAAAAAAATTCATTAAGAAAATATTTCTATAGAAAAAATTTCTTAAAAAAAATTTCTTTAGAAAAAATTTCTTAAAAAAAATTTCTTAAAGAAAATTTTTCTAAAGAAAAAATTTCTTAAAGAAATTTTTTCTAAAGAAAAAATTTCTTAAAGAAAATATTTCTAAAGAAAAAATTTCTTAAAGAAAAAATTTCTTAAAGAAAATTTTTCTAAAGAAAAAATTTCTTAAAGAAAACTTTTCTATAGAAAAAATTTTTTAAAGAAAAAAATTTTTCTATAGAAAAATTTTCAATAAAAAATTTTTCTATAGAAAAAATTTCTTAAAGAAAATTCTCCTATAGAAAAAATTTCATTAAGAAAACTTTTCCTTAGAAAAAATTTCATAAAGAAAATTTTTCTATAAAAAAACTTAATTAAGAAAATGTTTATATAGAAAACATTTCTTTAAGAAAATTTTTCTATAGAAAAAATTTCATTAAGAAAATTTTTCTATAGAAAAAATTTCATTAAGAAAATTTTTCTATAGAAAAAATGTCATTAAGAAAATTTTTCTATAGAAAAAATTTCATTAAGAAAATTTTTCTATAGAAAAAATTTCATTAAGAAAATTTTTCTATAGAAAAAATTTCATTAAGAAAATTTTTCTATAGAAAAAATTTCATTAAGAAAATTTTTCTATAGAAAAAATTTCATTAAGAAAATTTTTCTATAGAAAAAATTTCATTAAGAAAATTTTTCTATAGAAAAAATTTCATTAAGAAAATTTTTCCATAGAAAAAATTTCATTAAGAAAATTTTTCTATAGAAAAAATTTCATTAAGAAAATTTTTCTATAGAAAAAATTTCATTAAGAAAATTTTTCTATAGAAAAAATTTCATTAAGAAAATTTTTCTATAGAAAAAATTTCATTAAGAAAATTTTTCTATAGAAAAAATTTCATTAAGAAAATTTTTCTATAGAAAAAATTTCATTAAGAAAATTTTTCTATAGAAAAAATTTCATTAAGAAAATTTTTCTATAGAAAAAATTTCATTAAGAAAATTTTTCTGAAGAAAAAATTTCATTAAGAAAATTTTTCTATAGAAGAAATTTCATTAGGAAAATTTTTCTATAGAAAAAATTTCATTAAGAAAATTTTTCTATAGAAAAAATTTCATTAAGAAAATTTTTCTATAGAAAAAATTTTATTAAAAAATTTTTTCTATTGAAAAAATTTTATTAAAAAATTTTTTCTATTGAAAAAATTTCATTAAGAAATTTTTTCTATCGAAAAAATTTCATTAAGGAAATTTTTTTATTGAAAAAATTTCATTGAGAAAATTTTTCTTTAGAAAAAATTTTATTAAAAAAATTTTTCTATTGAAAAAATTTCATTATGAAAATTTCTCTATTGAAAAAATTTCATTATGAAAATTTTTCTATCAAAAAAATTTTATAAGGAAAATTTTTCTACGAAAAAAATTTGTATAGAAAAAAATCATTAAGAAAAACTTTTCATAACAAAAATTTTTTTGAGAAAGAAATTTATGATGTCACAGTTTTATTTGTCAATTACAAATTCATTTTAGTTCTTTGGCAAATCCTTTTGATTTTATTTTTGGTTGTCCTTATTTGCCATTTTCCAGCTGTTCTTTCTATTATTTGCCTTGTTATTGTGTTGACCATTTTATCGTCCTTTTATTTGCCATATTTTTATGCTTATGACACTGACCTTTTGTTGTTCGACCAAACATTTGTTCTTTTTTCGTTTTCGTGGAATTTTTGATTTTAGTTTTGCGATAAATTTTTATTATATTTTATTTGCTTAACAAATGAATACATTTGGGATATTAGGGGGGTATATGTAGATAGAGAATAATTTAAATATAAAAATTTTACTAATTTAATAGATTTTAAGGAATTTGACAATTATTTGCAGTTTTATTTTGTATGCGTTTTATCTTAAAGTTATTAATTCTGGAAAACTGAACCCTCCTAATATTTCGTAACATTTTTTTGTATATAAATTGCTTTGCTTTTGTTCATTTTGCACAGTTCAATTTTGATTGTATTATTTTCATGTGATATTAACTAAAATATATTAAGCGTAAATCTAATTTTTTTTCATATAAAATTACACAATTTTTTTCACTTACAGGACACCCCCATTTAAATAAGGGTATCCTGTATATAAAAAAAGGATCCATAATAATGTTAGACTGCTGCTAGATTGTCATAATAATAATTAAGTTCGAGACAATCATGATGATGATGATGTTGATGTCTGAGTGGTTATTGTTCGTTTAAATAAATGAATGTTTTTTATTGTTGTTGCTGAATTTAGTTGCGTGTGTTTGTTGGGTTGTTTTGTCCTGTCTATCACTGGTTTTTATGTGGGTACTAGTCGTCTCACTTGTATGTAGTATTTTACCACTATATGTTATTACCACAAAAAGTCATTTAAACATATCAAAATGGGAATTTTTACACATGTTTTTTCTACCCAGTTATTTGTGTGCGTTTTTTTTTGTCGTCGTCCCTTAACCTTTCCAAAAGCATTTAATACACTTTTGCTGTTAGCTACAGTTATTTTTACCCAAGGGGTGTCCTTCGTCTGGGTACTTGATATCATAATGTGATATAAATTTAATAGAAAAATAATTGTTATTTAGTTTTTGGCTTTAATTTAGTGGTTTGATGAAGTTTAAACTAAGTGAACAGAAAAATGTGGTAAAATTTTGAGTTAAATAGTTGTTGGCGTAAAATTATTTAAGGTGTTGGAAAATTTTAAGGATAATATAAAATTTGATACAAATCAAATAAATAAATATAAAATCCTTAAATTTGTAGAGAAGATAAAAATAATATGATATTATTTATTAAAGAAAAAATTGTAATGAAATTTTTTCTGTAGAAAAAAAAACAACTTTAATAAATTTTTTTTTTATAGAAAATAATTCTGAATAACATTTCTTCTTTAGAAAATATTTTTTTTACAGTAAAACTTTTTAATCAAATGTTTGATGTCCCAAAATATTGATAAACCTTTTAAATATTTTTTTTTTTATAGAAAAAATTCCAAAATAATTTTTTCTTAGAAAAAATTCTTAATAAAAGTTTTTATATAGAAAAAACTCTTAATTAAATGATTTCTTAGACAAAATACTTAATGAACTGTTTTCTACAGAAAAAAATTCTTATTGAAATTTTTTCTATTGAAAAAAAATTCTTAATGAATTTTTTTACAGAAAAAAATTCTTAATGAAATTTTTTCTACGGAAAAAGTCCTTAATAAAATATTTTCTATAGACAAAATTCTTAATGAAATTTTTTCTTAAAAATTCATAATAATTTTTTTTTATAGAAAAATTTTCTCAAAGAAATTTTTTTTTCAAGAAAAATTTGCTTAATGAAATTTTCTCTATACAAAAATTTTCTTAATGAATTTTTTTGCTGAGACAAATTTTCAATGGAAAAAATTTTTAATGACATTTTTTCTAGAGAAAAATGTTCCTTATGAATTTTTTTCTAGAGAAAAAATTTCTTAATGAAATTTTTTATAGAGAAAAATTTTCCAAATGAAATTTTTTCTACAGAAAAATTTTCTTTATGACAATTTTTCTCTAGAAAAATTTTCTTAATGATAATTTTTCTATAGAAAAATTTCCTTAATGACAATTTTTCTGTAGAAAAATGTTCTTAATGACAATTTTCCTATAGAAAAATTTTCTTAATGATTATTTTTCTATAGAAAAATTTTCTTAATGAAAAAAATTTCTTAATGAAAATTTTTCGATGGAAAAATTTTCTTAATGACAATTTTTCTACAGAAAAATTTTCTTAATGACAATTTTTCTATAGAAAAATTTTCTTAATGACAATTTTTCTACAGAAAAATTTTCTTAATGACAATTTTTCTATAGAAAAATTTACTTAATGACAATTTTTCTATATGAAACTTTCTTAATGAAATTTTTTCTGTAGAAAAATTTTCTTAATGAAATTTTTTCTATAGAAAAATTTTTTTAATGAATTTATTTTTTTATAAAATAATTTTCTTTTTTTATAGAAAAATATTCTTTAATTAATTTTAATTAATTTTTTCTATAGAAAAATTTTCTCTTAGAAATTTTTTCTATAGAAAATTTTTTTTAATAAAATCTTTTCTATTGAAAAATTTTTTTACTGAAATTTTTACTATAGAAAAATTTCCAAAAAATAACAAAATAGTCGGGATGTAAATATTATTCAAAAAGAAGAGTATTCGCATTTGATCCCGAATCTGTTACATTTATTTATTAATGTAACAGACCAATTTATTGATAAAAAGCCAAAAAATGTTTGCGGAGAAACCAAATTCCTCGACGCATTTCGATGGTTGGTTAAGCCATCTCTTCAGGAGGATTATCCCTAATTTAGATGAAATGATTTAATGAAATCTCTTCTATAGAAAATTTTTCTTAATGAAATTTTTTCTACAGAAAAATTTTCTTAATGAATTTTTTTATAGAAAAATTTTCTCAATGAAATTTTTTCTATAGAAAATTTTTCTTAATGAAATTTTTTCTATTGACAAATTTTCTAAATGAAATTTTTTCAAAAGAAAAATTTTCTCAATGAAATTTTTTCTATTGAAATATTTTCTTAATGAAATTTTTTCTATAGAAATATTTTCTTAATGAAATTTTTTCTATAGAAAAATTTTTTTAATGAAATTTTTTCTATAGAAAAATTTTCTTAATGAAATTTTGTCTATAGAAAAATTTTCTTAATGAAATTTTGTCTATAGAAAAATTTTCTTAATGAAATTTTTTCTATAGAATTATTTTCTTAATGAAATTTGTTCTACAGAAAAATTTTCTCAAAGAAATTTTTTCTATACAAAAATTTTCTTAATGAATTTTTTTCTGTACAAAAATTTTCTTAACGAAATGTTTTCTATAGAAAAATTTTGTTAATGTAATTTTTATATAGAAAAATTTTCTTAATGTAATTTTTCTATAGAAAAATTTTCTTAATGAAATTTTTTTTATTGAAAAATTTTCTTAATGAAATTTTTTATAGAATAATTTCCTTAATTAATTTTTTTTATAGAAAAAAATTCTTAGTTAAATTTCTTCCATAGAAAAATTTTCTTAATGAAATTTATTCTGTAAAATTTTTTTTAAAGATATTTTTTCTATAGAAAATTATTCTTAATAAAATTTTTTCTATAAAAAATTTTCGTAATGAAATTTTCCTGTAGAAAAATTTTCTTAATAAATTGTTTCTATAGACAAAAATGTTTCAATGAAACTTTTTCTCTATTAATTTTTTTCTTTCGAAAAATTTTCTCTGTTAATTTTTTTCTTAAGAAAATTTTCTTTATGAAATTTTTGGTTTAGAAAAATTTTTTTAATGACTTTTTTCTAAAGAAAAAATTTATTAGTTTATTTTCTTTTATAAAAAATGCAGTCTATTGTTTAAGCGTTTGCATTAATATTTTCAGTAAATTTGCTTTATTTTTAAAATCCTTGATAAAGTTACACTTATGTTTTAACCCCTTGAACTATACAACACTTTTTTCTTTTATATATTAATTTTATTTAATACTTTTTTTCTTCTTGTTTAAAAAACAATCCACTTAAAAGTTTATTGTTTTCTTGCTGCATCCAAAACTTAAGGCAACTGCAGCAACAATAAGACACTTCAAATGTAATCAAGGATATTGAGGGTGAGGAAAGTGTTAGATAAAAAAATTTATAGAAGAAATCTGTAAATATTGAAAAATATTGCCACTTAAAGTAAATGAGTCATTCACTATAAGTAATGTTAACATCAATATGGAAAAACTTACACAGACAATCACAGGAAATCTAGTAGAGCATAGACTGAGGGTGTATTTGTATGAGTCTAGGAGCATAAGGACATATTGTTATGTTTTGTTAAAACGTGTATATATAACATATGCATGTATTTCATTGTGCATTGTAGTACTAGTAAGATGTGGTATCAATTTATGTACCTAAAGTATGTGTCTGACATTTATAACCTAAAATTTTAACATATAATATATTTTGTGTAGGAACATTTACCAACAACAGCAGCAGCAATATTTTGCACATCCACATTAATATCCTAAGAGCAATATTAAACAGGCAATTGCTAACAATAACATCTTGAACATCATCATTGTAATTTTCTCTAATATCGTCATTTTCCATTCTACAAATCATCCTCGACCTCATGCTTTCATTTACCATAGAATATTTAGTTCCCCAGGAATACAAAGAGAAGTAGTGGAGGGCTTTAGCCTCCCAATACATTAGCAGCAAATGCAGCATCATCATGATTTTTTTTCCTATACAAATTCAATGCGTATGTGTTTGGTTGTTTAAAAGGATGTCTTTGTTGTTGTATATGTTAACTTGTATTTGAAAATGTAACACATTCTTAATAACTTAAGTCAACCTTATTGTCATTGTATATTTCATCATATGTATATCATCTATAATATATAAATATCTAGATACACAAATTGGTATTTAAGTATGTCATTTGCTAATATTACTAACTATCTCTACATATTAATAGAAAATCACACACACACACCCAAAGCTACACTTATCAGTGCAACCGTGTCTTTGCCCGTAACTACTACAAATTGTTGTCGAATGGTTTCACAAGAGGTACAACCACTTAGTGTTGGTTGTCAACTGTGATTTGAAAAAAATAGGATCTTATACCAAACATTAATATATAGAAATATTATAATGGATAGACAAGGAGTGAAAGGAAGTTAGGAAAATGTGGCAAGTTAGTATGAATAGAGGAAAATATTGGAAAAAAAATTAACAAATTTGCTGTCTTTTGTTGTGTGATGGTTTTAAGTGCTGCTACTTAAAATACAAAAGCCCAGTAAATAATGATGAGAAATAAATCGATATTTTAGAAATAAATGGAAACAAAAGAAGTGATTTTGAAATAAATAATAAATATCAAAAAAAAATATTTTTCTTTTAAACATTTCTCGAAAAAAAAATGTATTAAGAAAATTTTTCTAGAAAAAAAATTTAGTTAAGAAAATTTTTCTAGAGAAAAAATTTTATTAAGAAAATTTTTCTAGAGAAAAAATTTAATTGAAAAATTTTTTTTAGAAAAAATATTTCATTAAAAAAATTTTTTAGAGAAAAAAATTGATTAAGAAAATTAAAAAAAAAAAAATTTAATAAAAAAAATTTTCTAACGAAAAAATTTCATTGGAAAATTATTTAAAAGAAAAAATACATTGCAAAATTCTTAAAAAAAATGAATTTAGAAAATTTGTTTCGAGAAAATATTTAATTAAGATAATTTTACTATAGAAAAAAATCATTAACACAATTTTTCTATAGAAAAAATTTAATTAAGAAAATTTTTCTATAGAAAAAATTTCATTAAGAAAATTTTTCTATAGAAAAAATTTCATTGAGAAAATTTTTGTATAGAAAAAATTTCATTAAGAAAATTTTTCTATAGAAAATATTTCATTAAGAAAATTTTTCTATAGAAAAAATTTCATTAAGAAAATTTTTGTATAGAAAAAATTGCATTAAGAAAATTTTTCTATAGAAATATTTTATTAAGAAAATTTTTCTATAGAAAAAATTTAATTAAGAAAAAAAAAGTTTTTCTATAGAAAAAAATCATTAAGAAAGTCTTTCTATTAAAAAATTGTCATTTAGAAAATTTTTCTATAGAAAATTATAAAAAAATTCTTCTATAGAAAAATTTTCATTAAGAGCGTTGTTCTATAGAAAAATTGTCATTAAGAAAATTTTTCTATAAAAAAATTGTCATTAGGAAAATTTTTCTGTAGAAAAATTGTCATTAGGAAAATTTTTCTATAGAAAAATTGTCATTATATTATTAATTGTCATTAAGAAAATTTTTCTATAGAAAAAATGTCGATAAGAAAATTTTTCTATAGAAATATTGTCATTAGGAAAATTTTTCTATAGAAAACTTCTCATTAAAAAAATTCTTCTATAGAAAAATTGTCATTAAGAAAATTTTTCTATAGAACAATTGTCATTAGAAAAATTTTTCTATAGAAAACTTGTCATTAAAAAAATTCTTCTATAGAAAAATTTTCATTAAGAGCGTTGTTCTATAGAAAAATTGTCATTAAGAAAATTTTTCTATAGAAAAATTGTCATTAGGAAAATTTTTCTGTAGAAAAATTGTCATTAGGAAAATTTTTCTATAGAAAAATTGTCATTAAGAAAATTTTTCTATAGAAAAAATGTCGATAAGAAAATTTTTCTATAGAAAAAATGTCGATAAGAAAATTTTTCTATAGAAATCTTGTCATTAGGAAAATTTTTCTATAGAAAACTTCTCATTAAAAAATTCTTCTATAGAAAAATTGTCATTAAGAAAATTTTTCTATAGAAAAATTGTCATTAGGAAAATTTTTCTGTAGAAAAATTGTCATTAGGAAAATTTTTCTATAGAAAAATTGTCATTAGGAAAATTTTTCTATAGAAAAATTGTCATTAGAAAACTTTTTCTATAGAAAAATTGTCATTAGAAAATTTTTTCTACAGAAAAATTGTCATTAATAAATTTTTCAATAGAAAAATTGTCATTAGGAAAATTTTTCTATAGAAAAATTGTCATTTAGAAAATTTTTGTATAGAACAAATTTCATTAAGAAAATTTTCTAATAACAATTTTTCTATAGAAAAATTTTCCTAATGACAATTTTTCTATAGAAAAATTTTCCTAATGACAATTTTTCTACAGAAAAATTTTCCTAATATAGAAAAAATTGCATTAAGAAAATTTTTGTATTGAGAAAGATTCACTAAGAAAAATTTTTTATAGGCATTTTTTCTTAATGAAATTTTTTTTAGTGAACTTTTTTCTATAAAATTATTTGCTTAATGAAAATTTTACCATAAAAATTTTCTTCATAAAATTTTTCCGCAGAAAAATTTTCTTAATGAAATTTTTTCTGTAGAAAAATTTTCTTCACAAAATTTTTCTATAGAAAATTTTCTCCATAAAATTTTTTTATAGAACAAATTTTGTTAATAAAATTTTTAATGATTTTTTTTTCTATAGAAAAATTTTCTTTATCAATTTTTTTCTAGAGAAAAATTTTCTTATTGAAAAATTTTCTATAGAAAATATTTCCTAATGAAATGTTTTCTTAGAAAGATTTTCTTAATGAATTTTTTTTAGGAAGAGCTATAAATTGAAAGCAATAAATTCTTAAATTTTTTAATTAAAAAAAATTCTTAAATTAATCCTTTTTTGAGCTTCTTTCCTTTTAAAAAATCCTTACTTTTTAATGGTATAAATACAATTATATTAATTAAAATGTTAAAAATTTATAAAGGTGTCACTAGGTAGTAAAACGAATTAAATAAAATATTGAGTAGACTGAAAGGAAAGAAACATATTTTAACACTTTTATATTGAAACATTTATAAAGAATTTCCACAGCTAAAAGATGAATGAAGACAGTCATCAACATTCAAAATAAAAGGAAGGATACATATGTATTTGTGCATGTATTCTATCTGCGTACTAAATGTAGCTTTCTGAAAGCCAACAATTTAAATCTTTTTTATACAGTTTTATTTAAAAATATTTTTTTTTACTATTTTTCATTTTATTACCATTAAAATACGAATAAAATTTAAATAAGTGAAATTTTCTTACTCATACATTTGGTACGTATATATGTCAATGTACTAATGAAACTGCTTGAGCTATTTTATATCAACTACTTACTACTAAAAACTAGACTTGCAGACACACAAGAACATATTGAATTAATATAAAAAAACTATGTAAACCCAGTAGTTTAATATGAAAAAACCGTCTCAAAAATAATGAAAAGGGTAAAAGGTCTCTAATAAAAAAATATCGAATTATTTCCTTCTCCAGTCTTATTTCGTCGTAAGAAATATCCCAGAATTTTAAGTTTATTCTCGCCTTTCAAGCTGCAGGGTTTATAAGAAAACTTGATAGTGCGTGCATGTGTAATTGTATAAGTATTTACATGTTTGTCTATGTAAATAACTATGAATGTAATGTCGTTGATTTCTCTCTGCCAAAACAGTTAATTGCCATTATAACAAAAAATATCTTTTTTATGCTGAGATTGCGGAAAACTCAAGAGAAATGAAATGGTAATGTGGAACTATCTTTCTCAGTATATATGTGTGCATACAAGTAAAAGTGTGTAAATGTGTTTTTTTATATTTCTGTATACTACATCAACAATATTAACAACAAAAAACTACAACAACTCAACCAAGGAGAAATACTATAAAAATAACAATAAAAAACGACTTAAAGTTAAAATTACCAAGACAGTTAAAATTAAAAAGGACGACATTAAAGAATGTTTTGATAGAAAAAAATTGTCAATAAGAGAATATTTCTATAGAAAAAAATTCATTAAGAAAATTTTTCTATAGAAAAACTTTCATCAAGAAAATTTTTCTATAGAAAAAATTTCATTAAAAAAATTTTTCAATAGAAACAATTTTATTAAAAAAATTTTTCTATAGAAAAATTTTTTTAATGAAAGTTTTTCTATAGAAAAATTTTCATTAAGAAAACTTTTCTATAGAAAAAATTTCATTAAGAAAATTTTTCTATAGAAAAAATTTCATTAAGAAAATTTTTCTATAGAAAAATTTTATTTAAAAAATTTTTCTATAGAAAAAATTTCATTAAGAAAATTTTTCTTTAGAAAAAATTTCATTAAAAATAATTTGTATAGAAACAATTTTATTAAGAATATTTTTCTATAGAAAAAATTTCATTAAGAAAATTTTTCTATAGAAAAAATTTCATTAAGAAAATTTTTCTATAGAAAAAACTTCATTAAGAAAATTTTTCTATAGAAAAAATTTCATTGAGAAAATTTTTCTATAGAAAAAATTTCATTAAGAAAATGTTTCTATAGAAAAAATTTCATTAAGAAAATGTTTCTATAGAAAAAATTTCATTAAGAAAATTTTTCTATAGAAAAAATTTCATTAAGAAAATTTTTCTATAGAAAAAATTTCATTAAGAAAATTTTTCTATAGAAAAAATTTTATTAAGAAAATTTTTCTATAGAAAAAATTTCATTAAGAGAATTTTTCTATAGAAAAAATTAATTAAGGAATTTTTTCTATAGAAAAAATACACTACAGTAAAACTTTTTAATTAAATGTTTGATGTCCCAAATTTTGATAAACCTTTTTAATAAATATACGGCTGCACATGTGCCAAGCTTTAAAATAAACTTTTGTTTATTTAAATCTTTCTTTGAACCCCCTTTATAGCACTTTTGTCTTAGTCGCCAACAAAGCAACAACAAAAGTGTGGGAAATAAAGAAATGATAAAACTGAAAAATGTTTGTGTGTTTCTGTTCGGATGATAATCTGCGCTTTATGTTGATATTTGTTGGACACAATAATAATTCGTATTTATTCAGTCCCTCAAATTATACATAATGTGAGGTTTTCGCTCTGTCTAGAATTAGGGATAATCCTCCTGATGAGATGGTCTAACCAACCATCGAAACGCGTCGAGGAAAGGTTTCCCCACCAACATTTTTTGGTTTTATCAAAAAACTATTTATTACAATAATAAATAATTGTAATAAATTGGGATTCTTAGTGCAATACACTACAGTAAAACTTTTTAGAAACAATTTCATTAAGAAAATTTTTCTATAGAAAAAATTTCATTAAGACAATTTTTCTATACAAAAAATTTAATTAAGAAAATTTTTTTATAGAAAAAATTTCATTAAGATAATTTTTCTATAGGAAAAATTTCATTAAGAAAATTTTTCTATAGAAAATATTTCATTAAGAAAATTTTTCTATAGAAAAAATTTCATTAGGAAAATTTTTCTATAGAAAAAATTTCATTCGGAAAATTTTCTGTAGAAAAATATTCATTAAAAAATTTTTCTGTTGAAAGTATGTAATTAATAAAATTTTTGTAAAGAACAAATTTCATTAAGAAAATTTTTCTGTAGTAAAAATTCCATTAAGACAATTTTTCGATAAAAAAAATTCATTAAAAAAAAAATCGTTAAGAAAATTTATTAAAAAAATTTTCTATAAAAAATTTAATTAATAAATTTTCCTGTAGGAAAAATTTCATTAAAAAAATGTCATTATAAACAAATTTTTCCATTCAAAAATTTTTCCATTAAAAAATTTTCTTAATGTCCTATTGACCTTCTTCATTTCACCTGACGATATAGCATTCACACATTAAAATCTGTTACATTTTTAAAGTGTTTTTATGTTTGAGGGAAGTAAAGAAAAATAGTCGTTATTATTGCATACTAAGTATTACTGTGAATATCCTTTACATTTACTGCACTATACCATACACTTAAACCTATGTAAAACACTAAGGATATATGTGTGTGTAATATTTGCTTTTTACACAAAAAGATTCTGATAATAATGAGCCTGATTCGAGATAATAATGATAATGTTATTCATTCTTATTTCATCCGTCGCTGAATCATCAATTCGTTCATTCATTCACTGACTCACTCAGTCAGTTATTCACTCAATCATTCATGAGGCTGATTATGCTGATGACTATTGCTAAGTAAATTTTAAAGCATTTTAAAAATCTTCTTTATAATTTTCTTTTAACTTTTCAATCAAAAAATTTAACATTTAATGAAAAGGAAAGAATTAATTTGGATTAAGAAAGACATAGACTCAGATATGGATTAAGACATAGACCAAGATACTGGCTAAGATAAAGACTAAGACATAGACTAAGACATAGACTAAGACATAGACTAAGATAAAGACTAATACATAGACTAAGACTAAGACATAGACAAAGACATAGACTAAGACATTGACTAAGACATAGAATAAGATATGGACTAAGACATAGACTAAGACATAGACTAAGACATAGACTAAGACATAGACTAAGACATAGACTAAGACATAGACTAAGACATAGACTAAGACATAGACTAAGACAAAGACTAAAACATAGACTAAGACATAGACCAAGACATAGACTAAGACATAGAATAAGACATAGACTAAGACACAGACTAAGACATAGACTAAGACATAGACTAAAACATAGTCTAAGACGTAGACTAATACATAGACAAAGACATAGACTAGGACATAGACTAAGACATAGACTAAGACATAGACTAAGACATAGACTAAGACATAGACTAAGACATAGACTAAGACTAAGACATAGACTAAGACATAGACTAAGACATAGACTAAGACAAAGACCAAGACATAGGCTAAGACATAGGCTAAGACATAGACTAAGACATAGACTAAGACATAGACTAAGACATAGACTGAAACATAGACTAAGACATAGACTAAGACATAGACTAAGACATAGACTAAGACATAGACTAAGACATAGACTAAGACATAGACTATGACATAGACTAAGACATAGACTAAGACATAGACTAAGATATAGACTAAGACATAGACTAAGACATAGACTAAGACATAGACTAAGACATAGACTAAGACATAGACTAAGACATAGACTAAGACATAGACTAAGACATAGACTAAGACATAGACTAAGACATAGACTAAGACATAGACTAAGACATAGACTAAGACATAGACTAAGACATAGACTAAGACATAGACTAAGACATAGACTAAGACATAGACTAAGACATAGACTAAGACATAGACTAAGACATAGACTAAGACATAGACTAAGACATAGACTAAGACATTTATGTTACATTTATGTTACCTTGGTGTACAATTAGATGACAAATTTAGCTTTAAACAACATGCACTGAACATTCGTGACAAAGCTATGAGGACGGCCTCCCTACTGTCCAGAATAATGCCAAATTGTGGCGGCCCCAAATCATATATAAGAAAACTTATAAACAGTGTTGTACACTCACAGCTTTTGTATGCTGCACCAACATTTGCAAATGCTTTGAAATGCAACTACATCATACGTGAATTGCAAAAACCGCAAAGAGCCAGCGGTCTACGAATCATATCAGGATATCGTACCGTATCTACAAGTGCAGCTTTGGTACTTGCAGGCGTACCACCGATAGACCTTTTAATACTCGAGAGAGAGGAAATATATCTCAAAACGAAGAACATAAACTGGAGTAACTACAGCCCAACAGAACGAATTACAAAAACACAGGAGATAAAGAAAAGTGCTAGAGAAAACATATTAAACAAATGGCAAGAACGGTGGACACAAGAAAAAAATGGGAGATGGACATACAAACTGATTCCAAACATAAGAAATTGGATTCAAAGAGAGCATGGAAATATGGGTTACTATTTGATTCAGGTTATGACAAACCACGGTTGTTTTAATAAATATCTACAAAGATTTAAACTGAGAGAAATAAGCAGCTGTAATGCTTGCGGCGCGCTTGAAGAAGACGCTGAGCATATAGTCTTTGAATGTGAAAAATGGCTTGATTTGAGGACAGCCCTTAATAGCAGGTTAGGGATTACCCTTACACCCGAAAATATGATAAATACTATGCTACTATCAGAAACTGCATGGAAACACTGTGAATGTTTCATAAACAAAATAATGAAATATAGATGCACAGAAATTCCGAACCTCCTTAGCTAGAGCACATAAGGAGGACGTAGGAATGACACTGAACTAACTACCCATCCTGATGAAATGCTAACGTAGTGCCGGGGTGGTTTAGTGGAGATATCGTGGGGCCACTAGTTGATAGCGAGCTATCACTACGTCCAACAAAAAAAAAAAAAAAAAAAAAGACTAAGACTAAGACATAGACTAAGACATAGACTAAGACATAGACTAAGACATAGACTAAGACATAGACTAAGACATAGACTAAGACATAGACTAAGACATAGACTAAGACATAGACTAAAACATAGACTAAGACATAGACTAAGACATAGACTGAGACATAGACTAAGATATAGATTAAGACATAGACTAAGACATAGACTTGGACATTGACTAAGACATAGACTAAGACATAGACTAAGACATAGACTAAGACATAGACTAAGACATAGACTAAGACATAGACTAAGACATAGACTAAGACATAGACTAAGACATAGACTAAGACATAGACTAAGACATAGACTAAGACATAGACTAAGACATAGACTAAGACATAGACTAAGACATAGACTATGGCATAGGCTAAGACATAGACTAAGACATAGACTGAAACATAGACTAAGACATAGACTAAGACATAGACTAAGACATAGACTAAGACATAGACTAAGACATAGACTAAGACATAGACTAAGACATAGACTAAGACATAGACTAAGACATAGACTATGACATAGACTAAGACATAGACTAAGACATAGACTAAGATACAGACTAAGACATAGACTAAGACATAGACTAAGACATAGACTAAGATATAGACTAAGACATAGACTAAGACATAGACTAAGACATAGACTAAGATATAGACTAAGACATAGACTAAGACATAGACTAAGACATAGACTAAGACATAGACTAAGACATAGACTAAGACATAGACTAAGACATAGACTAAGACATAGACTAAGATATAGACTAAGACATAGACTTGGACATTGACTAAGACCTAAGCTAAGGCGTAGTTTAGGTCAATTTAAAAAAATTATTTTAGTAAGCTCCGTGATTATAGTGCAATACCTATATTATTTATATGTTTTTAATTTAATTTAAATTTTGTTTTTTGGCTGTTATTTACATTTACTTTAAGTCAACTACTTATCTTGTCATTGAGGTTTCTGCCATCTTGACTTATTTTGAACAACTTTCTAAGTATCTGTTCCTTCATCCATTGACATAATTAACCACTGACTAGAAAAATTCAGGTAACTTATATAAACTTTTTGAAAACTATCAAATTTTTAATGTAAATAAGTAACTTTGCCATAGAAAAATTATAATTAACTTTCTACTCACACACATAAACAAGCTACACAGCAAAATTCTTGTTTATGATAAAGCCGTTTCATAAGCGGAAATGAAAAAAATTAACAGGAAACACATAAAGTTACTTAAACAAAGTTTTTCAAAATCTCAACAGATATGTATTTGAGTTAAAATTTAATAAAGAATTATTTAGAAAATAGGCTTAATGGTTACTTTTAGTAATTTACATTAGATTATCTTTCTTTTATAAATATTTTTGTTTAAAAAAATTTTAATTTTTTGGCCCTTTGATTTAAAATTTTTAGAGTTAAATATCAAAAGACTTAATTTAATCCGGCGCTGATTTAAAAAAAAAACCATTAATTTAGTCTCTATAAATTTGTAATATGAATGTGGTAAATTTTTTATTTATATACTAAAATAATTCTATATAAACAAGGATATTATTATATAGATAATAAGTATATGTTGGTCTATAAACAAATCTAGTTAAGTGTGTGTTTGTTTATTTTCAATTTGTTTTGTTTTTTTTCAAACTTTGTTAGTGTAATTTTTCCATAACTTAATACCCAAAAGGGAAAAATGGAAGATTTAGAAACTGGTATTTCCACCTGCTTTGATATAGCAGAAGTTTTTCTTAAGCAACGTTTGACAATAATTTTCTTAAATGATTGGTTGTAGAACAATTTATTTGATGAACTTTCACAGATAACTTTTTGGAAATTTCCTATTGGGCATTTGCTTTGTCAGTCGAGCATTTGTATGTGTTTAATGGTTTATAATGAGATTGTTGTTTGTTAATGTATTGTGTTTTGCTTTTTTTTCTACAAAATGTATTTGTTATGTTAATTAATTGTATAAATAATTTATAACTTGTTTTTTTATAACAGTAAAAATTTGGTTTTGAAAAAGTTTATATGTAAAAAAATTAACACTTGAAAGATCAAAGCTAGAAATTCATTATCAAAATTAGCCAAAACAAAACTCATATAAGCCAACAATTAATAAAAGTTTTTAGAAAACAAAACTAAAAGATCTCTTGTTTAAAAGTTAAGTTCTTAAGAATATCGAAAGTATTTAGTAAACTATTCTAGTATAAAAAAAAAATTGTTAGATCTTATAGGGTTAATTTTTGCTGAGTTTTTTTTCAGGCCCTTACCGTTACGCACAAATTGAGGTTTATTATTTTTTAATAATAATGCGGTAATGTTTATGTGTTTTAAAATTTTTTTTATGTTTCAAATTCTGTTTTTTCTGCTCCTGTAAATGTAATAAATTTAAATTGTAAAAACTTGTTTATAATGTTGTTATTGTTTACCATGGAATTTTTTTTAAATAATTTTTTATCCTTTGGCATTTTTTTAAATAATTGTTTTGTAATGTCAACAGTGCTGCGTTAGGAAAAGTTTTAAGGCTCAGAAAAAAGTAACAAGAATTAACTTCTACCAAAGATTCAGCCTAGTTTTTAGGTTCTGAAAATATATCAAGAAAAAAACTGAAAAAATCGACCTTATAAAATTTATAGGAATTTGTGGAAGGATGAAAAACGAAATGCTTAAAGATCGTTAGTTTTGATTCTAACTTTAAAAAATTCAATAATTTCTTTAAGGATACAAGAGCTCCAAAGTGACAGCTCCGAAATTTGATTTTCTTTATTTTCACTAAACTTTGATATAGCCTTAATACAGCAAAGACTTGGTTTTATTATTAATAATAAAGCCTTAATAGCTTACTTTTATACGCCGTTTACAAAATGTTAATATCTCTCTTAGTTCTAATATTTTAGCACATTTTCTCAAATAACACCTAATTAATATCAATCATACGCCCTAGATACATTTTTGAAAATTCTAAAATTTCTCACAAAATAAAATTTTAATGAATTTAAAAAATCTTCAATAATTTTCTATCTATTTTTTCTATACAAAAACTTAATTTTTTCTATAGAAAAACTTAATTTTTTCTATAGAAAAACTTAATTTTTTCTATAGAAAAACTTAATTTTTTCTATAGAAAAACTTAATTTTTTCTATAGAAAAACTTAATTTTTTCTATAGAAAAACTTAATTTTTTCTATAGAAAAACTTAAATTTTTCTATAGAAAAATTTAATTTTTTCTATAGAAAAACTTAATTTTTTCTATAGAAAAACTTAATTTTTTCTATAGAAAAACTTAATTTTTTCTATAGAAAAACTTAATTTTTTCTATAGAAAAACTTAATTTTTTCTATAGAAAAACTTAATTTTTTCTATAGAAAAACTTAATTTTTTCTATAGAAAAACTTAATTTTTTCTATAGAAAAACTTAATTTTTTCTATAGAAAAACTTAATTTTTTCTATAGAAAAACTTAATTTTTTCTATAGAAAAACTTAATTTTTTCTATAGAAAAACTTAATTTTTTCTATAGAAAAACTTAATTTTTTCTATAGAAAAACTTAATTTTTTCTATAGAAAAACTTAATTTTTTCTATAGAAAAACTTAATTTTTTCTATCGAAAAACTTAACTTTTTCTATAGAAAAACTTAATTTTTTCTATAGAAAAATTTAATTTTTTCTATAGAAAAACTTAATTTTTTCTATAGAAAAACTTAATTTTTTCTATAGAAAAACTTAATTTTTTCTATAGAAAAACTTAACTTTTTCTATAGAAAAACTTAATTTTTTCTATAGAAAAACCTAATTTTTTCTATAGAAAAACTTAATTTTTTCTATAGAAAAACTTAATTTTTTCTATAGAAAAACTTAATTTTTTCTATAGAAAAACTTAATTTTTTCTATAGAAAAACTTAATTTTTTCTATAGAAAAACTTAATTTTTTCTATAGAAAAACTTAATTTTTTCTATAGAAAAACTTAATTTTTTCTATAGAAAAACTTAATTTTTTCTATAGAAAAACTTAATTTTTTCTATAGAAAAACTTAATTTTTTCTATAGAAAAACTTAATTTTTTCTATAGAAAAACTTAATTTTTTCTATAGAAAAACTTTTACAAAGAAAGAGATGTACCTGCCTAACCTAATCCTCCTTACAACAGAAAATTACCCAAATGTACCCTAAATCTCAACACAGATTTCCTTTTTTATAGTTTTTCAATTTTTAAAGTGTTAAGAATAATGTTAATGTCATTTTATTTATGCCGTATTTAACACTTTTTTTTGTAATAACTTTTCATGTTTAATGATTTTTTTACGGTTTTTATTATTTTCAAAATTCATAAAAAATAAAAATTAATGTTTTTTTGTAGCTACAAAATAAATTAGTTTTATATTAAATTAACGAAGTTTTTATGGTTATGATTTTATCTCTTATTTCCCCACTCAATCTGACTTTTTCTCTCCCTATTTCCTGTTTATGATATTCAGTTATTAACATCAAATACAGCCAATGGTTGGCAAAAATATGTGCAACACATTAACAATTTGTGTTGGTATTAGTGTATGTAATACTACGCAACACCCATACACATAAATTTATTTATGACAGTTATAATTTAACAAATAGAATTTTTAATGTCTGTGCAAAAATGTTGTTTCATAACTTTTTTTTTTGTTATTATTTAGAATTGTAAATGTCCTTTTCAATACAGGACGACTAACATTATTAATACCACAGACATCAAATGACACGTACAAGTGGTAAAATTGTATTTGTTACAATTAAATTTAAATTAAGTAAAAAAAAATTAAAATCAAAAGCCCTTATTTTAAAGGAATATTATATTAAATACGATTTTTTATATCAAACAAATCCAGTCAGAAATTTTTCTTTAAAAATCCTAAATAATACCTTCTACCTCTCAAAATTTATGTTTTACTTTTTCATGTCTAAGCACAATTTATTATATTAATTTTCATTTTAGTGCACCTTAATCTTTCCATAGGATTTCCTTAATTTTCTTATAAATAATACAAGTATTCACATAAAAACGCAAAAATTAAATAAATTACTATTTTTATATAAAAATGCACTTTAATGGCATTTTTCTTAAAATTTTCTTAGTGACAACCTCTAATTATTTTAATAATTAGTTGTTTGCTAAATAAACATTAGAAATACCTAACAAATATAATCTTAACATGAACTAAAATAAAAGGATACTTTATATGCAGAACATTAAGACTATTTTCTGTTTAAAAAAGGATATATGCTTTAGTCATTGGATAAGTCTATGTTCGAGTTTATGGCTCAGTCTACGTCTGAGTATATGCCTAAGTCTATGTCTTAGTCTATGTCTAAGTCTATGCCTTAGTCTATGTATTAGTCTTTGTCTTAGTCTTAGTCTATGTCTTAGTCTATGTCTTAGTCTATATCTTAGTCTATGTCTTAGTCTATGTCTTAGTCTATGTCTTAGTCTATGTCTTAGTCTATGTCTTAGTCTATGTCTTACTCTATGTCTCAGTATATGTCTTAGTCTATGTCTTAGTCTATGTCTTAGTCTATGTCTTAGTCTATGTCTTAGTCTATGTCTTAGTCTATGTCTTAGTCTATGTCTTAGTCTATGTCTTAGTCTATGTCTTAGTCTATGTATTAGTCTATGTCTTAGTCTATGTCTTAGTCTATGTCTTAGTCTATGTCTTAGTCTATGTCTTAGTCTATGTCTTAGTCTATGTCTTAGTCTATGTCTTAGTCTATGTCTTAGTCTATGTCTTAGTCTATGTCTTAGCCTATGTCTTAGTCTATGTCTTAGCCTATGTCTTAGTCTATGTCTTAGTCTATGTCTTAGTGTATGTCTTAGTCTATGTCTTAGTCTTAGTCTATGTCTTAGTCTATGTCTTAGTCTATGTCTTAGTCTATGTCTTAGCCTATGTCTTAGTCTATGTCTTAGTCTATGTCTTAGTCTATGTCTTAGTCTATGTCTTAGTCTATGTCTTAGTCTATGTCTTAGTCTATGTCTTAGTCTATGTCTTAGTCTATGTCTTAGTCTATGTCTCAGTCTATGTCTTAGTCTATGTCTTAGTCTATGTCTCAGTATATGTCTATGACTAGGTATCAGTCTGTGTCTTAGAAAAGTTGCCTATAATAAAACAAATTAAGTCATAACTTAAAGGAACTCAAAAATAATAAAATAAAGCCTATTTTTAGGCACCTACGAAATAGGTACTTTTTTAATAAATGTACTTTATTTAATTTTTTTTTTTAAGTTTACCCCCTATAATTTAAGGATAATTTTAAAATTTCTTGTTATCCTATACAACAAACAAAATTTCCCTCCTTGCATTTTTAATACCATAACTACTATCCTTTCTCTTCAATCTTTTAATTTATTGTATGTCTATAAAAATTCCCCACAAAACTTTAACAATTTCATAGACCATTAATTTCATCTCACTCGTTTTCTCAACTTCAAATTGATTTCAGTCTTTATTTCTACAATTTTTTTTCGAAAAAAATCTCTAAGATTTATATTTTTAATAACAAAACAATTTCGAACATTTTGTATATAAACTTTTTTCATTTTTTTTTTAATAACTAGCATAATTTATTAACAACATTAACTTAAGTTTTGTAACTTTTTAAATCTTTATCCAAACTTTGCGAAAAAAAATTAAATTTTTACCATAAATATAAAATGCAATGACACGCATGTTGGAAGGAAATTTTACAAGGATATTATGGCAAACATATACAAATGAAAAGATATATAAAACACCTACACACATTCTAGCATACACGTGTTTGCAAAAAGGGAGAACGTAGATGAGGTCTTTTTTAATGTAATACGTAGAAAAAAGGATTTTAAAGAATTAAACTGAATTTTCTTACAGATATAGACTAAAGCATAGACTGTGTCTTAGATACATCTTAGAATGTGCCTCATGTTTAGTATATGTCTTAGTCTATGCCTTAGTTTAAGCCTTTCTTTACATCTTGTCTTTGTATTAGTCTAATTAGTCTAATGAATATGCCTTACTGTTTGTCTTAGTATATGTCCTAGTATCTTCTCAAATCTATGTCTTGTGTACAAATATTATCTTTCATGGCTAAAATCCTATATCCCGATTCTCTTTCAATATTTCAATTTCCCTTATTAATTTACTTTTAATCCCTTTTCCTAACCGCTGTAAATTATTTGCTTAAGTGCTTCAAAAATAATCTCATATATTTCCAAAATCTATCCTCTGCCACACGTATTTGCACAATTTAATCCTTTGATTTATTTTATTTAAAACCAAAAATACAAAAGAATACAATCTAATACCTTTTTCCTTCCTTTGACCAATTTACACAAAATAACAATTATTTTTTAGTTAAACCAGAAAAATGTTAGGCCATAAATTTTAAAATAATAAATAATAAAATTTACAAAAATATAAATAAATAACAAAAAATATTTTCTATATTTTTGCAGTTTATTATTTATTGCAAAGGCAATAGAAAAAATCAAGAAATTCTCTTGATTTTGTTAAACCAAATAAAAGAAATTTAGTTCTTTATTTGTTATTTACATTTGAGTTGGACTTAAAGTAAATAAATAAAGAAATTTATGATTTTAGGCAAAAAAAAATATAAATAATATCCTTGTAATATGTAAGACAATATGATCATTTGCTGCTAAGTCGTCATATGTCCAAGAATGAATTTTGGAAAATTTTTAAGGATTAAAGAAATTTAGGTAAGCTTTTGCTAATCTAAGTTCAAAATCCTCCAAATTTGGATTATGACGATTTTGATGCAAAATGGCTGTTATGGACATTTGAGAAAGACATGGAGAAGTGATGTTTACTTTAATATTACCCGCATATATTTACTATTACAATAAAACCAATTATTCACATATACATAAAAACCGACATATGTGTGTGGGTGACGATAGTTGTAAAATCAAGAGCGAATTCTTTAAGAAAAACAAACACAATATTGTTTAAGTTTAGTTGCTGTTGATATTTTTGTTGGTTGTTATTCTACATGTAATGTTTTGGTTATTGTAAAAAATAATATATACACATGTATATAAATTTTTAATTCGATCCTATAAGGAGCATGTGGCCTTTACAAATGATCACCAGTTCATGTCTATGTCTAGGCATTACAATTTTATACCCAAAATCAAAAATAATTAGATTGTTATTCTGTTTGTAATTCCCATAAGACTAAGGGATATTCTAAAATATAGACTAAGACATATGCTAAGACATAGACTAAGACATACACTAAGACACAGACAGAGACATAGACTTAGACATGGACTAAGACATAGACTAAGATATAGACTAAGACGTAGACTAAGACATAGACTAAGACATAGACTAAGGCATAGACTAAGACATAGACTAAGACATAGACTAAGACATAGACTAAGACATAGACTAAGACATAGACTTAGACATAGACTAAGACATAGACTAAGACATAGACTAAGACATAGACTAAGACATAGACTAAGACATAGACTAAGACATAGACTAAGACATAGACTAAGACATAGACTAAGACATAGACTAAGACATAGACTAAGACATAGACTAAGACATAGACTAAGACATAGACTAAGACATAGACTAAGACATAGACTAAGACATAGACTAAGACATAGACTAAGACATAGACTAAGACATAGACTAAGACATAGACTAAGACATAGACTAAGACATAGACTAAGACATAGACTAAGACATAGACTAAGACATAGACTAAGACATAGGCTAAGACATAGACTAAGACATAGACTAAGACATAGACTAAGACATAGACTAAGACATAGACTAAGACATAGACTAAGACATAGACTAAGACATAGACTAAGACATAGACTAAGACATAGACTAAGACATAGACTAAGACATAGACTAAGACATAGACTAAGACATAGACTAAGACATAGACTAAGACATAGACTAAGACATAGACTAAGACATAGACTTAGACATAGACTAAGACATAGACTAAGACATAGACTAAGACATAGACTAAGACATAGACTAAGACATAGACTAAGACATAGACTAAGACATAGACTAAGACATAGACTAAGACATAGACTAAGACATAGACTAAGACATAGACTTAGACATAGACTAAGACATAGACTAAGACATAGACTAAGACATAGACTAAGACATAGACTAAGACATAGACTAAGACATAGACTAAGACATAGACTAAGACATAGACTAAGACATAGACTAAGACATAGACTAAGACATAGACTAAGACATAGACTAAGACATAGACTAAGACATAGACTAAGACATAAACTAAGACATAGACTAAGACATAGACTAAGACATAGACTAAGACATAGACTAAGACATAGACTAAGACATAGACTAAGACATAGACTTAGACATAGACTAAGACATAGACTAAGACATAGACTAAGACATAGACTAAGACATAGACTAAGACATAGGCTAAGACATAGACTAAGACATAGACTAAGACATAGACTTAGACATAGACTAAGACATAGACTAAGACATAGACTAAGACATAGACTAAGACATAGACTAAGACATAGACTAAGACTAAGACATAGACTAAGACATAGACTAAGACATAGACTAAGACATAGACTAAGACATAGACTAAGACATAGACTAAGACATAGACTAAGACATAGACTAAGACATAGACTAAGACATAGACTAAGACATAGACTAAGACATAGACTAAGACTTAGACTAAGACATAGACTAAGACATAGACTAAGACATAGACTAAGACATAGACTAAGACATAGACTAAGACATAGACTAAGACATAGACTAAGACATAGACTAAGACATAGACTAAGACATAGACTAAGACATAGACATATACATAGACAACGACATAGACTAAGACATAGACTAAGACATAGACTAAGATATAGACTAAGACATAGACTAAGAAATAGACAAAGACATAGACTAAGATATAGGCCAAGACATAGACCAAGACAAAGACTAAAACATAGACTAAAACATCAAAAAGGATAACAATTTTACCAAGTTCTAAAAGTAGACTTTCATTTCAAGAAATTTTTCCCCTTTGTCTTTGAAAAGTTAGTTTTCAAAAATTTATTTTTAAATCCTTAATTTCTGTTTTAAATCTAAACATTATCTCTAGTCCTTGAAATGGCAACAACTTGTTTAAGAGCCTAAAAGTGTGCTTCACTTTTCTTTAAACAACTTCCAGGAGATGTAAGTGAAAAAAACTATAACTGGAAAATAATTCTAAAGAGTACTAAAGCAAAAGTGAAGCTTAAAAGTCACAAACAAAATGTCAATGCTGGCGTAAATGACAACTAAGCTGCCTTAGAAAAAAAATTCCTAACTTATCACAAAAATATAAAATACAAAACGAAAATGAAAACATTTTGGAGAAAATAAGAAAAAATAAACTTCTAAATCAAATAATAAAAAAATGTTTAAACATAAAATGTCAATGAAAATTTTGCTGGTAGCTTGATTTAAAATTTCTTGTGGGTTTTCAAAAAATACAGCATACTGTTAGGGACCAGTAACAGGAGTCCAAGGTGAACAGAAAAAGATTTATTTAAATTTTTTTTCATAATGTATAATTCAAAACTTTTAAATTTTAGCCCGCCCTTTTTTGCTAGTAAAAATTCCAAATATTTTTTTATTTATGTTTTTTATCTGGTTTCCTTTTACTTAAGTAAAACTCTTAAGAGGAAACAACAAAAATAAAATTAAATAAAATAAAATTTTATATGTAAAGAAAACTTAAGAGCACAGCTTATTATTTATGTATATTTTCACCTACATTTATTTCATTTATATGTATGTATTCAAAAAACATACACACAAACTCATGCCCAAAAATATAACAACATTTTTAGAATAAAGAAAAATTTATCAAAAATAAACAGAAAAGAAACCCAAGACTATAGAATAATAAAATAAAAATAAATACGAAAAAAATAACAACAAATTTCCAAATACACACATAACCCCTTTACATGATAAAATATCCTTTAACAGGGCGAGTAAAAAGTAGAAGGAGTAGTTGTGTATATAAAACAAGGTTATTCAGTCTCAAACTACTTACTCATGCCTTTTAGATTCTTCCTTTAATTTATAGAAAATATATACTATCCTTTAAATAAGTGCCTAGGTATGTGTGAATCTATATGTTAAAGATTATACACATACATATAAAATTCTATGTATGCATGTCCTTTTGTTTGTAAGCTTTTATGTAAGTTTGTATTCCTTAGTGGCACATGGTATCCGGCATTTTTGTATTGTTCTTTATTTTTGAGTACATAGACTTTTCTTAATATTATTGTAGTTGTAGTTTTTGTATTCTCTTTTTTGCCTCTATTATCTTTACTTTACTTATATTCCTACACATTTAGCCATATACTTTGTATATGTATGTATGTATGTGTAACGTATTACTCATACTAACATAGTTATGCACTTTTATGTCTAGGAAAAATAAAATTGTTAGTTAGACCCTTATAAACATTCTGATGAAATAAAATAAAAAGGGCTAAAAGAACAGGGTAAACTGAAAATTTGTTGGGAAAATGTATAAGATATCCAGATATAGACAAGCATCTACTATAAGACATGTATTAATACTAACACAAGTGCTCACATTCCAATACTATACATATAAATATTATATTGATTACAATGTTTACATGATCAAAATTGGTCAATCGATATATTTTCTCTTGAAAGAAATTGATGTAAAATCTACAAATTTTATTCTAAAGTTATACGATTTAAAGAACGGACGTGCTTTTATGTTTATTATACATTGGCGAAATTTTACTTAAGTGTCTTCAACGGTAAAAAAGTTTTTCATATATCCTTTTTTAGGCTTAAAGAAAAAACTATGCAGAAATGGGTTTTTTAGAAAGAATTTATAGAGTACGAACCAATACATATAGCTTACAATATAAACATGATCAAAATTGGTTGATTCAACATAGGAACCAACAAATTTTTAATCCTTTAAAAGAAATTGATATAACATCCTCAAATTTTATTCTATCATCATACGATTTTTAGAATGGACGTGCTTTTATGTTTGTAATACAGTGCCAAAGTTTGGCCAAAATGACTTCAAAGGTAAAAGACTTTCTCATATATCCTTTTTTAGGCTTAAAGTCAAAACTATGCAGAAATTAGTTTTTTTTAGAAAGAATTTATAAAAAACAAGACTAAAAATCGCACAAAGCGATAGGAAACAATTAATGTCTTTGTTTCTGTGTAAACATGATCAAAAGTGCTTAGTTTATATGTGATCTGTTAAAAGAAATTGCAAAAAAATCTACAAATTTTATGCTATAGTCTTTAGATTTATAAAATGGACATGCTTTTGTGTTTTTTATATAGTGTCGAAATTTTACTAATGTGACTTCAAAGGTAAAAAAAATTCTCATATATCCTTTTTTAGGGTAAATATTAAAACTGTATAAAAATTATTTTTTTTAAGAAGAATTTATAAAAAAAAGACTAAAAGTAGCACTAAGCGATTGGATATGATGGATGTCTTGGTTACAATGTCAATATGATAAAAAAAATTGCTATAAAATCTGCAAATGTTGTGCTATATTCTTAAGATTTATAGAACAGACGTGCTTTTATGTTTTTAATACAGTGACGAAGTTTTGCTAAAGTAACTTGAAAAGGAAAGAAGTATCTCATATATCCTTTTTTTGGGTTGAAGAAAAAACTATACAGAAATGAGCTTTTTTAAAAAGAGTTAATAAAACAATGATTAAAACTTACATTAAGTGGTAGAGAATGATGCCTGTCTTAGATACAATTTTAACATATATTATATTATAGAAATTAATATAAAATCCACAAATTTTATTCTATAATTACACGATTTTTAGAATGGACGTGCTTTTATGTTTTTAATACAATGGCAAAGTTTTGCTAAAAAGACCTCAAAGGTAAAAGAGTTTCTTATATATCTTTTTTTAGGATTAAAGCAAAAACTATGCGAAAATGTGTTTTTCTAGAAAGAGATTATAAAACAATAATTAAGACTCACATTAAGTGATAGAGTACGACAAATTTCTTATTAACATAATGAAAATGAGTGGATTCATATGGTATCCCTTAAAAGAAATTGTTATAAAATCTGCAAATTTGATTCTATAGTCTTTAAGTTCATAAATAGGACGTGTTTTTAAGTTTTTAATACATTGGCGAAGTTTTGCTTAAGTGACTTTAAAGGTAAAGGAATTTCTCATATATCCTTTTTTAGGGTTAAAAAAAAAACTACGCAGAAATATGTTTTTAGAAGAATTTATAAAAGACTCACGTTAAGTGATAGACTACGATATACGATATATGTAATGTTAACATGATCAAAATTGGTTGTCATCCTTGAAATAAATTGATATTAAATCTACAAATTGTATTTCAATGTCATCAGATTTGGAGTATAAATCAGCCTTTATGTTTTTAATGCAATGGCAAAGTTCTGGTAAAGTGACTTAAAAGGTAATCAAATTTTTCATATATCCTTTTTTATGGTTAAAGAGTTTTCTAGAAAGAATTTTTGAAAAACATATATAGAAAATTATTTATAGTGAAAAATGTTTTAAAAAAAGAGCTTTATTCTTCAAAATATTTCTAAAAAAAATATTATTTTTGGGGCAAGAAAGGAAAATTAGGTCAAAGAATCAGTGAATGATAATGTATTGAAACACCTGGATCAAAATTGGCTAATCGATATGCTATTCCTTAAAATAAATTAGAATTAAACCTACAAATTTGACTACATAGTCTTCAGATTTAAAAAATAGACGTTATTTTATGTTTTGTCAACAAAAACGAAATTTTGTTAAAATGGCTTTAAAGGTAAAGGAGTTTCTCATATGTCCTTTTTCGACGCTGAAAGGAAAATCTATGCAGAATTGTAATCATAGTTAAAAAAAAATAATAAACATTAAAAAAAAGAATTTTTTTTATAAAAACATTTTTATGGAAAGTACTTAAAAGAAGAGAAATACAAATTAGGATAAAGGACATGGAAGTAGTCAATGACAACGGATTGAGAATTCATTTAAGACAACGAAGTCTTAAATTTAAGCACAAGATCGTTTAGTTTGAAGAGCACATAGTGGTATTGAGGACCCACTATCCCACTTACTAGCCCTAAAAATTTAAAGTATTATGGCCGGTAATAGTGGGTTTTATAAAATAGTGGGTTTTATAAAATTTAGTGTCTAAATTTTTTTCAAAAAAATTTCTATAGAAAATTTTGATTAAAAAAATTTAAAAAAAAAAACTATGGCAAGAATAGAAAAATTTAACAAAATTACTTATTTTTTATAATTTAAATAAACCCCAATCCTTTAACTTAACTATAAAGTTAATGAAATCAAGCAAGGATATGCCAACGAAAAAATAAAATATAAGAGAAAGTTATAACAAAAATATTTGCAATTCTTAACGAAGATGGTTACAGCAAATCCAACAACCAACAACCAACAGTAAAATGGCACTAAGGAAGATGTTGATGATGACGGGGATGATGAAAAAAATGCAAATTAAAAACTTATCCAATTAATTTCGCTATCAAGTCAGTAAAATATATATATAAAAAATATTTATATACAAACAGTCATAGTGTATAAAATATATTTACGAAAATGTTACTTTTACTGAACAACAACCAGTTGTATCAAATGCAAAAAAAAACTAGTAACAATATTTCTGAATTTAAAAAATATGTATGTCAATCTTGTAAATGAGCTCATACCCTTGTTTGATCAGACAAAGGGTAAAAAATATGTTTCAGCAGCTGAAACTGCAACTAAGAGGAACGAATTGCCACAAATTTTTATAAAATATGCATAAAAATATTTAACGCTACATAAAGTATATAATATTCTTATGTTTTATTCTTTCTCAAATAAATTTAAACTCATATATTTTATATGAAGAAAAAATGCGGCTGCTTAACTACTGGCATATTGACTACAAGCCAGTGGAGGATGAAAGTTGGAGAAAAAAAAGTACATAAACATTTGTAGGGTTAAACAGTATGAAATGCGAAAGAGTCTAGAAAAAAAGAAGGCAACAGAAATAAGTAACAGTCTCAGTAATAGAATGCTTGAAAACATACTTAACGTCATCTGAAATGCAAGAGGTAAATAGAAAAATAAAAATAAAAAATCATTGATTTGTATTTTTGAAGTTCAATAACGTAGTTTTAGAAATTTAATGAAATGTTCTTTATCTCACTTAATCCCATCTGTATTTCATGTGACAATATAAAAAAATTTTAACCGCAAACAGTGAAACGATTAATAAAGAGATAAAAATTATGCAGACAAAAACAATTAGTTTAATGTTTGATATAAATTTCAAAATATTAACACCTTCAGGATGAGAAATTTTTCAAAAAAAGACAAATTTTTTATTTTTATAATAAAAACTTATTGCAGAACGTTTCCAAGCTAAAAATTATTTGTTAGAAATTTTTTTATCGAACAAATTTTGTTATCAAAAATGTTTATCATTAAAAATTTTTGTAACAAATTATTTTCCGCCCATCAAAATTTACAAAAGGAAGCACTATTATAGCCTTTAATTATATAAAAAATTTCGATCGTCTAGCTTAAACACCAAAAAAGTTACTCATATATCCTTTTTTGTGATATAGCAAAAAATTTTAAAAATTAATAAAAACTATTAAACTCGTTGTTCAAATAAATTTTTCCAAACAAAATGGTCAATAAATTAATAAATCTTGTTCTATTTAAGTCTGAAAAAAATTCTATGAAAATATTTTCATTAGACAAAAAATTTTCTGGAAAATTTTTTATAACACAAAAAATTTTCTATAGAAAATTTTTCATTCAAGAAAAAAATTTCTATAGAAAATTTTTCATTCAAGAAAAAATTTTCTATAGAAAATTTTTTATTCAAGAAAAAATTTTCTATAGAAAATTTTTTATTCAAGAAAAAATTTTCTATAGAAAAGTTTTTATTCAAAAAAAATTTTCTACACAAAATTTTACATTCAAGGAAAAATCTGCAATAGAAAATTTTTCATTCAAGAAAAAATTTTCTATAGAAAATTTTCCATTCAAGAAAAAATTTTCTATAGAAAATTTTTCATTCAAGAAAAAATTTTCTATAGAAAATTTTTCATTCAAGAAAAAATTGTCTATAGAAAATTTTCCATTCAAGAAAAAATTTTCCATAGAAAATTTTTCATTCAAGAAAAAATTTTCTATAGAAAATTTTTCATTCAAGAAAAAATTTTCTATAGAAAATTTTTCATTCAAGAAAAAATTTTCTATAGAAAATTTTTCATTCAAGAAAAAATTTTCTATAGAAAATTTTTCATTCAAGAAAAAATTTTCTATAGAAAATTTTTCGTTCAAGAAAAAATTTTCTATAGAAAATTTTTCATTCAAGAAAAAATTTTCTATAGAAAATTTTTCATTCAAGAAAAAATTTTGTATAGAAAATTTTTTATTCAAGAAAAAATTTTCTATAGAAAATTTTTCATTCAAGAAAAAATTTTCAATAGAAAATTTTTCATTCAAGAAAAAATTTTCAATAGAAAATTTTTCATTAAAGAAAAAATTTTCTATAGAAAATTTTTCATTCAAGAAAAAATTTTCTTTATGAAATTTTTCATTCAAGAAAAAATTTTCTATAGAAAATTTTTCATTAAAAAAAAATTTTCTATAGAAAATTTTTCATTCAAGAAAAAATTTTCTATAGAAAATTTTTCATTCAAGAAAAAATTTTCTATTGTAAATTTTTCATTCAAGAAAAAAATTTGTAAAAAAATTTTTCATTGAAGAAAAAATTTTCTATAGAAAATTTTTCATTCAAGAAAAAATTTTCTATAGAAAATTTTTCATTCAAGAAAAAATTTTCTATAGAAAATTTTTCATTTAAGAAAAAATTTTCTATAGAAAATTTTTCATTCAAGAAAAAATTTTCTTTAGGAAATTTTTCATTCAAGAAAAAATTTTCTTTAGGAAATTTTTCATTCAAGAAAATATTTTCTATAGAAAATTTTTCATTTAAGAAAAAATTTTATATAGAAATTTTTTCTTAAATGAAAAATTTTCTATAGAAAATTTTTCATTTAGAAAAAAATTTTCATTCAACAAACAATTTTTTATAGAAAATTTGTATTCAACAAAAATTTTTCTAATAAAAAAATTTCTAAACAAAATTTTTTATTAGAGAAACAATTTCTATACAAAATTTTTCATTTTATAGAAATTCTTTCCTTTCAAAATTTGTATTCTAAGATTTCATACAAATTAAAGCTGCAACAATCTGCGTATTTTATTTTATATTTTTATTTTATATTATTATTACAATATAATAATTTTTTTCTGTACAGAAATTTAAGTCCTCATAAAATCCACTACCTACTTATATGCATGTCCCTTATGCGAATTCTTATAATAAAATGTGGATGTTTATGTGTATTCATCTGAGTGTGTAAGTTTGTCTTTCACATGTAAACGAGTACCAATTGTTTTGCAAAATGTGGGTGGCAGACTTATGAGTTTTATTTATATTTTTCCTTCTGTTCTTTTCTTTTGCTCATTTTAGTTTTATTTTTTGTTCAACAAAAATATTTTGTTCTGTTCCTTTTACTTTGCATAAAAGATAAAAAGTTTCGTAATCTCATGCTCATGCTCTCATATGCATTTAAATGTATGAGTTTTACAGCTACAAACATAAATGATGTGTGTGTGTGTATGTATTTACACACACTAAAGCCTGAAACTAGTTTTCGAAAAAAGGACAAAAACTCGTAAAGAAAATATAAAGCATGTGTTTAAAGGTTTGTAGGTGTGTATGTGGGTTGTTTTGCGTTCTTTCTTGTCTGTTGCAGAGCAAAAACAGGAGACAGTTAATATGGGAGGAAAAAAAATAAATTTAAATACAAAAAATTTTGTAAAAAATCTGATATAAGAGGAGTTTGAAAAGGACCTATCTTAAGAACTAAAATAAATTTCAATTTAAAAAATTTAATTTAAAACAATATTTTTAAAGGGGACGAATGACTAATTTCGTCCAGCACGACGAATTCGGATTTAAAAATTCGTCTTGTAAATTCGTCGATTGAACACATTTGCGACGAATAAACGTTGTTGACGCCATTTTTGTTGATTTTTTATTTGCACAAATTACTTACACTTTCGGACATATCGCGCACTCACAATATTTGCAATTTTTTTTTATTTTATTCTTTTATTATTACACAAGATTATTGTATTTAAATAATTTTATTTGAAATAAATATTTTTTGTTTACATTTTATAAGGTGACCATATTTAACAAGAACACATATAATTTCTAATATTTTACAACAGAAATATATATACAGCCACTCTAATCCAGTTTAGTCGTCGTTCGTCTGCGTATGAAATGGAAATAAACCTATCGCACTGTTCGATACGCACTGTTCGTACGCATCAATTGTGAGCACACTCATATAAGCCCATATGTTATATTTCTAACGACGAATATTCCTTCCGAAAAATTGGTCGTTCGTTCCAATTGTGTTTCAGACTTAAACCATTTATTTTCCAGCCTTCAAATTGCTTTATTAAGGCGTATAAGTAACATATATTTTAATTCAAGGTGAATAATATTAATCATACGTCAAGGAGCCTTGTTTATGTTAGTTAAGGAGACGTATGAGTGATGTAAAATCTTAAGAAATGCTATTAATATCACTCATACGACTTGAATTATTACAAGTAAAATATTTTAAATTATTTTTATATACTTTTTTTCTGAACCTAAAAAAAGGATATATGGTGATCTTCTTGAATTTAAAAGCCAGGCTAACGAAATTTGGCTGTTATATTGAGATTATAAAGACACGTCCGTTGTATAAGTCTCATGGCTATTAAATGAAAATTGTTCATTTGAGGAACATTTTTTTAATGAACATTTTTTTATTGATTTTTTTTAAATGAAAACTATTTAATAAAACTAATCTTAAAAATTAATATGTCTATATTTATAACACAAAAAGCCCACAACCTTTTCGTTTTCAGTTGTAAAATAATTCAAATTCTTGCCACTTAACATCTTTTTCCCCTAAACCATAAAAAGTGTTTTGTGTTTCTTCTACTTCTTCTGAAATAAGCACAAAAAAAGAGTGTCACACATAGTTTTTTTTCGATTTTGTAGTCATAGTTAATATTGTTGCTGTTTTAGTTTTTTTTTTGCAATTTTTTTCGCCCTTTTTAACATTTTTTTTTTTCTCTTGTCATATTTAACAAAATGCAAGTTTAAGATAAGGCCTATAAAATGTCAAAAAAAAAAACGGGAACATTATATAGCAGACATATGAAATTTTTTATACGCACAAACACATATTAAGAGTTTTTGCAGTTTTTTCTCAGTTTTTTAGAGAAATAAGATTAAATTTTGCAAAAAGGAATATTTAGCACATTTTTTTTCTTAGTCAATTGTAAGGAAATTAAAGGATGAAATTAAGTTTAAGTTGGCAAAATGGATTTGCAAATAAAAAGGAATGAAAATGATAGTCAAGGATCAAAGGTCTTGGACAATTGAAGTAGATTTTTTAGTTATTATTAAATAAGGAAATTGAGAGGCTTAAAGCTACATATTTTCAAAAAAATAGTAATGATGATTAATATGGAAAGTGTAAGATGGAATTGAAAATAAGTGTAATTTTTGAAGTTGATTTAAAGTAATTTAATTCATTTTAGCATTTTAAACTAATATTCAAACCAAATTTTTCTTTTCACACTAAAAAAGGATATATGTGCGTCTTCTTCAATTTTGTCAATAACGCCAAAAAAGTCCTTAAATGTGTTTTAAATATAAATAGAGCTTCCATTGTATAATTTTGGAGAGTTTATTATTTTTCTCTCTAAGTAAAAATTTTTTCTCTAAAAAATTTTCTGTAAAAAAATTTTGATTAAAAAAATATTTCTAAAAAAAACTGCCATTTAGCAAAAAATTTTCTGCATAAAATTTTTGATTCAAGAAAAAATTTTACATAGCATTTGAAAATAACATTTAACCAAATTTTTCTTTTCACTCTAAAAAAAGGATATATGAGCGTCTTCTTCAATTTTGTCAATAACGTCAAAAAAGTCCTTAAATCTGTTTTAAAGATAAATAGAGCTTCCAATCTATAATTTTGGAGAATTTATTATTTTTCTCTCAATAAAAATTTTTTCTCTAAAAAATTTTCTATAAAAAAATGTTGATTAAAAAAAATCCATAAAAAATCTGTCATTTAGCAAAAAATTTACTACATAAAATTTTTGATTCAAGAAAAAATTTTACATAGCATTTTAAACTAACATTCAAACCAAATTTTTCTTTTCGCTCTAAAAAAGATATATGTGCGTCTTCTTTAATTTTGTCAATAATGTCAAAAAAGTCCTTAAACCTACTTTGAGAAAAAAAAGAGCTTCTATTGTATAACTTTGGAGAGTTAACTATTTTTTTCTCGATAAAAATGTTTTCTCTAAAAAATCTTCTATAAAAAATGTTTATTAAAAAAAAAATTCTATAAAAAATCTGTCATTTAGCAAATAATTTTCGGCATACAATTTTTCATTTAGGAAAAAAGTTTTTATGTAAATTTCTTCATTTAACAAAATATTTTCTATAAAAAATTTTTATCAAAAATAAAAAAATTTTCTTTTAACAAAAAAAAAAATTATTTAATAATTTGTTTTCTTTTAAAATTTTTCTAGTTATTTCAAAGTAATTTTACTCATTATAGCATTTTTAAATAACATTTAAACAAATTTTGTCTTATTACTCTGAAAAAGGATATATGTGCGACTTCTTCAATTTTAACAATAATGTCAAAAATGTTCTTAAACCTCTTTTGAGCATAAATAAAGCTTCCATTCTGTAATTTTGGGAAGTTTTATAAAACAACATTTTATTTTATGGCTGATTTTTTAAAGATAAATGAAGATAATTTTAAAATTTTACTGGATTCTTTCAAATCATGAATATATTAGTGTTTTTAAAAATTTTAAATCAGTTTTTCGTTGTCTACAGAAAAAGGATATATAAAAATCTTTCACATTTTTTAAGTCATTCTAATTTTTTCTTTATATTATTATAAAGGACTCAATAATACTACCTTTCTAAGACTTTGATTACTTCCAACTGAAATTTGAATTACAAAATTTCTAAAAAAATAGTCCACCGGAACAAGAAAAATCTAGACTGTAACACGGATAATAAAAGCGATGGTAAAATTGTAAAAATTATTCTTTGAATCCACTTATTTTTTTTGGATCTTACTCCAGCGACTTTTTCCTAATATATATTTTACATTAACTCAAAAAAAGGATATATGACTAACTCCTACAATGATGAAGGAAAGCTTTAAAAATTTTATAAATATATTAAGTATATAATTCTTCATCCATTCTCTAAAATTTATGATTTTTTTACCAACATTTATAATTTTTATGGCAGATTCTTTAACGAATAAATTTTAAAACACTTTTTTTAATGTCTTAAGAATAAAAGTATAATTTTATGATCATTTGGAGATATTATGAGAAGTTTTTTTAATTTTTCTAAAAAAATGATATATGACAAGCTTCCTTAATTTAGAAGTAAATCCAATCAAATTTTACTAGTATATTAAGGATATAATACTATATCCATTCTTTGATTTTTTTGTTCTTTTATCAAACAATTAAATATTTTAGGGTAAAAAAATGTTCAAATATACAATTTTTTTTTTGTTAAATCAAGTTTCAAAATGATTTTTCTTCATAACAATTTCTCCCGCCTAAAAGTAGGCTCTTATTTTCATAATTTATGATTCTGAAATCCAAGAAATACAATTATAAATAACTTCTTTTAAAATGTTACTTCAAAAACTTATACTATACCTTAAGCATACAACAAAAGCGACAATAACATTTGTTAGAGGCAGGCATTGACTGTTTTTTTACAATCTTTAAGCGATACACTAATAGCAAATTGTTTTTGTAAATGCACTAAATAAAAAAAAACGAAGAAAAATTGCACTAGTGAGAGTTAAACTAGAATTTTTAGGGTTTAAATCCTCTAACATTTCTCTTCTCTTATATATATTAAAGCCAAAGCCTGAAAGTATGCTATATTTAACCTTGCTTTGGGTTTTTTAAGTGTTTTCTAAGTGGAGTATAAATAATAGAAAAATTTTGAAAAACAGAGCAAGAAAAAACCAGCGGGAAAACAAACACTAGAATTTGAAAATGATAGAGGAGAAGAAAAAAATGAATTAAAACCTCAACAGGGGTAATGAACTTTTAGAATCTTTTAACAAAAAAAACAGCAAAGAACACTGAAACCAGGAGCAAGTGAAAAGCAGTAAAAGTATAAAACAACTAAAAATTACGAGTTAGACGAACAAAAATTAAACTAAAGGAGTGAAAAAAGCCAAAAGACATTTTTAGTCAAACTGTTAAACAGAACAGCTAACGTCAAGGAGTAAAAAAGGACTCGCAAAAAAGAAACAAAAAGAAAATTATTTATATAAAAACAATTCTTCTGAAAAAATAACAAAAAAAACAAGCTCAAGAAACCACCATTTAATATCAAGCAGAAAATGTCATCAACACAACGCAAGACGAAAGAAGCCAAGGAAACATCATGCAGAAGCTAAAAGAAAGAGTCTAAGCAACATTTTCTTTCTAAAATGTCACATACAACATTCAAGAAACAAGACATTCTCTGCTGCTTCAGAACAAAAATTGAATGAACTCGAACAAAAAATTAAATAAATAATAACAACTACTAATGCAAAATGCCACAAAACACATACACACAGAACAGATTCTTGAAAAATACTTAGCAAAAAAAAAACAACAACAGCAATAAAAACAAAAACAAGGACATCTAAAGTGCAAGAGTTTGTCATCGGGACACCACCAACAACAAAACAAACCTCTAAGAAAAGAGGGCATCGACAACAAAAAAAAACATGAAAAGAAACTACAAAATTATAATGATTTTTTGTATATTTCTTTATAAATAACAAGAAATTGGTTTAAGGTTTGTATTTATTTTGCTAAAGAAAAATAAAATTTCTAAAAGTTTGTCTCTTAAATAAATCATAAATAAAATATTTAGCATACTTTTTGGCTGGGCTGTTTATGGGGTAAAGGAAAAAAGAGAAGGGAAAAAGAAGAAAGACATAGAAAAAATATAAATAAAGTAAATGAAATTTGTAACACGTTTTTAAAGGTTAGAGAAAATTCTCAAATATGTATAAATTTAAAGCATATTTTAAGGGTAAATGATAAAATAATAACTAAAGCATACTTTAATGTGCGAATTTATAATAATTTATAATAAAATATTTTATAATTTGGGCAAAAAACGTATTAAAGGGGAAATACTTGGCAATAAAATGATTAAATGTATAACTAGAGTCTTTAAAAGCACAGAATGGAAGGTTTATTAAATCCTTCAAACAGGTTAAAATAAAACTTTAATATTGCTTTAAAATTAATGAAGTAATCCATATATCCTTTATTTGGGTTAATTTAAAATTATAACTTTGAAATTTTTAAATATTTTTAGAATATCGAGAAATAGTACAAGATAATGTTTTTGTTATATTTTTCTATAAAAAAAATCCTTAAAAATTTTGTATATGAAAATAATTACTCAAAAAAATTTTAACGCTGTTGGAAAATCTTTAAAGTAATAAAATGAACGAGTTATTATGTCCTTTATTAAAGGAGCTATCCATATATCCTTTATTCAGGTTGATGATCATTTTTCAAAGAAAATTTTTCTATAGAAAATTTTTCTACAGAAAATTGTTTAACTTAAATTTTTCTATAGAAAATTCTTCTTTAGAATATTTTTCATACAAATTTTTCTTTAAAAAAATTTTTATAAAAATTTTACTTTAGAAAATTTTTTAAATAAAATTTTTCTTAAGAAAATTGTTTAACTTATTTTTTTCTATAGAAAATTCTTATTTAGAAAATTTTTTTAAAAATTTTTTTTTTTAATTTTTTATAAAAATTTTGCTTTAGAAAATTTTTCATATACAATTTTTCTTTAAAAATTTTTTTATAAGAATTTTTCTTTAGAAAAGTTTTTATATAAAATTTTTCATTTAAAATTTTTTATATACAATTTTTCATATAAAATGTTTCTATAGAAAATTTTTCTTTAAAAAATTTTTAATGTGTGTGAAGATGAATATTTATGTGAAAATAAATTGTTGTAAACTGATTAATTTTTGTCTTAAAGTCACCAAAATCATAGAACGGAAGTTAATTTTTATCCTTGATATATGTGCAAAATTTCTAAAGCTTAGCGTTAAAATTACATAAGTAGCTAACATATCCTTTTTTTAGCTTGTTGATAAAATGTGTATAAAAAACATTTAAATAATACTATAATCAAATTTGGCCAAAGAAACATTTAAAATAATATAATTTTATATGTTTTTGTAAAAAAAATTCGCAGACAATTATTTAACTGTAGCATGAAAGTCTCCAAATAGAAGTGATATTAAATTTTTAATGTAGGTAAAGAATTTCGATATTTTCACTTCATAATTTAGAAAGGTACCAACATATCCTTTTTTCAGTTTGTTGAAAAAATATATTGTAAAATTTGTAAAAAAAAACACAAACATTAAAGTTTTACTAGGCAATAATTAAAAATTGTTAATTTTAATATTTTTTTGCGTTAAAATAATTAGCCATAAAAGGTTTAATTGTAGTTTTTAACTCTTCAAAATATAAAAAAGGAAGTGCTATAGTGTCCCTAAAATAATACCGAAATTGTATTGCTATTGATTCAAATATAAGGAAGCTACACATATATCCTTTCATAGGGTTACCAAAAAAATATTTTTTAAATATAAATACAATTTTTTGTAACTTTAATATTTTTATATATTTAAAAATATTTAAGTTACACTGGCAAAACATAAAAATTCTGTTTTATTGTCTTTTGTTATCAAAATTATAAAATAGAAAGAAAATTTACTTCTTAATAATAGATCCTTAATATTTTTAACATTCGTTCAAAATACAAGAAGTTTTTCATATGTCCTTTTTTGAGGCCGTTGACAAATTTAGTCTTAAAAATGTTAAATTGTTTATAGAGTTAATATTTTTCATCAAAACGTTGAAATATTAATCTAAGTTAATAAAAATTATCGAATGATATTTAGACTTTAGTTCATGAATAGAGTTTTATAAATATTTATTTTTACATAAGTTGTGTGTTCTTTTTTCGATTTAGTGCAAAAAATTGTTTAACCAAAAATCAAAAATAAATAGAAAAAATTGTTATTAAGAAAAAATTAAAAATTTACTTTTTTTCCTTAGCATAATTTTATATAAAAAGCTTAAAATTTTTACTAAAGTTATCAAAATCATATAAAGGAAGCATAATTATGTTCTCGATATATGTAAAAAATTTCATTAGAATTCCTTAAAAATTCAAGAAGTTTCCCATATATCCTTTTTTTAGCGTTCATTTAATATTAGCCCAAAAATAGCCTTTAAAAATTTAAATTTTTCAAATATTCTTTAAACTATCCTTTAAATCATTTGTAGGATTTTTAAATTGTTTATATTACATAAAATTTGTTTATCCTTTACAATTGTTGCCTTACATACACCAACTTCCTGACCATAAGCTTTTTACTAAATGTTGCACATATCCGTTTTTAATAGTTATTGTTAATTGTTATTATTACATTCCAGGTCTCGGCAACTGCAGCACCAACAAACATTTTAAAAATAATTTTTCAAAATTTAATCTTTAATTAAAATTTATTTCATCTTTTAATGGAGCTGGAGCTACCAACACAAATACAAGAAGAGAAACATTCAGATATTTTTTTGTATGGCATTTAAACAAACCCACAGAAAAGTAAACGCATATGAGTAAATGTGCTAAAGGGACACAACAAAAACGGAAATGTGGAACCCAACAAATGGTTAAAAAGGAATTTTTAAAAAATATTTTTAAAACAGTTTAGCATACTTTAAGGGGATTAATTTAATAAAAGTTAAAGCCTTTAATAAAGGTAAAGCTAAAAAATGTGAAATTTAATAACATATTTTTTGGAAAATTTTGTACCAAAAGTTTGGTAATAAAGGAACTAGAATGAGCAGTTAAACTTACAAAAAGTTGATATAATGTTACTATTAATTTATATATCAAAGCATACCTTAAGGATGACATTTCAATAACAACTTATGTTAAGTTAGAGAATTAATACAAAAATAAAAGTTCTAAATTATATTTTAGGAGATTTATTGTTTATCGAAGTCATTACAATCGTTATTACATGTGCAAAATTTTGTTACTATTCAAAATTAAAAAAAATATATTTATATATCCTTTGGCATAAAATGCTTAGTTGTTTCTCCACAGTCACCAAAATCATAGAAAGAAGGCATTATTAATTCTTTTATGTATATATAAAATTTCAAAGGCCTAGCTTCAAACTGGAAGGAGTTCCTCATATATCCTTTTTAGTGGTTACTATAAAAATGTATTTTTAAATGAATACAAATATTCATAGAACCATTTCATTCTATTTTAAAAGTAAAAATTAAAAATAGCATTTCTAAAGCCTACTTTTAGGAGAACATAAATTATTCTTAACAATTTTTTAGTAATTAAGGATTTAAGTTAATATAATTTAAATTAATTTAGGGTTTATATAAAATAATAGTTTAACCCTTAAAATTTAATTCACAAAAAACCCTTAAAATTCATTTACTAAAGCCTTAATGTCAGTCTAACAAAATCCTTTAACAAACTCGTGTTTGAACAAACAAATTCTATCGCCTCATATCCTTTTTGCTAACATATAACCATAAATTCCTTGGCCTTTATATTTACATATGGAAAATATGTATACAAATTGATAGCTTTAAAAACCAGCAAAATAAAAAAAATTACACATAGTAATAACAATAAAAAAATGTGGTCCAAATCCCCTTTATTGTTAAGGATTATAGACAGTCAACAATAAGACAACACTAACAACAGCACCAACAAAATTTTGCAAAATTACTATAACCAAAAAAAAAACGAAATTATTGATATTTTAATTTTTCGTTTGCTGTTGATTTTGCTTAAATTCCTTTACTGCCCTTTTACGCCAAAGAGCGGAAAATGTTGCACGTTTTGTTTAATTTTTTAATAAAATTTTTCATATGACTTTTTATTTTAATAAAAATCGTTTGCTTGAATTAAATCATGCTAAAGCAATTTTAACCAATATCAACATAATTCTGTGGCCACAAAAAAACAATTTTCCGCGAGAGTAAAATTTAAAAAAAATGGCAAAATATTTATTGGGAAAAATTAATAGCAAATATTTTGAGTGTGTGTTTGTGTGTGTGTTTAAAATTAAATCATTTAAGATATCAAGGATTTTTGTGTGAAGTTAATCGAATGACAAAAATAAAGGGATTAAAGGAAAGGGATATTCAGTGATAGAATACAAATTATTGAAATTATAACTTGAAAAATTTGTGGAAAAACTTGTTTGAAGGAAAAATGTTTTCACTAATACGGTACGTATGATTAATATTAATTGCGTCAACTTTTATTTAAAATGATATAACAGTAGTATTTGTTGACCAATTAAAGAAATTGAAAGACTTATTAAATGCTAACACTTTAAGGCTAAAATAAGCTATATAATAATTTCTAGAAAGGAAAAAACTTCGCTGAAAAAACGAACCAAACCAAGAATTATATTTCAGTTTTGTTTTCTTTCTAAATATAATTGCTTTCATACAATTATTATAATAAAACGAGATCGATTAAAGTCATCCTGACTTAATTTGTAATTAGTTGACTGATTGATCAACCTGTCTTGACTATAGTTAGAATTACTTTGAATCGAGCAAATGTGATAAAATGCTTTTCAATAAGAGGAGCCCTTGAAAGTAGGCCACACAAATAATTAAAAAGTTTAACAAATCCGATTCGTTTAGTAAACTATGCAAAGGAAAATATTCAATTCAAATAGAAATCGATAGATAAGCCCGATCCGTTGGTCTAATAGATTTGACTGTATAAACGTATGTCCTTAAGGCTTCATCAGTAAGTGAACAATTATAAAACTAAGTTAAAGACGAGTATTTTTAATAAACACAGTGTTCAAGAGAGGCTTGGAAATTTCCAATTCCTTTTACATTCAACTGTATCTTAAAATCTTTTGTTTTATGTGTCCTCAACTAAAAAGTTAAAAAGAAAACAATGTTACTTTTAGTATATCCTCCATCATCCTCAAATTAATAGGTAATAACTGAATAAATTATAACTGAAATCCAAATTAAACTCCCCCGAATTTTTATATAATATTAAGTTTATTTAGAATTTAGTTCATTTTATTATGAAGCCTATTCAATTATTCAAAAAATATGTCTCATACCAAGTTTCTTACCAAAAAACGGCTTTCGATATGATTTGAAAACAAGATAAAATAATTTTTAGCAAAACGTGCCTAAATTTAAGGGATTTCAAATAATTTGAATTCTTAATACATCTTATTTGAATATTTTGTTTATTTAAACAGTTTTTCTTTGAAATCACATAAGAAAATCTATTCCTCCACTTTAGCGTTTTGCTTTAAATATTATGTTAATCTCCAACTCCTACCTCCCAAAAGAAGGCAATGGAATTTTGTTAGTCTCTCGAAATTTAAATTAAATTTCTGAATTTAGACCCTCAAACAACTATAGGCGGCGAAAAAAATGTGCTTTTTTGAGTATAAACTTATTATCTTTCAAATTGTTTTGCATACTTTCAGGAGGTATAGAAAAACCATTAAATTTAAACATATTTAATGGTAGAAACATTTAATCGTTTCTTGCTTAATGTTTCAAATTGGAATATAAATTTTAAAATCCGTCAGATCCATGCAATCATGTATAGGATTTATTATCGAATTTCAATTAGAAAGTGATTCTAATAATAAACTTTTTAAAATTATGTTGCATACTTCTAGGATTTCAAAATAAAATACATATATCTATATATATGAACATAAAAATATATATATTTATGTAGTACTTTTGGATTGTTTATTTAAGGACAGAAATTTACTCGTAGATATCGTGGATAAAAAATTCATTACTACTTTATTGCAACAAAGATTTTTGGTACCGCCTAAAAGTATACAGCACGATTTTCATAATTTTTTTTCAAATTTCAGTAAGAATAAATGCAAGTATTTAAACTGAGATCGAAATATAAAAAATAAATTAAAGTGTTAAAAATATGAACAAATTGTTTTGTTTCCAACAAAATTTGATACACGAGTTTCAAAATTAACTGATTTCGAATGGACTTTGTTAAAATATAAATAAATTTGTGGCAAAGGACATAAATTACACTTCAGGCAAGGCAATCCTATGAGAAGTACCCAATCCAATTTCATTCAAAAACAATAGGAATAGGACATGAAAATAACACTGGAAGGTATTACCCGAAATGACAAACCGATTTTATCCAAAAACAATAGGGACTAGGAGCCAAATTGTCTCATTCGATATAGATCAAAAACTCATAAATTTTGTGTAACATACCTTAGAGCATTTCAAAATAATTTAGCTTGCAAAAATTTCCGTTTTTCCGTCCGTTTTTTTATCAAAACTATCAGGGAATTTTTTACAAATAAATTGCTATGCAATGAACCTTATATGTTATATATTATTTAGATCCTTAAAATATGCTACACAAAAATTTCTGAAATATCTTATATTTCGCTAGATATCGAATGCGGCGATTTGGCCCTAGGAAGCCATTCTGAGTCAAAAGGTATACATAAAGATGGGTATCAGATCAATATTTCTTTGCGTTAAAATCATCAGTTCAAACTTAAAACTAATGTCATTCCATGTATTATATAGCATACTTCATGGAGTATTAGCTTAATTTTGTTTTGAATTAAAATCTATTGGTTTTCCGTCGACTCACTTGATATGGCTTGAAAAGAATTTATTAACGTTATTTTGGTATTGGAGAGAGAAGATTTTTAAGCTAGTTTGTGATTTTTGATGTATTAAAGTTACGATTAAGAAGTGGTTTTGGGAAGTATGGTCAAATATGGACTGATCCAATAAGTATCATAAACTATGATACTATAGAGTATATATATTTTATAATTTAAATTTCTGAGCTTCTAAAATGTTTTCCTTATAATATAAAATCAGGTACATCATCCAAAGTATCGATCATCGTTAGCCATTACTTTTTCAAAACATTCTGCTAGTATATGGATTCCACGCCAAAATAACTGCTTCAGTTTTGAGGTAAAAATTGAATCAAGTCAATTTAGTATACCCTACTTAGAAGTGAAGCGTATTCTAGTAAGGGCTTGTTGCATCGATCGAAATAAATAATAATCTGAAGAGGCAAGGTCTGGGATATAAGAAGGCTGAGACATAATCTCCTACTCACAGCCATTCAAATAGTTTTTGACCGGTTCTGCACCATGTGGCCGAGTGTCGTCTTATGTCAGTTTTTAACCTCATGTCTAGTCGTTTTTCGTTGCAAACCAAATGAATTATCCTCGGTATAGGTATCATGAAATCATCTTAGTCGAACACGCTTCTAACACAAGTACATTACATAACTTTGGTGTCGTGGATATTAGGCTTAGTCGTTGGTTGGTCCTTCGATGAATCTTAAAATAGAATCAGATGCTCGTTGTTCCAAATGGAATATCGTGAGAATTATGTATATATGAATGTTGGTTGGCCGGGCTTTTCATATGATTTTTGTACCCACCATCAAAAAGAATGGGGGCTATATTAAGATTGTCATTCCGTTTGTAATTTCCTAAATATTGGCTCAAAAATCAAAAACGATATATATTCTATATCCTTATGAAATTATAAGACGATTGAGCGATGTCTGTCTGTCTGTTGAAATCACGATAACGCATAAACGAAAGGAGCTAGCTCACTGAAACTTAGTAGAAACATTCTTCATCTATGAGAAAATTGGTATTGGTATTGAAATTGGGCAAAATCGGTTAACATTTGACCAAAGCTCCCGATAGCTATGATGAAAAAATTTGGTATCTAGAAGTTTTCAATAAGCACTAGGCAGCATACAAAATTTCAACGAAATCGGTGCACATTTAACCATAGCTCCCATATAAAAAACTTACGGAAACAGCCTAAATTCCACCTGAAATTCACTTAAATGCCAATAAATAATAAACTGTAAAAGCTTTAGCCACTAAATTTAGCACAAGGAAGTCTTATCTGAATGCCAGCCAGCGTGCAAAATTTTGTCACAATCGGTCACCATTTGACCATAGCTCCCATATAAAAAACTTACGGAAACACAAAAATACAAAAAGAAAAGGGGGTTTATGTCCGTCTGTAGCGCCTTAACTAAAAGGGCTACAGCAAAAAAATTTTACAAAAGGAAGTCTTATGTAAATGCCAGCCAGTGTGCACTTGTTTCAAGTTGGGGTCGGGTATCTTAATGTATCCATTTTGCATCACCAGTAACAATACGATGCTAAAATTGCTTAATATTAAACTATCCTCGTAAAATATATCTTTTAAGGCACAAATCTCGATATTATTATAGCTATTGGAAAGAAATTTGTCGTCTATGAAATACTAAATTATAATGACGCATGTTTAACTACAAAATATCATATTTGTTATTATTGACACAAACCATGAGTGATAGTTATGCCAAATGTTGTCTGAAATATTAACCTGTATTACGAATAGTCTAATCTAAATATAAATTTCTGGCTTTGAGGGGTCAAAATCTCAGTTCCGGTAGAGAAGTCCTATAGGATGTACTTGGTCAGATTAAATCGCAGTATAAAAGGAAAAGTCTGGGCTTAATTTTATCAGCATATCTGTAACATATACTTTGATTACAAGCTTCAAATCACTATCCCTAAACTTATGCAATTATGGAAACATTGCGTTTATAGCCAACCGATAATATTGAAATTATCAAAATTTTAGTTTTCCGACTTTTCGGGAAGCACTACCAAGCTATAAAAGCTATAAAAGCACTATAGGGATGGAATTTCTATAGTATTCATTTCCGATTATAGGCATGGAATTTCTATAGTATTCATTTCCGATTATAAGATATCATTTCCAAATATGAATACCTATTTTTACACATAACCTGCTTGTCCTAAGGGAGCAATATGTGTAAGTGTTAAACGATATGAGAGCCCTTGGGTGGTCTTTTGGGTTTTGGACTACTTAAAACGGAAAGGAACTAGCTAAAAAACATTATTTTAAAAACTGAGTATATTAGGCATATTTTCCTGTCTAATAACTGATTTATTCTTAAACGAATTTTAAAATTATAAAGATTTTTGTAGGAATTTTGTTGGGAAAGTTTGATATAAAAGTTTGTCATAACTTTATTTTTCGATCGTGAATAAGGAGGTTTTTTATGTTTTTAATGTTTTTAAGAAATTTCAATAATTTTAAACAAAACATGAGTAAAATATTTTCACGAATAAAATTTTTATTAAATCTTCCTAAATACCTTAAAGCAAAGCAGAAATATTCAAAAATTCATTTAAATTTTTGCACAATTTTTTTGAAAACCCATTTTTTGGGTAAACTAAATTTCAGTTAGTTTTCGAGATATAAGAAGTTTTATGAGAATATTTATAGCTTTTATGAAAAATCTATGATTTATCATATTTAAATTAATATTTGTAAGTAGCCTATTGTATCTCCATTTATAGTTTAGATAAGTTATACTTGGTTATAACAATGATTTTACTTAAAAATTTTAATTCTCATTTCTTACAATTTTGCTTATAACTTTGAACAGTTTTAAGGAGTTTTAATTCTAATTTTTAGTTCTCAAAGTAGATAGTTTAACAATTAAAATAAGCCATAAACCATCTTATGCCTATAGCAAAGACCAGAAATATTTGAAGGACAAAACAAAAATTTGACAAAAAAAAAATTGTATCACGAGCCATTTCAAAGTTTTTTATTTTTTATACCCTTCACCACCATAGGTGGAAAGGGTATAATAAGTTTGTGCTGATGTTTGTAACGCATAGAAATATTTGTCTTAGACCCACCTTTTAGTATATCAATAGACTTAGAATCACTTTCTGTGTCGATTTAGCGATGTCCGTCCGTCCGTCCGTCCGTCCATGTAAACTTTGTAATCAAACTACAGGTCGCAATTCTAAAGATAATTTGATGAAATTTGGCTCAGATAATTTTTTTGATAATGGGACCATGGCTATTGAAATTGGTCAAAATCGGTTCATTATTTATGGTACCTCCCATAGGTCCCACTTCCCGGAATTGCTATATTGGCCATAAATATCAATATTTTTTCATGAAATTTAAAAGAGATACTGCTTATGTAAACCTAAATCACTGTACCAAATTTCGTTGAAATCGGTCCACATTTGACCATAGCTCCCATACAAACTCTTCTTCAAAAACGCACTAAATGAGACAAAAAATCACTAAAACGCTCGTAAATCTAAAGATAATGAAAATTTTGAGTTTATTTTTTGCATAGATAATTTTTGTAACAACTGTAATCAATTTGCCAAATTTCGAGATAATCGGTCCACATTTGACCCTAGCTCTCATATAAGTCCAAATGACGGAAACAGGTTGAATATATACGTTTTGAGAAAATGTTTATATGATGGCAAAATTTAGCAAATATTTGTCTTTATACAGGAAAAATAACACCTTTAACCTTAGTGGTGAAGGGTATCGTATGGTCGGCTTGACCGACTCTGGCGCTTTCTTACTTGTTTTTTTGGTAAACTTTTGGATACCTTTTTAAGAAATCTTAAAATTTAAGACTATTCTTTTATTATGTCTCTTTAAGAAAATTTGAGTCTCATATGTTGTTTATTTGAATTTAACAAATTCTTGATGAAAAAAATTTTTTAAATCTAAAAACTTTTGTAAAAAAATTTTCAACAATTCCCATAAAATTTTATAGATTTCTTTTGAAACATTTAACAGAAACTTTTTTGCATATCCTTATACTGATTTAATTTTTATGGCGAAAAAAAATTTACATATTTATAGACTCTTGGCAAAGGCAATAATAAAAATAAAAATTAATCTAAGTATAATTTATTTACGTAGGCCTTTAGTACGAATTTAAAAGAAATTGTATAAAATTTAATACCTTTTTAACGGCAACTAGGCTTTTTTGTGAGTTTTGCTTATATTAGGGTTTTTTTGTAGAGCTAAAGCCAAGAAGTTGACGAAGACGAGGACGACGACAAAGACATTTATGAATAAAATATTGCAGCACCAGCTGGCAATTTCGAAAATTAAAATGCAATTTAATTTTATTTGCTTAATTTTTTAATTTTTCTTGGTTATATTTTTCAAAACACAAACACTTGGGAATTATTTAAAGATTATTTTTTTTTAATTAAAGATAAATTCAGTTTTTTTCAGAAATTTTAAAATTTTTCTTAGAATTTTTTGGAATTTCTTTATATTATTTTTAAAATCTACGAAACTTGTTTATTAATTTCTTTAATTTTTTATATTTTTTAGATTTTATTTAAATTTATTTTAATTTTAGTTTTAAGACTAATAATATCAAGGCTAATATTTTTTTTTTATATTTAAAGCACTTTTTCTTTATAATTTTTATTAGAAAAATTTTATATTTTTTTTTTTTTTTTTAATTTAAACCGATTTGACTTAAGATTTTAATACAAAATTTATATGATATTTTATATTTGTATTTAAATAAAATTACACTTTTTTAAATATTTTTCTCTTTTTAAATAAAGACTTAATTTTTTAATTTTTTTCTTAACAAAAGCCTTTTAAAAGCTTTTTCTTTTTCCAATTTAAATAATTTTTAACCAATTTAAAATAAAATTGAATTTCAAAATTTTTTCAAATTTCTTAATTTTCTTTAAATTTCTTAATTATCTTCAAATTTTCTTACGATTTTCAAAATTTTCAATTTTCAAATTTAAATTTTATTGAAACTTTCCAAAATTTTCTTTTTGAAAACAAGAAATTTAACGATTTTCTTTGAAAATTTAAACACGACTTTTTTTATTAAAATCACTTGACACTTTTCGCAAAAATAACGCGTTTTTCTTAAAACAATTCAGAAATAATTTTTTATTACGCTAAAAAGGACAACGTGTTTGCTTTTGTTTGTATTCAAAAAATTATGTGTGATTGCAACGACTTCAGCCACACAACTGAATAAGCGCCAACATGTATTGAAATTTTTTTGCAACTTTCCCAACATGTTTTTAGTCGGTTTTCGGTTTTTCTTAACATTTCAACACTCAAACTAACAGAAACACACAAATAATCGCACATACACATTTAAAGGCACACACTTACACGCACACATACACAATTATCATCCTGCAACCAAAACGAATGAAAGCACAATTGGTAAAATCCTACAAAATAACGGACAGTCAAGTAAAGCAAAGCAAAAACAAAAGAGAAAACTTGTTTATTACACTCTTTGTTTACAAAAGAGTATTTTTTGTAGTGGGTGTTGTGTAAAGAGCGAGAGAGAACTCTACTGTTATTATATTCAAAAGAAAAGGTGAATGCATTAGTGACGTCACAGAAAAGCTTTCTTTGCTTTAAATGTGTCTGTGTATTGGTATTTGGAATCATGTGTTTGTTTTAAAATGTGTTTTTTGACAAAGAAATGAAATTGTAAGAGCATCATCGTTAAATAGAACCATTTAAGACTTTAAACTGACTAAAATCTAAGCAAAAGTGTTAAAGGAATTTAAGGCAAAACTTTAAATTTAAGATTTATGACTGAAACAAGAAAATTATTGTGCTTAAGATGAAAATGTTATGTTTATTACTCTAGAAAAATGATGATATTGATAACTTGTCTACCAAAAAGTTAAAATTTTTAGCTTTGCAAAGAAAAATCTTTAACTTTTTCTAAGATATACAAAAATTATTGATCACTTTTCTCACCAAAAATTAAATAATCTTTAAGTTTTCAATGGAAATATAAAATCATGGATAAATCTTATTATATAAAAACTTAGACCACTTTTCCTTGTAACTTTATAACCCGAGAAACGGACGCACCTATCCAAACCAAATATTTAGGCTATTTAGGCTCCAATTATTTAGTAGATAGATGAAGTCTGCTCAAAATCGGTTAAGCGGTTCTTCATTTATTTCATTTTTTGTCACAAATTAATAAGTATTTTTTTTAGAATCCATGGAAATTTTTCATATTTACCTATTGTATAATATAATTTCCATATATTGTATAAACTTTATAATATCATTCTATATCTATAAGTTTTTAATAGAAATATAAAATCTTCGAAAAATTTCTTTATTTTCTTAAAAGAAAAATCTTTAAGATATATAAAAATTATTGATCACTTTTCTTACAAACATTTAATAATCTTTAAATTTTCAATGGAAATATAAAATCATGGATAAATCTTAATATATAAAAATTAAGACCACTTTACGTTGTAACTTTATAACTCAAGAACGGACTCACCTATACAAACCAATTATTTATTTGACTATTTAGTATATGTTTTTTTTGCGAAGTTTACTCAAAATCGGTTTATCAATTCTTCATTTATCACATTTTTTGTAACAATATAAATAGTATTTTTTTTTAAATCCATGGAAATTTTTTATATTTATATAATGTATAATAAAATTTCCATATATTGTATAAACTCTATAATTTTTGAAACAAATTAATTAGTATTTTTTAAAATCCATGGAAATTTTTTATATTTATATATTGTATAATAAAATTTCCATATATTGTATAAACTTTATAATTTTTGAAATAAATTAATTAGTATTTTTTTAGAATCCATGGAAATTTTTTATATGTACATATTGTATAAAAAAATTTCCATATATTGTATAAAGTCTAATTTCGAATTTCTTTCTACACATCTCCAACAGTGCATTTGATCATGCTATGACCTTATACAAAGTTTTTACGCATAAGCCGAAGGAGGTTTCTGGGTTAGTTGGATTAATTTCCGATAGATGGCGTCACTGAAAATGATTTAAAATAAATTGAATCGTAAAGTATGCAATTCATTTGCTCATCGGACAAAATCAATCAAATGATTAAAAATTAATTGGTATTTGTGGAATGTCTTTCCTTTAAATTTATTTAAGTTAATGGCGCAGCAACGCTCGTATGGTACAGCAAGTTTTCTAAAGAAATATCATCAAAGTGCAAGTCATTATCAAAGTACAAGCATGAACTCTATAACATAAAGGTGTTGCACTTCCCCATACATTGATTTGCCATATGGTCACTTTGAAAAGTCCCATCAAAAAGAGAGTATACCGCTCTTACTTTGATTCGAAAACAACTAATGGAGACGGTTAACCAGTGAAAGAAAGCTAAGGCACACACACTTGCTCATGAAATGTATGTTTGTTTGTGCTTTTATGTGTTTTTCATTGTTTTTTATCCATTTTAATTTCACTTTTGACGCGAAAGAAACTGTAGTGCAATATCTTTTTATTATAGAGCCTTTGGAACAAGAAATAGCCAAAATGCATGTCAGTGTCAAAATGAGTGAAAGGGATGTAGATTCTGATTGGTCTTAACTTGGTAAGCCCAGACTTATCTTGGTTATCCTTCATCTCAACTGTAGACAACTGATCTCCTAGTGGTATCTCCCGGCAAGATTTATTTTTATTTAAAATTTTTCTATAGAAAAATATTTTAATTGAAAATTTTTCTATAGAAAAATATTTTAATTGAAAATTTTTCTATAGAAAATTTTTTTTATTAAAAATTTTTCTATAGAAAATTTTTTTTATTGGAAATTTTTCTATAGAAAAATTTTTTTATTGAAAATTTTTCTATAGAAAAATATTTTTATTGAAAATTTTTCTATAGAAAAATTATTTTATTGTAAATTTTTCTATAGAAAAATTTTTTTATTGAAAATTTTTCTTAGTAAAATTTTTTTATTAAAAATTTTTTTATTGAAAATTTTTCTTAGAAAAATTTTTTTATTGAAAATTTTTCTTAGAAAAATTTTTTTATTGAAAATTTTTCTATAGAAAAATTTTTTTATTGAAAATTTTTTTATTGAAAATTTTTTATAGAAAAATTTTTTTATTGAAAATTTTTCTATAGAAAAATTTTTTTATCGAAAATTTTTTTATTGAAATTTTTTTTTAGAAAAATATTTTTATTGAATATTAGTAAAAAATTTCATTCAAACTAAATGGTTTGACAAACAATATATATTTATATATCAAATATTATAAAACGCTTGAATACAAATATTTTGAAAATCCCTAAGGTATTCTACACAATATTTGCTTAAAAGTTTGAGTTTTCTCTAAAAAAAAAACATTTAAAAATTCAAAAAAAAGGTTTCACTAAAAACTTTGTTACAAATATTTTAATAAAAAAATCTCTTCAATCTTATCATCTTATTCAAATAAATAATATTTATTCTATTTAAATATTATTATTCAAATTAATCATATTTATTTAAATTCTCCTTAAATTGCTTTACTTATTAAATTAAGTAAATATTTAATTTTCTAGCACTTTTTCATCATAATTTTATATTTAACTTAAAAAGTCAAAAATCTTAAAAAAGAAACGAAATTTAATAAAATGAATCAAAAAAGAAATATAAAAAGCTTTTAAAGAGAGTAATAAAATTTATAAAAAACTCTTTGCATTAAAATCTACTCTTATCTCTTAACACACTCTCTTAAATACTGCATTACTTTTAGAAGTAAATACATAGATGAAAACTACCCAACACCATTCCACTAACCTACCACAACAGTTCATTACTTGACTTCTTATCGTAAAACCAGCCAACCCCACCTACACCCCACCATGTGCTATAATAGAAGCACACAACATCCAGCTTTTAAATAAATACCCAGAGAAACATTTAACTGCGACAAACCTCCATACAACGTCCAACACTTAATACCAACGACAGTTAATCGTTAGACTTTGACAGCACAAAGTTGTAGGCGCAAGCAAAAAACTTTTAGAAAAAAAATCTAAAAAATCACTAAAAGTAGAAAATAATTGGAAAAAAGAAAAACTAACAAATATGCAACGTATTCGTGTTTGTGTGGCTGGTGGTGGTAGGCTGGAGATTGGACAAAACTTTTTTCATAACAAAAAAAAAAAAAGTAGCAACAAATACAACTGCAACAACATCAGCCAGAAGAACCACATCAACAGAAACTAAAGAAAATTGCAGAAAAGACAGAAAATGTTGAGCAAAAAGGAAAAATCACAAGAATAAGAAGGATAAAATGCCGCATACTGTGTTTACTTGTAAGGATTTTTCTTTTCGGGTCTATCCTACAACTAGTAGTTTTTCCATATTGTGGCCTATCATGCACACTCACATACATTTAAACTCACACACATACTCACATATAGAGCCTTCGGTAGTAGGACTATATTTATTTTGTTGCTGTTGGGCCTGCTGTTAAATTTGTGCCTTTGCCATGGATGATGACTTGCGCTTGCGTTGGTGAAGTGAAGTGGCAAGTGGATAATAATATAAAAAAAGAAATAGTAAACAAATATACAACAGAGGGCATGATACGTAAAAGGTCAGGCTAAAAAGTATCGATAACTTTCCTATAGAAAATTAAAGTTATCGATAATATTTTAATAGAAAATGAAAGCTATCGATAACTTTTTTATAGAAAATGAATACAAAATGAAAGTTTTCGAAAACTTTTCTATAGAAAAAGAAAGTCATCAATAATATTTCTATAGAAAATGAAAATTATCGGTAAATTTTTTATAGAAAAAGAAACTTATCGATAACTTTTCTATAGAAAAGAAAGCTATCGATAACTTTCCTATATAAAATGAAAAGTAACGATAAATTTTCTATAGAAAAGGAAAGCTATACATAACTTTTTTTATATAAAAACAAAGTTATCGATGACTTTTTTATGGAAAAATAAAGAACTCGAACAATTTTTTATAGCAAAAAATGTTATTTACATTTTTTCTAAAGAAAAATTATGTTATCGATAATTTTTTATAGACAAATAAAGCAATCGATAACTTTTCTATAGAAAAATAAAGTTATTGAAAAATTTTCTATAGAAAAATAAATTTATCGATAACTTTTCTATAGAAAAATGAAATTATCGATAACTTTTTTATAGAAAATAAAGTTATTGGTAATTTTTCTATAGAAATACAAAGTAATCGATAACTTTTCTATATAAAAATAAGGTTACCAATAACTTTCCTTTTATCGATAACTTTTCTATAGAGAAATAAGCTTATCGATAACTTTTCTATAGAAAGACAAAGTTATCGCTAACTTTGCTATAAAAATATAAAGTTATCGATAACTTTTCTATAGAAAAATAAAGTCATCGATAACTTTCTATAGAATAATAAAGTTATCCATAACTTTTCTATAGAAAAATAAAGGTATCGATAACTTTTCTATTAAAAAATAAAATTTTCGATAACTTTTCCATAGAAAAAGATATTGATTACTTTCTATAGAAAGAGATATCGATTACTTTTCTATAGAAAAAGATATCGATAACTTAGTCTATATCTATGTTTAGGTGTATGTATTAGTCTATGGCCTAGTCCATTACTTAGTCTATGTCTTAGTCTATGTCTTAGTCTATGTCTTAGTCTATGTCTTAGTCTATGTCTTAGTCTTAGTCTATGTCTTAGTCTATGTCTTAGTCTATGTCTTAGTCTATGTCTTAGTCTATGTCTTAGTCTATGTCTTAGTCTATGTCTTAGTCTATGTCTTAGTCTATGTCTTAGTCTATGTCTTAGTCTATGTCTTAGTCTATGTCTTAGTCTATGTCTTAGTCTATGTCTTAGTCTATGTCTTAGTCTATGTCTTAGTCTATGTCTTAGTCTATGTCTTAGTCTATGTCTTAGTCTATGTCTTAGTCTATGTCTTAGTCTATGTCTTAGTCTATGGGTTAGTCTATGTCTTAGTCTATGTCTTAGTCTATGTCTTAGTCTATGTCTTAGTCTATATCTTAGTCTATGTCTTAGTCTATGTCTTAGTCTATGTCTTAGTCTATGTCTTAGTCTATGTCTTAGTCTATGTCTTAGTCTATGTCTTAGTCTATGTCTTAGTCTATGTCTTAGTCTATGTCTTAGTCTATGTCTTAGTCTATGTCTTAGTCTATGTCTTAGTCTATGTCTTAGTCTATATCTTAGTCTATGTCTTAGTCTATGTCTTAGTCTATGTCTTAGTCTATGTCTTAGTCTATGTCTTAGTCTATGTCTTAGTCTATGTCTTAGTCAATGTCTTAGTCAATGTCTTAGTCTATGTCTTAGTCTATGTCTTAGTCTATCTCTTAGTCTATGTCTTAGTCTATGTCTTAGTCTATGTCTTAGTCTATGTCTTAGTCTATGTCTTAGTCTATGTCTTAGTCAATGTCTTAGTCTATGTCTTAGTCTATGTCTTAGTCTATGTCTTAGTCTATGTCTTAGTCTATGCCTTAGTCTATGTCTTAGTCTATGTCTTAGTCTATGTCTTAGTCTATGTCTTAATCTATGTCTTAGTCTATGTCTTAGTCTATGTCTTAGTCTATGTCTTAGTCTATGTCTTAGTCTATGTCTTAGTCTATGTCTTAGTCTATGTCTTAGTCTATGTTTTAGTCTATGTCTTAGTCTATATCTTAGTCTATGTCTTAGCCTATGTCTTAGTCTATGTCTTAGTCTATGCCTTAGTCTATGTCTTAATCTATGTCTTAGTCTATGTCTTAGTTTATGTCTTAGTTTATGTTTAAGTTTATGTTTTAGTCTATGCCTTAGTTTACGTTTAGTATATGCCTTAGTTTATATCCTAGTATATGTTTTAATATTAGTTTAAGTCTATTAATTTTTTTAATTTTTTTCAAGTAACTTCTAAATCCTCCCTCGTTTATTCATAAAACATCAGCATCAACCTTAGATAGGCCTAAAACTATACATATAGTCAAATGAACGGAACACGAAAAGAAAACAGCAGCAACAACATTTAAAGTTAACACCAACAATACAACAACAACTACAACACCAGTAATAGCAAAAACAACATAATGTTGCATATGCCTACCAGAAATCTATTTTTTTCGTAGTTGCAACCACATTTTGTTTCACAAACACTAATACCATCAAGATAAAGACCGTTTTTGCTTATAAAAGGACTATAAGGATAACGAATATTTTGGTGAGGGTAATAGTAAAACTAACAAGAACGAATCACGTAAAGGAAAATGTGGAAGAATAAATGAAAGAATTAAGCAAATGCAACAAAATTCGGTTAAAGAAATAGAAGGAGGAAAGAAGACAGCAGAAGAAAAAGTGAACAAAAAAAAAACAAAAAAAAAGGTTGTGAATGATTTCTTGAAACTGAGCCAAAAATACGAGGAAGAAGTTTTTTAAGTTTTTTTTTTAAGAAAAATGAAGAAACATTTTTCTAAAATTTACTTAAAAGATTTTTAAATATTTTGGGGATTTGTGAAATTTTTTATAACAATTCTGAAGAAATTTTAAAATATATTTAAAAAGATTTTTGAGAATATTTCTTAAATTTTGTTTTCAAATTCTGTTGGTTTAAGAGAAGGTATGAGATTATATTCAGGCATTTAAAGCTTTTTTTTCTTGCCGAGAGTAAATATATACTGAGCACGTGCTTTTTTAGTTGTTGCCGGTATATACAATTTTTTTGTATATAAAGATAAACATTTTATATAGATAAAATATTATTTTGTATATAAAACTAATACAGATACACAGAAAGACTCGTTTAATGTAAAGCTAATAGTATGAGTATTTTTCACAAATACAGACCCAACAAATGCAAGCAAATTTATGCACATGATTTAAAGGGTATACAATTGTGTGAGTGTGTATCTAAGAGCATATAAAGCTTAGAGTGTATTTGTAAATGTATATAGATGAGAGTGTGTGTGTCTCAGTTTTAAATAAAGCACGTGGTTTTTTAATATCCTTACATGAGTTAGTGTTTCTGTGCTTAAACCAAAGTTCGTTTTCAGTTTTTTTTTTTTTGAAGCCCATCATTATCATGCATTTGATTGGGTGGCACTGGGTTAAAGTAAACATTATGGCAATAGACTAGAAAAGAAAGCAACCAAAAGAGAGCAATAGCAAAAGGATGAGAGAGTTTATAGAAATTATAAACCCTCCTTATCCTCCCTCAATATTCAACTAACAATTACAAGTCATCATAATGTTTTATATATATGAACTTAAGATTTCTTCCACAAAAAAGGACCCTAAATATCTTTAGCTACCAGCAAAAAAGCCATAAGGAATAAGTAAACACAATATAAGAAAAGAAAATGGAAAATGTAACAATAAATAAATGAGTTGCAATATTTTTTAGTTCAACTCTTTCCAAAAAGGATGCTTTAGCTTTTCTAAGGAATAGGAAAAAAGGAGAGTTACTTTAATTTTTAAATTTTTCAATAAATATTGAGGAACTGCTTAAGACGAAAATAAGGGAAATTTAAAAGGATACTAAGGAAGAAATCAATTTAAAGTGAAATTAAAAATTAAATAAAACAGTATTAAATTTTCTTGTACCGAAAAAAAAATTGAAAATAAGATTACTAACTATAGAAACAAAGACCCAGGGGTCCTTTTTCGAACAAAGAACTAATGTAAAGCTAAAACTATACTTTTAACTTATAGACTAAGAAAAATTCTAAGACATAGGCTAAGACATCGTCTAAGACATAGACTAAGACATAGACCAAGACATCGACTAAGGCATAGACTAAGATATAGACTAAGAGATAGACTTAGATATAGACTAAGACATAGACTAAGACATAGGCTAAGACATAGACTTAGACATAGACTAAGACATAGACTAAGACATAGACTAAGACATAGACTAAGACATAGACTAAGACATAGACTAAGACATAGACTAAGACATAGACTAAGATATAGACTAAGACATAGACTAAGACATAGACTAAGACATAGACTAAGACATAGACTAAGACATAGGCTAAGACATAGACTTAGACATAGACTAAGACATAGACTAAGACATAGACTAAGACATAGACTAAGACATAGACCAAGACATAGACTAAGACATAGACTAAGACATAGACTAAGATATAGACTAAGACATAGACTAAGACATAGACTAAGACATAGACTAAGACATAGACTAAGACATAGACTAAGACATAGACTAAGACATAGACTAAGACATAGACTAAGACATAGACATAGACTAAGACATAGACTAAGACATAGACTAAGACATAGACTAAGACATAGACTAAGACATAGACTAAGACATAGACTAAGACATAGACTAAGACATAGACTAAGACATAGACTAAGACATAGACTAAGACATAGACTAAGACATAGACTAAGACATAGACTAAGACATAGACTAAGACATAGACTAAGACATAGACTAAGACATAGACTAAGACATAGACTAAGACATAGACTAAGACATAGACTAAGACATAGACTAAGACATAGACTAAGACATAGACTAAGAAATAGGCTAAGACATAGACTAAGACATAGACTAAGACATAGACTAAGACATAGACTAAGACATAGACTAAGACATAGACTAAGACATAGACTAAGACATAGACCAAGACATAGACTAAGACATAGACTAAGACATAGACTAAGACATAGACTAAGACATAGACTAAGACATAGACTAAGACATAGACTAAGACATAGACTAAGACATAGACTAAGACATAGACTAAGACATAGACTAAGACATAGACTAAGACATAGACTAAGACATAGACTAAGACAAAGACTAAGACATAGACTATGACATAGACTAAGACATAGACTAAGACATAGACTAAGACATAGACTAAGACATAGACTATGACATAGACTAAGACATAGACTAAGACATAGACTAAGACATAGACTAAGACATAGACTAAGACATAGACTAAGACATAGACTAAGACATAGACTAAGACATAGACTAAGACATAGACTAAGACATTGACTAAGACATAGACTAAGACATAGACTAAGACATAGACTAAGACATAGACTAAGACATAGACTAAGACATAGACTAAGACATAGACTAAGACATAGACTAAGACATAGACTAAGATATAGACTAAGACATAGACTAAGACATAGACTAAGAAATAGGCTAAGACATAGACTAAGACATAGACTAAGACATAGACTAAGACATAGACTAAGACATAGACTAAGACATAGACTAAGACATAGACTAAGACATAGACTAAGACATAGCCTAAGACATAGACTAAGACAAAGACTAAGACATAGACTAAGACATAGACTAAGACATAGACTTAGACATAGACCAAGACATAGACTAAGATATAGACTAAGACATAGACTAAGACATAGACTAAGACATAGACTAAGACATAGACTAAGACATAGACTAAGACATAGACTAAGACATAGACTAAGACATAGACTAAGACATAGACTAAGATGTAGAATAAGACATAGACTAAGACATAAACTAAGACATAGACTAAGACATAGACTAAGACATAGACTAAGACATAGACTAAGACATAGACTAAGACATAGACTAAGACATAGACTAAGACATAGACTAAGACATAGACTAAGACATAGACTAAGACATAGACTAAGACATAGACTAAGACATAGACTAAGACATAGACTAAGACATAGACTAAGACATAGACTAAGACATAGACTAAGATGTAGAATAAGACATAGACTAAGATAAAGACTAAGACATAGACTAAGACGTAGACTAAGACATAGACTAAGACTGTAGAAAAATTATCTACAACTTTTTTTCTAGTATAGAAATTTTATCGATAACTTTTTTTTACAATAGAAAAGTTATTGATAGCTTTCTTTTTATGGAAAAGTTATCAGTTACTTTCTTTTTTATGGAAAAGTTATCGATAACTTTCTTTTTCTGTAGGAAAGTTATCGACAACTTTTCTTTAGAATAGTTATCGATGACTTTTTTTTCTATAAAAAAGTTATCTATAGCTTTATTTTTCTATATAAAAGTTATCATTAGCTTTCTCTTTCTATAGAAAAGTTATCGGTAACTTTTTTTCTATAGAAAATTTATCGATAACTTTATTTTTCTACAGTTTTCAGTTTTCTATAGAATAGTTATCGATATCTTTCTTTTTCTAGAGAAAAGTTAACAATAACTTTTTTTCCATAGAAAAGTTGTCGATAATTTTCTTTTTTTAAAGAAAAGTTTTCGATAACTTTATTTTTCTATAGAAAAGTTATCGATATCTTTCTTTTTCAATAGAAAAGTTAACAATAACTTTTTTTCTATAGAAATGTTATCAATAACTTTCTTTTTCTATAGAAAAATTATCAATAGTTTTTTTTTTTTTTTCTTTAGAAAAGTAACAGATATCTTAATTTTTCTCTAAAAAAAATTTTTGATAACTTTCTTTTTCTTTAGAAAAGTTATCGATAACTTTTTCTATAGAAAAGTTATCGATCACTTTCTTTTTCTATAGAAAAGCTAACAAAGATTTTGTTTTCTATAGAAAGGGCATAAAAATTGCACTGCCTGCTTCATTTATTCAGAGTCTTAGGCTTATTTTGCGTATACTTAATATTTAACATTAATATTCTTCATCCGCCACATATGATCTAGTTTTTCACTCTTGCCTTCTCTTTTCTTTCTTAATCCCATTAAGTCATTTTCATAAAACCCTTTTCTTAAATTTTGATTTCACTTTAAAATCCTTAACATTTATTTGTTACTTTAAAAGAGGAAAAATATTTTCTTTCAAACAAAAAATGCCACTTTTACTTTTAAACTTTAACAAGAATTTCCAGTTAAAAACAAAAGATTAACCAAGTAAATTTGACGAGTTTCTTTGTATATCTGTTTTTATATTATTTTTTCATCTGCCTTCAAGTGATGTTTGTAAGAAGGAAAGCGAAAGTTTTAGCAACTCTTTTCAAACTCAAAAATCCTTTAAAAATTTTGTACTAAATAAAATAAATATAAAGCAAATGACAAACCCAGAAAATTATATTTTAAAAATAAAACTTTAAAAAGAGTGACTGTCATTCGAGTTTTGTGAATAGGAGGAACATTTTTACATACAATGAGAACTTTTGATTTCAAGGGAACTAAATACTATATTCGTTTTAAATATATGTAGATACATATATATGTATGTATATATTTGAATAAAAAAATTATATATAAAAGATTATTTATGTGTTGGTGTCATGATTTATGATAGAACTTATGTAGACTTAGGATTGCATACAGTGAAGTAAGTCATATCATAATATTGTCATAGTGTAATCATTACCTTGTTATAGTCTTATCACGGTCTAGCCATAGTCTCATCATATTCTTATTATAGCCTAGTCATAATCTAAACATTGTCTAGTTATAGTCAATAATAGTCTAGTTGTTGCTTAATCATAACCTAGTCATAGTCTTGAAATTCTAGTCATATTAATTAAAGTCTAACCGCAAATAAGTTACTTTTTTTTCATTACTCACGCATTTCTATTGCATTCACACATGTATGAGTTCATTTACAACTTTCTTTAAAATAGCAACACAACAACAACAACATATCATTCTGGGTTAGTTGCAAATCTCCTTATGACAAAAAGTTCGCTCTTCGCTCTACACTCTTATCATTAGCAGTCGAACAAACTAGTTTTAAACAAAGTTTGAAGAAAAAAACTGCCAAGCTTGATGTCAAACTTGTATCAAATTCATTTTCTAAGTGCCTTTAATCACTTTCAAATAAAATTTACCAAATTTTGCTTAAATTATGTTTAAAACTTTTACAAAAATTTGGTAAAATATTTGATTCCAATTTTTTTACTCATCTTACTTCAAACAATTGAAATACGTTTGATTCCATTTAAATGCTCTTCTGTAAAGTTTTAAAAACATTTTAATATTAACAACAAAATCACTACATAAATAATTTTTATAGTCTTACTTACTCGTACTTCAGTTTTATTATATTTTTCATTTTTATTTAAAAACTCCTACAATAGCTCTCTTCACACCCACCTCAGCTCCTATTTGTGGCAGTTTCATTTTTCAGCCTTATTGTTTTACATTTTATGCTCAACACGTTCAACTTGTTATCACATGCAAGCTTATCATAAATGTCTTTCTTGCTTTCTCTGCTTCATATCGAGCTCTTGCCCTCCCTTTTCAGTGGCACCCCTTTTTCCTTAAGATTTTTCCTTATAAAATTTTGCTATTTTTTGATGGTTTTGTAACAAAATCTAGCAAAACAAAACATGTATTTTCATGTCTATTTGTGTTGCTGTTTTTCTGTTTTTTTTTTCTATTCTGAATTTTGTTGTTATTATAGTTGTTAGTTGTTAGTGATGTTGGTAATATGTTACCTTGTGTCACGTGACATGTGTTTTTAAAATGTTTATATTTATTTTTTGTTTTATTGCTAGTTTTTACTTATAGTATTTCATTTTGTTTAACATATGATGATAAAGTTATAAACTCCTCAGGTACACACATATTTTTGATAGATATAAAATAGAGGAGAAAAGTGTTGCCAGGAAGTCGAAATCAACATAATAAAAAAAAATCAAGACGAAAATAAGATCTTCCTAAGGCTATCCATTCTTATTATCTATTTTTTTAACCTTTTAATCAAACACTCTAACAAATTTTCCTCTCAGTGATACAGTAACACTTTTCTTCAACATGGCAACACTTTATTTCCATTTTTACAACATTTCGTGACCCCATAAATTAAAACCAAATAAATACAGGTTGGAGGGATTTATAAGGTAATATCAAATCCTAAGTACCCTTCAAAAAAATTTTTTAATACGAATTTTTGATGGAATGAAAAATTTGTAGAAAAAAGTCAAGCGATTTTCCTTAAAAAAATTGTTGACAAAAAATTTTATATACAAAAATTTTATTATGGCAAAAAATTTCATAGAGCAAAATTTTGTTATGTCAAAAAATTTAGTTATGACCAGAGACCAAATATTGTTTTATTTTTTAAATCAATCAAGTATAAATATCATTGCCGATGAAAATTTATTTTCATTTCGATCGATGAATAAAAATGAGGGATTTATATTTGAAATATAAATATCCCTCATGATGAAAATTTTAAATATCTTGAACGATAAATATCCGAACAGAAAAATATTTTATTGATTGTTTTATTTTTGAACTTCTGTTTTGACTTTGAAAAATAAAATATTTTTGAAATTATAAAACTTTTAACAATGAATTTATGAATATGTTTCCAATTAATTGCAATGTTTTAGGACATCGAAGTTAAACCTAATAATCCTAATGGAACTATTGGTGGTTTCTTTGACTCACAAAACCATTTCAACATAAAATTTGCAACAATAATTAAATTTGTTGTTATTTAAACGTCCAAAAGACTTTTTATACCAGGACAAATCTTCTTCTTCTGTCATTCTTGACTCCCAGTGGAGCATAGGGAATGGAAGGATGCAGAATTGCCTGGCGTCTCTAGCTAACAGCTGAGAACTGTATCCAATTCCCACTCTAAACTTCTCGTGGTACATCCCGGAAACCTTAGCAACCTAGTTTTATATGCGGTAAACAACCCGTGTGGGAGTTATCTTAGAGCCATTCCAACGTATATGGTCTAAGGGTCTAAGATAATTGTACTTCGTAAAGTACGAAAATGCAGCGTCTGCTTAACATGTTAGTTGCGGCTGCAAGCGGGCCTCAGTCTCGGATCGAACGGCTCGCTATACAAACGTGGCTTGTGTCTTTGGACCCATCACCCATCGACTTAGCGCTCACGATGTTTTAAGCATGGAAAGAAACATTATTATAGAATATACTACTCCAAGGGGCAATCATGCGAGAAATGCCCCTGCTACGGCAGTTTACGCAAGGATTTTGGAGTTTCCTAATCTATGCAAGAACATTATGATGAATGAAACCAGGACAAATACATAAATAAAATTTGAATATTTCCTATCATTTTTTTTTTTTCATCGGATGAAAAAAGATGAAAATAATTTTGAACTGATAAATATCCCAAACGATTTTTTTATTTTTTATTTTCATCGGATTGAAAAACGATACAAAATTTTTCGAACAATTAAAAATCTTTAGGGATATTTATTATTTTTTAAACTTCAATGATTGTTTTTGTATGGATTAAAAAATGAAAATATTGTTTTAAAAGTATTAATATTCGGTCTCTGGTTATGACCAAAACAAAGAAAAATTTTGTTCAAAAAATTTTTTTTAGAAAAATTTTTTATGACAAAAATTTTCTATAGAAAAATTTTTTATGACCAAAAATTTTCTATACAAAAATTTTTTGTGACATTGATGATTGATCTATTGATGCATTTTTTATGGCAAAAAATTTTCTATAGAAAAATTTTTTATGACAAAATATTTTCTAAAGACAAATTTTTTATGCCAAAAAAAAAATTTCTATAGAAAATTTTTTTATGACAAAAAAATCTAGTTTAGAGGTATTTGGTTATGCCCAAAAATTTTGTAAAGAAAAATTTTTTATGACAAAAAATTTTCTATAGAAAAATTTTTTATGACAATAGAAAATTTTTTTATGACAAAAAACTTTTCTTTAAAAAGATTTTTTATGACAAAAAATTTTCTATCGAAAAATTTTTTATGACAAAAAATTTTCTATAGAAAAATTTTTTATGACAAAAAATTTTCTATAGAAAATTTTTTTATGACAAAAAATTTTCTATAGAAAAATTTTTTATGACAAAAAATTTTCTATAGAAAAATTTTTTATGACAAAAAATTTTCTATAGAAAAATTGTTTTATGACAAAAAAATTTTCTATAGAAAAATTGTTTTATGACAAAAAAATTAGAAAAATTTTTATGACAAAATATTTTCTGTAGAAAAATTTTTTATGACAAAAAATTTTTTATAGAAAAATATTTTATGATAAAAAATTTCAATAGAAAAATTTTTTATGACAGGAAACTTTTCTTTAAAAAGATTTTTTAAGGCCAAAAATTTTCTATAGAAAAATTTTTTTTGACAAAGAATTTTCTATAAAAACATGTTTATGAAAAAATAGTTTCAATAGAAAAAAAATTTCTGTAGAAAAACTTTTTATACCAAAAAATTTCTATAAAAAACATTTTTATGACAAACATTTCTTATAGAAAAATTTTTTATGACACAAATTTTCTATAGAAAAATGTTATTATGACAAAAAATAATTTAGTTATGACTTAAAACACAAAAAATTTTCCTTAGAAAAATTTTATTATGACAAAAAAATTGCTTTAGAAAAATTTTGTTATGACAAAAAACTTTCTTGAAAAAAATTTTATGACAAAAAGTTTTCTATAGAAAAAATTTGTTATGGCCAAACATTTTTTATAGAAAAATTTTGTTTTGAGAAAAAAATTTCTAGACAAAAAAATTTCTACATAAAAATTTTGTTGTGACAAAAAAATTTCTTTACAAAAATTTTGTTATGGCAAAAAATTATCTATAAAAAAATTTCGTTATGACAAAAAAACGTTCTATAGAAAATTTGTTATGACAAAAAGTTCATTGAAAAATTTTGTTATGACAAAAAATTCATTGAAAAAATTGTTTATGACAAAAAAATTTTGTACAAAAATTTTGTTGCGACAAAATTTTCATAGAAAAATTTTGTTATAACAAACAATTTTCTATAGAAAAATTTTGTTGTGACATAAAGCTTTGTTATGAGAAACAAAATTTTGTAATGATAAAAAATTTTCTATAGAAAATTTTGTTATGACAAAAAAATTTTTTATAGAAAAATTTTGCTAAAACCAAAAACTTTCAATAGAAAAATTTTGTTATGACAAAAAATCCTCTATAGAAAAATTATGTAAAATTTTTTAATAACAAAAAATTTCTAGAGAAAAATTTTATGACAAGAAATGCTCTATAAAAAAAATTTTGTTATGACAAAAAGTTTTCTATAGAAAAATTTTGTTAAGAAAATTTCTATAGAAACGTTTTGTAACGACAAAACATTTTTTATAGAAAAATTTTGTTATAAAAAAGAATTTTAAAAACTTTATTATGACAAAATATTTTCTATAGAAAAATTCTGTTATGACAAAATATTTTGTAGAAAAAAATGTATGTGACAAATAATTTTTGTATGAAAGTTTTGTTATGACAAACAAATTCTATAGAAAAATTTCGTTATGACAAAAAAAATTTTACAGAAAATTTTTTGTAGAAATATCATGTAGGTTATCAACCTCCTCATATCTTTTTTTGAGTGTAGGGCATCTATAAAAACTATATGAAAATTTCTAAATTTGAGACATTTCGTCCTATTCGTTTTCCTGGCTTTATTGAGTCAAAAATAAAAGGTCTTTATTTTATAGTTATCTTTTGTTTTTATTTTCTCATATTTCTGGCCTAATATTACCAGTTTTCAGTCATGATTTGACACGTCCTTAAGGTATTATTTATATTTGAAAAATTTTCATGTAAATATTGAAATAATAAAAGGAGTAAAAGCAACAAAAATGTGTTGAAATTTCTTAAGAGAATTTAATTGTTTGAAGCAGTAGTTTTTTAAGGAGCTTTTAACCCTTTTAGTACCTTATGATATGAAATGGTTTGTATCTAAATATGAGATGGTTTGGGTCTAAGCTAAATTTAGATGAATCATGGTAAACACTTCATTCTATATTTGCATTATCTGTTTATGAAACAATACTAAATTCAAAAATTTATATTTTCTCTTGTTGTTTATATATGAGATGGTTTGTGTCTTTACTAAAAATTCATTAGATCCTTGAGATAAAATAAAATTTAATTTAATGATATAGAGCAATTAAGTTTCATCTCTTTCTATATATAAAATAATAGTAAATACAGATCCCTGCCTAATCTGGTATAATATTTTCTATTTTTTATATGTGATGGTTTATGTCCAAGCTAAAAAATAGTTAGAGACTTAACTTTCAAAAACCTCCATTTAAATACTTATGAACAATTCAGAGTAATTTGTCTACTAAAATACGATTCAAGAACTTTTGGTATAGCAGAAGTTATTTGAGAATTTTTAATAATGGTCACAAAAGGGTTAACTATAAGCTTATTCTGGTAATCTAATGATTATTTCTAGTAGTTGAAAAACTTTAAGCATTTGCTGAGGTTACAATTTATTAAAATGATAACTTAATAGCTTTACATTTAATTCTACATTTGCGTGTTAAATTAATAAATAATTTTTCGCCTTTTGACACCTCTTGTCTTCCGAAGAAAGTTTTGTATTAAAAAAAATTCTGACGATTTTATTATAATTTTTAAATTAAATTAAGAAAAGAGATCAACTTAAAAGGGTCTAAAGAGAAAATTTAAAAAATTAAAAATTAGGCAAAAATTTTCAGCTTAAGAAATTTTAGTTAAATTGAAGAAAATTCTTCTTAATGACGAAAATTTCTTTCAGACCAAAATTTGATGTTAGAATTTTTGTAAAATCGAAGAATAATTTCTTGGTTGTTGGATAATTAGGCAAAAAATTGTACTTGAGAATAACACAAAAATTATTAAACATTACAAATTTTAGTAAAATTGACGAAAATTCTTCCATATGACGAAAAATTATTTCTGTCCTTCCTCAGATTGAAAGATTTCAAATAACAATAAATCGACATTCCAGAAAAAATTAGGCAAAAATTTTCAGAAATTTTAATAAAATTGAAAAAAAAAATCCTTCCAAATGACGAAAATATACTTAAGACCAAAATTTGATATAAGAAATTTTTGTAAAATTTAAGATAATTCTTTTCTATGATAATGTCAAACAGTTTAGCAAAAATCTTGAATATAATAAATAAAATTTTAGTAAAATTGAAGAAAATTCTTCCAAATGACGAAAAAATCTTACTGTCCTTCTAATACCAAAAATAGAATTAGACAGAGATCTTCAATAGCACAAATTTTTTAAAATTCGAAATTTTTGTTAAATTGAAGAAAATTCTTCTATTTGAGAAAATGCCCTTTAAGTTCTTCTTTACAATACCCAATAACTTTTATAACTTAAAAGTTTATGAGTTTAATTGGAAAACACTTTATGACGATATGTATGTTAGTGTGAGTATAAATATTCTTTAGTCATTCAAAAATATTCATATCTCTACATGTCTGTGCATGTCTTTCTTAATGCATAAATTTAACTACTTATGTATATTCCCTCACTATTTAACCTCCTCACTCAGAGTTAATCAATTTATCATTAATTTATTTTGCGTGAAATATGAAATTAATTTTCCACATTCCTTCCAAAAAGAAAAAAATAAGCGGAAAAAGAAAAAACTTTTTTTCATTCCTTAAGTTTATGAAGTCGTCCTGTCATACACGTTCATGCTTCTTCATAAAAAGTTATTTCGTGTTATTTGTTAAACAATTTTTCTTTGTATTAATTGCGTTAAGGTGTTTAATTGGGGTTTTTTGTGTTTAATTTTTGGAGTTGGAAATTTAATAAATTATTTTATGATTCAGTGTTGAGAGTTAATAAATCACGTATTTCCGGTGAACACAAGAAAAAAGGTAAATTAATGAACTTCTTTTAAAGGAATGTGAGAAATTTTTGATTTAAAGTCATAAGAAGCAAACAAATTATTGACAAAATTTTTCTTTGTTTTTAACAAAAATTTCATCTATAGAAAATTTTTTGTCTTCAAAAATTTTATTTTATAGAAAATTTTTTGTCTTCAAAAAAATTTTTTCTATTGAAAATTTTTTGTCTTTTAAAAATTTTATTGGTAATAAAATTTTTTGTCTTTTTTAAAATTTTATTTTATAGAAAATTTTTTGTCTTCAAAAAAATTTTTTCTATTGAAAATTTTTTGTCTTTTAAAAATTTTATTGGTAATAAAATTTTTTGTCTTTTTTAAAAAATTTTCTTCTATAGAACATTTTTGTCTTCAAAATTTTTAAAATTTTGTATAGAATAACATTTTTTGCAAAATTTTCCTTCAAAAATTTTTCTGTCAAAATAAATTTTTTGTCATAACATAATTTTTATATGAAAAATTATTATTCACATCAAAATTTTTTATATAAAATCATATCAAAATTTTTCCATAGAAATATTTTGTCTTATACATTTTTCGAGAGAAACTTTTCTGTTTCTAAAGTTTTTTATTCTTTTTGCTACGAAAACTTTTTTCTCTAGAAAATTTTTGTATTAAAAAATTGTGTCTATAATTTTTTTTTTATAAAAATTTTTTTCTCATAAAAAAATTTTTCTTTAAAATTTTTTTTTGACATAACAAAATTTTCTATAAAATATTTTTTGTCATAACACAATATAGAAAATTTGTGGTCACAACAAAATTTTTCTATAAAAAAGTTTTTGTCATATAATTTTTCTGTAGAAAATTTTTTATCATAACAAAAATTTTCTATTAAAAAACCTTTCTTCTACAAATTTTTCGTCTTGAAAATTTTTATAATTAAACATTTTTTTTAAAGAAAATTTTCTGTAAATTTTATCCATAAATTTTTTTTTTTTCATAACCAAATTTTTTTTAGAAATTTTTTTTGTCATAACAAAATTTTTTGTCATAGCAATATTTTTCTATAGAAAATTTTTTGTCATAACAAAATCTTTCTGTAGAAAATTTTTTAAATAATAAAATTTTTCTAGAGAAAATTTTATGTTATGAAAAATTTTTCTAAAGAAAATTTTTTGTCATAACAAAATTTTCTATAGAAAATTTTTTTTCTTAACAAAATATTTCTATAGAAATTTGTTTTTATAACAAAATTTTTCTATAGCTTTTGGTCATAACGAAATGTTTCTATTAAAGTATTTGTCGTAACAAAATTTTTCTATAGAAAATATTTTGTCTCAAAAAAATTTTACTATACAAAATTTTTTCTTATAACAAAATTTTTCTATAGAAAATTTTTTGTCATAACAAAATTTTTCTATTAAAATTTTTTTGTCATAACATAGAAAATTTTTTGTCTAAACAAAATGTTTCTATAGAAAATCGTTTGTTATCACAAAAGTTTTGTATAGAAATTTCTGTTTCTCATAATAAAATATTTGTATAAAAAATTTTTTCTCATAACAAATTTTTTCTTTAGATAATTTTTTGTCATTACAAAATTTTTCTATAGAAAATTTTTTCATAACAAAATTTTTAAATTTTTTGCCGTAACAAAATGTTTCTATAGAAAATTTTTTGTTAAAACAAAATTTTTCTATAGAAATTTTTTTTCTAATAAAAAAATTTTTTCTATAGAAAACTTTTTGTCATAACAGAATTTTTCTACAGAGAATTTTTTGTCATAACGAAACTTTTCTATAGAAAATTTTTGTCATAACAAAATTTGTCTATAAAAATTCTTTTGTCATAAAAAATTTTTCTATAAAAATTCTTTTGCCATAACAAAATTTTTCTACAAAAAAATTTTTTGTCAAAATTTTTTTTTTAGAAGATTTTTTGTCTTAACAAAATTTTCCTATAAGAAATCTTTTGTTATCACAAAATTTTTCTATAGAAATTTCTGTTTGTCATAATAAAATATTTGTATAAAAAATTTTTTCTCATAACAAAATTTTTCTTTAGAAAATTTTTTGTCATTACAATTTTTTTCTATAGAAAATTTTATGTCATTACAAAATTTTTCTATAGAAAATTTTTTCATAGCAAAATTTTCTATGGAAGATATTTTGTCATAACAAAATTTTTAAATTTTTTGCCGTAACAAAATTTTTTGTTAAAACAAAATTTTTCTATAGAAATTTTTTTTCTAATAACAAAATTTTTCTATTGTAAACTTTTTGTCATAACAAAATTTTTCTATAGAGAATTTTTTGTCATAACAAAGCTTTTCTATAGAAAATTTTTGTCATAACAAAATTTTTCTATAAAAATTCTTTTGTCATAACAAAATTTTTCTATAAAAAATTTTTTTGTCAAAATTTTTCTTTAGAAAATTTTTTTTCATAACAAAATTTTGCTATAGAAAATTTTTTGTCAAAACTAAATTTTCTATAGAAAATTTTTTGTCATAACAAAATTTTTCTAGAGAAAATTTTTTGTCATAACAAAATTTTTCTATAGAAATTTTTTTGTCATAACAAAATTTTCTATACAAAATTTTCTGTCATAACAAAATATTTCTAAAGAAAATTCTTTGTCATAACAAAATTTTTGTATAGAAAATTTTTGGTCATAACAAAATTTTTTTATAAAAAATTGTTTGCCATAACAAAATTTTTCTATATAAAATATTTTATCACAACAAAATTTTTCTAAAGAAAAATTTTTCTAGTAACAAAATTTTTTTGTAGAAAATTTTTGGTCATAACAAAATTTTTTTATAGAAAATTTTTTGTCATAACACAACTTTTCTATAGAAAATTTTTTGTCATAATAACATTTTTTTATAGGAAATTTGAGTCATAATAAATTTTTTTTGGTCACAACAAAATTTTATAATAGAAAATTTTTTGTCATAACAAAATTTTTTGCCATAACAAAATTTTTCTGTAGAAAATTTTTTGTCATAACAAAAAAATTTCGTTTTCAAAAAATTTTCTTGTATAGAACATTTTTCGTCTTCAAAAAATTTTCTCCTATAGAACATTTTTTGTCTAACAAATGTTCTTCTATAGAAAATATTTTGTCTTCAAAAAATTTTATTTTGTAGAAAAATTTTGTCTTCAAAAAATGTTATTTTATAGAAATTTTGAATGTTTTTCTAACAATATTTTTGTAGCTTATTTGTGTAAACATTTGTTTTTCATTTGTTTATGTTTTCTCCTATTTTTCAATACAATGCCTCTAGACATTATTGGACTTCATGTTAAAGCTCACACATATAATTTAAAAGGACATATGAGTGAGCTGGTGTGTGTTTTCTGTATAAACTATGCATGCATGCTTTGCTACTTTTACACTTTTTTTGTTGGAGAATAAAACAAAATGAAATTTATTTGTACACAATGGTTTCGATATGATTTTCCAACACTTGCATAACTAAACAGTTTCACTAGAATAAAATTCATACAAGAACAACGAATAAACTAAACAAAACGAAACAACTTAGTTTAAAATTCGTCTGCTGTTGGGCTTAAAAAGAGTTTTTCTTTGCTTTTTTGGGAAAACATTTTTCGTAGCTGTTGTTACAGTTGTTCTTCCTTGTTTACTTTCTCTTTTAGTGTTTCTAATAATATTAGTTAAAAAAGAGTTTTCCCTACTACATCTACTCCCACATACTGTGACACTTTTAGCCTAGTGGATAGGCTACAGTTTATAGCTACAAAATGGACAAGCATAAATTTACTCACACTCTCACATACACACACACACACATTTACATATTTATTTTAATCTAGGAAATTTTGAGTGGAATTTGTATACAAATTCCTGATCTCTTGTTGGAGGCTTAAATTTTTGATACCCCCATTTCATCTAACAATTTGTTCAAAATAAACCAGTTTTTTAAACCTATACATACACCCCCAAATTACCTCCTTTAGATCCTTTGTTTCCTCTCTATTTGTCTCTACATTATTAATGTTGCGTATGTGTTTGTTTGCTGCTATTGTTTACTTTTGCTTTGTATCCTTTTTTATATTCTTTTTTTGTTTTTGCAAATTGTTTACCTTAATTCTTGTTGTTGTTGTTTTTGTTTATTTTTTTAGAATTTTTGATTTGTCGAATATTTGTTTAAAGTTAAATTTGTGGCTTAATTCTGTTCTGGTTTATATATCTTTTTGCGAAAATTTCTTTTTTTTTTGTGAATTGTTGGACTAAGAGGATTTGGATTATGTTGTTTTAAGCAACAGAATAAGTTTTAAATAAAAACCAAATTATTGTTTATATAAAATATTATTGAATAATAAATTTATGTGGTAAATTTATAAATATTTGTATTTAACACTTAATCTGTTGAAGAAAAAAAAAAAACATCCTCTAGGATAACAATTTTAAGATAAAAGTATTCTGTTTTTAAATAAAAGAAACATAGAAAACCTTTTGTCTTCAAAAAATGTTCCTCTATAGAAAATTTGTTGTCTGCAAAAAATTTTCTACTATAGAAAATTTTTTGTCTAAAACAAACAAAATGTCCTTCCATAGAAAATGTTTTGCCTTCAAAAAATTTTCTCCTATAGAAAACGTTTTGTCTTCAAAAACTTGTCTTCTATTTCGTCTGCAAAAAATTTTCTTCTTTACAAAATTTTTTTATCTTCAAAAAATTTTATTCTATAGAAAATTTTTTGTCTTTAAACAATTTTCTTCTATAGAAAATTTTTTGAATCCAAAAAATTTTTTTCCATAAAAAATTTTTTGTCTTCAAAAAATTTTCTTCCATAGAAAATTTTTTCTCTTCAAAACACGTAGAAAAAATTTTGATAACAAAAATTTTCTATAACAAAATTTTCTACAGAAAAATTTTTGATAAAAAAATTTTCTATAGAAAAATTTTTAATACAAAAAATTTTCTATAGAAAAATATTTGATAAAAAAAAATTTTTTTGTCTCCAAAAAATTTTTTTCCATAAAAAAATTTTTGTCTTCAAAAAATTTTCTTCCATAGAAAATTTTTTATCTTCAAAACATGTAGAAAAAATTTTGATAAAAAATTTTCTACACAAAAATTTTTGATAAAAAAATTTTCTATAGAAAAATTTTTAATACAAAAAAATTTTCTATAAACAAATTTTTGATAAAAAAATTTTCTATAGAAAAATTTTTTGATAAATAAATTTTCTATAGAAAAATTTTTGATAGAAAAGTTTTTGATATAAAAATTTTCTATAAAAAAGTTTTTGATATTAAAATTTTCTATAAAAAAATTGTTTATTAAAAATTTTCTACGAAAATTTTTTGATAAAATAATTTTCAATAGAAAAATTTTTGATAAAAAAATATTTCACAAAAAAAATTTTCTATAGAAAAATTTTTTGTAGAAAAATTTTTGATAAAAAAATTTTTATACAAAAATTTTTGATAAAAAAATTTTCTATAGAAAAATTTTTGATAAAAAAATTTTCTATAAAAAAAAATTTTGATAAAAAAAATTTTCTATAGAAAAATTTTTTATAGAAAAATTTTTGATAAAAAAATTTTTATACAAAAATTTTTTATAAAAAAATTTTCTATAGAAAAATTTTTGATAAAAAAATTTTTATAGAAAAATTTTCTATAGAATATTATTATAGAAACATTTTTTATACAAAAATTTTTGTAGAAAAATTTTTGATAAAAAATTTTTATAGAAAAATTTTTGATAAAAAATTTTTTATAGAAAAATTTTTGATAAAAAATTTTTTATAGAAAAATTTTTGATAAAAAAATTTTCTATAGACAAATTTTTGATAAAAAAATTTCTATAGAAAAGTTTTTGATATAAAAATGTTCTATAAAAAAGTTTTTGATATAACAGTTTTCTATTAAAAAATTTTTTATTAAAAATTTTCTATAAAAAATTTTTGATAAAAAAATTTTATAGAAAAATTTTTGATAAAGCAATTTTCTGTAGAAAAATTTCTGATAAAAACAATATAGAAACATTTTTGGTAACAAAAATTTTCTATAGAAAAGTTTTTGATAAAAAAATTTTCCATAGAAACATTTTTGATAAAAAAAAATTTTCTATAGAAAAATTTTTGATAAAAAAAACATTTTCTATAGAAAAATTTTTGATAAAAAATTTTCTACAGAAAATTTTTGATAATAATTTTTCAATAGAAAATTTTTAATAAAAATTTTTCTATACAAATTTTTTGATAACAATTTTTCTATAGAAAATTTTTTTATATAAATTTTTCTATAGAAAATTTTTGATACAAATTTATCTATAAAAAGTTTATGATAAAAATTTGTCTATAGAAAATTTTTGATAAAAAAAAATTTGTATAGAAAATTTTTGATAAAAATTTCTACAAAAAAATGTTCTATAGAAAAATTTTTGATAAAATAATTTTCTATAGAAAAATTTTTGGTAAAAAAAATTTTCTATAAAAAAATTTTTGATAAAAAAATTGTCTATAGAAAATTTTTTGATAAAAAAAAAAATATAGAAAAATAAAAAAAAAATGTCTGTAGAAAAATTTTTGATAAAAAATTTTCTATAGAAAAATTTTTGATGAAAAAATTGTCTATAGAAAATTTTTTAATAAAAAAAAATATAGAAAAATTTTTGATAAAAAAAATTTTGATAAAAAAATTTTCTATAGAAAAATTTTTGTTAAAAAAAATCTATAGAAAAATTTTTGCTAAAAAAAAATTTCCATAGAAAAATTTTTTATAAAAAATTTTCTATAGAAAAATTTTTGATAAAAAAATTTTCTATAGAAAAATTTAAGATAAAAAAATTTTCTATAGAAAACATTTTTTTCGAGGTGGAAAATTTTCCTTTTTGCTGAAATTTTTAGTGTTTAGTTTTCACAACATTTGACACTTTTGATGGCTAATCTCTTTTATTGTCGCCTCTATTACTTAATATCCTGTCGCCTCTATTACTTAATATCATTTACCAGGACCTTCAGAGTTTAACAGAAAACTAAAAACCTACAACAAAAACCCACCAACCTCAAGACATAAATAATGCAAAATTAACCATTAAGTAACAAGGATAAAGCAAAAGGATAACAACAGAGGGAAAAAGCGAGAGAATCTAAGCTAAACCAGCAGTTAAGAATTTTAATGAATCTCGTAAAGTTTTAAGCACAAGTTTATGCTGAACATTTGGCTATTTGTGGTGGTTTTTGTTGGGTTTTTTCGACTAAAGAAATAAAGTTTTTAGAAATATGTCCCAAATGGTTAATATGCCTAAAATGTTAGTTAGACCGTAGAAAAAAAACTTAAGGACTATAATCATATATAGTAATGGGTTTTTCTTATGGCCTGACTAGTTAGTTATAATGTTAAGAGCAATGTGTTAAAGTTTTCTTCTTTCTGTAACAAAACTAGAGAGAAAGGATATGAAAACACTCGCGCCAATTAGAAGTAAAGTGTCTACAAGGACACCATTTTATTTTGCCAACAACTAACACGGAGATACATTTAGGAGTTTTTTAAAGAAAAATTATCTTTTCTATTTTTTTTGCAGCTACTATTTTCTCCTTCTAACATTTTATTTAAAAATTGCAACATTAAAAAATTTGAGCAAATAAATAAACTGGTGTTTACACTACAACAATCCTGGCCTCAAGCTGTTTCTCTAATTGAACCATTTTTTTGCTTCTTCCAGTTCGAGAGTTTCTTTACCAACAAGCCCTTGAGTCAGATTAAAATGATAGAAAGAAATAGAAACAGAACTTAAGATAAAAATATTTAAAGTTGAGGTTATTTAAGAAACTAAATAAATACTTTTTAAAAGATAAAGAAGATAAATTTTCAAGGACCTTGGAAATTTTAAAAATTTTAAATTTTAATAAAATTTTTTAATTTCCAAAAGAAGTCTCTTTCCTCAATTTTCCTCTAAATTCTTTACTCAAATTAGCCTTAATTCCCCCAAAAATATTAGAAACGTATTAACATATCAAAGTTTCTTATGACTAAATAAATTTAAAAAAAAATGTCCTTGCAAATATGCAAAACAAATAAAATCAAATGAAACTGTTTAAGAAATATTCGCTGGCTTTTCTTTTAAAATTTGACAGCCTTATCTTAGTTCTTATCATCTTTCTTTCAAACTCAGTTTTGAAAAATATTCTGAGAACAAAATCTATCTAAAATCATGCATAAAACATTTCTCTTACTTTTGTTTTTTTGAGGTTTTAATAATTTATATTGTTTTTCTTCTTTACTACCAAAAAAAGTATATGCATTGAATGAATTATTATCACACAGTTTTAATGCTTCCACTCCCACCTCGCACTCCTCCTCCTTAATTTTAAGATGGATTTGAAAATTTTTACATTTCAAATGGAAGTAATAAATGTTGGCTACAACAAACAGGACTTTTATAGTGTTTGTGCTAGTTGTTGTATAACAAGTTCATAAATAAATTGTTAGTTATTGGGAGCTACTTGAGAAAAAGAGGTCTATATGATTAAAGCCCAAGTTCAGTAACAGTCAAGTACCAAATCAATTCCAGTTCAGTACCAATTCAGTTCCAGTCTAGTTCCAGTTCAGTTTAGTTCCAGTTCAGTTCCAGTTCTGTTCCAGTTCAGTTCCAGTTCAGTTCCAGTTCAGTTCCAGTTAAGTTCCAGTTCAGTTCCAGTTCAGTTCCAGTTCAGTTCCAGTTCAGTTCCAGTTCAGTTCCAGTTCAATTCCAGTTCAGTTCCAGTTCAGTTCCAGTTCAGTTCCAGTTCAGTTCCAGTTCAGTTCCAGTTCCAGTTCAGTTCCAGTTCAGTTCCAGTTCCAGTTCAGTTCCAGTTCAGTTCCAGTTCAGTTCCAGTTCAGTTCCAGTTCAGTTCCAGTTCAGTTCCAGTTCAGTTCCAGTTCAGTTCCAGTTCAGTTCCAGTTCAGTTCCAGTTCAGTTCCAGTTCAGTTCCAGTTCAGTTCCAGTTCAGTTCCAGTTCAGTTCCAGTTCCAGTTCAGTTCCAGTTCAGTTCCAGTTCAGTTCCAGTTCCAGTTCAGTTCCAGTTCAGTTCCAGTTCAGTTCTAGTTCAGTTCCAGTTCAGTTCCAGTTCAGTTCCAGTTCAGTTCCAGTTCAGTTCCAGTTCAGTTCCAGTTCAGTTCCAGTTTAGTTCCAGTTCAGTTCCAGTTCAGTTCCAGTTCCAGTTCCAGTTCCAGTTCAGTTCCAGTTCCAGTTCAGTTCCAGTTCAGTTCTAGTTCAGTTCCAGTTCAGTTCCAGTTCAGTTCCAGTTCAGTTCCAGTTCAGTTCCAGTTCAGTTCCAGTTCAGTTCCAGTTCAGTTCCAGTTCAGTTCCAGTTCAGTTCCAGTTCAGTTCCAGTTCAGTTCCAGTTTAGTTCCAGTTCAGTTCCAGTTCAGTTCCAGTTCAGTTCCAGTTCAGTTCAAGTTCAGTTCCAGTTCAGTTCCAGTTCAGTTCCAGTTCAGTTCCAGTTCAGTTCCAGTTCAATTCCAGTTCAGTTCCAGTTCAGTTCCAGTTCAGTTCCAGTTCAGTTCCAGTTCAGTTCCAGTTCAGTTCCAGTTCAGTTCCAGTTCAGTTCCAGTTCAGTTCCAGTTCAGTTCCAGTTCAGTTCCAGTTCAGTTCCAGTTCAGTTCCAGTTCAGTTCCAGTTCAGTTCCAGTTCAGTTCCAGTTCAGTTCCAGTTCAGTTCCAGTTCAGTTCCAGTTCAGTTCCAGTTCAGTTCCAGTTCAGTTCCAGTTCAGTTCCAGTTCAGTTCCAGTTCAGTTCCAGTTCAGTTCCAGTTCAGTTCCAGTTCAGTTCCAGTTCAGTTCCAGTTCAGTTCCAGTTCAGTTCCAGTTCAGTTCCAGTTCAGTTCCAGTTCAGTTCCAGTTCAGTTCCAGTTCAGTTCCAGTTCAGTTCCAGTTCAGTTCCAGTTCAGTTCCAGTTCAGTTCCAGTTCAGTTCCAGTTCAGTTCCAGTTCAGTTCCAGTTCAGTTCCAGTTCAGTTCCAGTTCAGTTCCAGTTCAGTTCCAGTTCAGTTCCAGTTCAGTTCCAGTTCAGTTCCAGTTCAGTTCTTCAGGCTCTAAATTACAAAAAGCTTAGCTTAGTTCAGTTAAGATGAAGAGATTCATCCAGATCCCAAGTAGATACAGACAAGCTCTTAATTTGTATCAACGAATTCTTGCCTACGGCCGATGAGGGGCGTTACCAGTATTTTCATGAGAAGCTCCGACTGCTTGAAATCCAGATTTTCAAAAATACCGCCCATTAATTTGAAAACTTTGCCTAAGAGTTTTTACATCACTTTAATCAAATGTCTGAGACTATGAAGTAAGGCTTCCTCACTGATTCTGAGATTATTTTGCCGATCATTCTTGGAATTTTTGGGTACAGAGCTCTAACTTTTAAAACTTTTACCCAATTATCGGGTAAGGTAACAGTTTCTGATGAAGAATCTTAGTCTGCTGTCAGGCCTTTTAACTTATTTAAGATCGAACTAAGAGCTAAATATAGATCAGATCCTAGATCTGATCTTACTTCTAAAACATCTGATGGTAGTTAAAATACAACTGAACCTAACCTCTTCCTCTCGTGTATCTAGTTTTGTTCAAAGATCAGTTCTAGGTTAAGTCAGTCGTTGTATGTTATATTGGATCTAATATCACTTTTTATTAAATCAGTTCTAAGATCAATTATAAGTTCAGTTGAGAAATCAGTTTTAGGTTAAGTTGAAAGATCATTGAGAGGTTAAGTTTGGAGATGATATCATGGTTCGTTAAGATTTGGTTCGTTCTAAGATTTGTTCTAAGTAGGTTTAGTCATTTATGTTATCAGTATCAGATCAGTTCTAAGGCAACATCTAGTACATCTAGTAGAGTTCTAAGATCAGTTGGAATTTGAGTAATATTTTCAGTTCAGAAACTGTCTAAACTAAGATCAGTTTAAAATTAAGTTCAATTTAATTATAATATAAATGTTAATCTGTTCTTAGTTCTAGACTTATAAGAAATTTACCTGTGAAAACAGATATGAAGGCAGTTCGGAGTCTAGAAATAGATTCAATTCAAAGACCAATTCCTAAATTCAATCGAGATTCAGTTGCAAGATCAGCTATAGAGGCATTTCCATGATCAGTGACATATGTTACTAGTTCGTTGTCGTCGTTTATATTTGTTTATCATCCTTTAGCTTCTTTAAGTACAATATTTTCAATGTAGAGGGTAGAACTATAATAAAATATTACTTTTCTATATTGAGTGGATTTCTTAAAAGATAAAATTTTGCCCCAAAACATTGAAAAGAAAAAACTAAGAGAAAAAGTCTTATTGTGGCACGTTGTTGTTTGGCGGCAGTTACTATTTTATGATGCTTCGATTTCGTGGCATTATCAATGAGGCTGTTTTTCCATGTTTTGTCTTTACAAAAGTTTACCAAAAGCCCTTAGTCGTGGCTTGGCTGCCTAAAAGGATAGATGGAAGGAAAGAAGGATGAAAGGCTGTTGGGCTATTTTTGCAAATGAATAATGGAATATGCACTTGGAAAAGTTACACAAAAATAAGTTTGTGCTGTGTTGGAGTTTTTGTTGTGGGCGGAGGGGGTAGAAAGAGGATAAAGCAAGAAATAACATGCCTCAACATGACGTGACATGTTTTAGTAAAATGTAGATTTAAATGAAATTAAAATAGTTTTATGAAAATTTATGACTTAAGTTGAAAAGGAGGGAGGTGTGTTGGGGAGTAACTAAGTTTCTAAAGATTTCAGAAATTCTCAGAGATAATAAGAAGATTTTATAGGTATTTCATTTTCGAAAAATTTGCTGAATTTTTATTAATATAATAACTTATCTACTAAATTTTTTACAATACCTTTTTCCATTGTAAGTGTTTTTCTTGTAAAACTTAATTCTAGATTCTTAACTATTCCTAAATTATTTAGCCCGAGTCATTATCAAAATATTCTTCTTAAACTCTAAAATCTCAACGTCTTAAGAACTCAGCCATAGGTAAAGAATAATGGCCAAGTTTACTTAAATTTTCCACCGAATCCGAACAGGGTTGACAACCACAGGTAGCAGGAATTTCCAGTTCCTGTTCAATCTTATAGCCATCCTCGCACAAAAGTTGTACCGTGATTTGCTTGTAGGTCTTAATGTTGCAGCAGTGGCAGATTTTGTCTTGGCCCAAAGTAACTGAAAAATTAAAAAAAAATAAATTAGTGGAGGAATCCTTAAGCTTAGAAGTAGAGAACTTACTCTTGTTGTATTTGGATCCCGAATTACAGGCACCACTACACTCGGTGAATCCTTGTATGGGTTTTTTATTAACACAATAGCCATGATCCAAGTTCAATACCTTAACCATATGTTCAGTCTCTGGCTCAGCCAAGGATACAGGCAAGCAGGTTGCTTTAAAAGAAACAAAAAATAAACTCAAACTCTTTCATAATCCTTTTCTGAAAACCCAAAACTTACAGAAATCTTCCTTAACCGGCTCCTCCTTGCAATACTTGCAGCAACTACCCTCTTCCTGATCCAACAACTCCTCGGGACATTTACTAACATCAGGACAAGATTCCTTCATAGAGCTAACCATTAAGATTTCATCCTTCCTTATACAAGTGTAACCAGTACAATTATCCGCCGACTTCCAGTGCTGCAAAGGTTCGAACAAAACTCCTTCGAACACACATTTTGTCTGAACACATTCTCCACAACATTTGCTTACGTCCTTAATCAAATATTCAAAACCTTGAGGACACTTATTATCACAGGTCTCCTGGGTAGTCGCCAAGAGCAAAGAATCATTTGGACCATAAGTACACAGCTCATGTTTGCAAGGATCTGTAGGATGTATCCATTTTTCTCCCAATTTCTTGGTAAACTTCTCATTAGGAACATACTCTACAATGCAAAGATCCTTAGGAGGTCCACAATAGTAGGTAGGACAACAGTCTAGGGGTTCTTGTTTCTGATAAACTTCAAAGAATTCCTCCTTACAAGAATCAGGCTTGTTTGGACATGTATTCTTATCGCAAACCACCTTCTGTGTAGGACAACAACCCTCTTCAATCTTAACTAATTTCTCGCCAGGTTTCAATTCAGGTGCCACCAAAACCTCACATTGCTCCTTGGGCTTGCATTCACAGATATATTGAGGACATCCATCGGGACCGGTCTTTTGTTTCTTATACTGTCCTGGACCACATTCAGGCATTATGGGTTCCAAGCAAATCTTTGCAGGAGGTAATTTAGGTTCCGGTACGCATATATATCTAGGACAACACAAATCATCTGAGGCCTTCTTTTGTGGTATAAAACCTTCAGCACATATATTCTCCTCTACCAAACACTTGCGTTCCACACACTGGGTCTTGCCATTCTTGTCACACAAACACTCGGTACAATTGTCCTTCATCCAATATTCTCCGGGTATATGTTCTGGATCTTCACATTTAACACACAATTCCTCGCTTATACATTTACCCTTCTCCATAACCTTGCCTGGGGGGCAGAAACAGCCCTCAAAACGTTCCGACTGAGGACAAAGCTCTTCGGTTGAAACCGTGTTAACAATAGTATTGGTCTTCATATTCACAGCCTGGAATTGATCTAAACTTTCCAAGGACTCGCAGGTCTTGGCACAGCTGCAAGGCTTATAAATCATATCGCCCGAACAATCATAAGGACACAAGTTGGGAGAACGCCAATTCATGCATATACCTTGAGCAGCACATTCCTTGGCATAGGCAGTCAAAGTTTCGCAAGAACCCTTTTGTGTATTGCCAGGCTTGCACATATCCTGTTGACACGAGCTTATATAAGGCAAAGGATCCACAATTAGATTGCATTTACCAAACAGCACATCATCGAACAATACCATGCAAGGATCCTTCTCCGGAGGTAGAGGTAGGCATTCTTCTTCCACCTCTATTTCACTCAAACACTCATTAGGATCCAAGCCTAATTTAGGTTCATCTGCTTGCCAGGACTTAACAATATCCACCAATTCTGTGCTGGGTTTCTTGCCCTTCTTCTTGGCAGGATTTTCTAGCAAATCATTATTTGGATTGCCATCACAATCGCCGCAAAGACCTTCCATTTTACTGCCATACTTAACACTGGGTACTCCCAGTGAGAAAATGAGTTCATCAAAGGCTGCCTTAAGTTCTACATGAGCTTCGGGTAGTTGGAGTATAAGTTCTTTGCCGGGTATTTCCTTGAGATTAATCCAGGTATCCTTGTAGGGCATTTTCTTGACCTCGAAACCATCGACAAAGGTTTGTAGAGCTTTGGGATTTTCCTTCATGCGCTGGATGTGTATGACATGATCACCGTTGAGTACGTGGAGGGATTTGGCGCAACTTGAGTGCTCGGGTGCCGAAAGTTTTCCAAGTTTGTGACAGTCATCCATGCTGACGTAGACCTTAAGCGAATTTAAATGGATCCATTAGTAAATTTTTAAGGTAAACAAGTTAACAAAGAATCAAACTTATATTTTCCTTCTACTTACTTTCTTATACATCCTTCTACTTAATTATACTTTCTACTTCTTAATTCTGCTATTTAATACTTAATACTCGTACTACTTCCTTTTACTTTCATCTACCTCCGTCTAAATCTGTCTCTTTCCTTCTACTTCCGTCTGTTTCCTTAAACTTCCTTCTTACTACTTCTTTTTTCCTCTAATTTATTATATTTTCTTCCACTTCCTTTCTACTCCCTTATACCTAGTTTTTCTAGCTATTTCCACTTTTTACTTTCTTCTATTTTCTTTTCGTTCTCCTATCATCGACTTCCCTATACTTCATTATTCTTCCTTTTAACTCCTCCAACTTTCTTACACATCTCGTACTGTCTTCTACTTCCGTAGATTTTGTTCCACTTATTTTTACTTCTTCATTATACTTTCTTCTACTTCGTTTTGCAGTTCTTTCATCTACATCATTCTTACTACTTCTTCTACCTTTCTGTTTATTATACTTCCTGCCACTTCCGTTTACTTCTTTTTACTTCTTTATACCTCCTCCTTACATCTAATACCTCCTTTTATTTCCTTCTACTCCTTTATTCTAATTTCTACTTCATTCTTCTACTTTTGACTTCCCTGCACTTCACTCTAATTCCTTATAAGTACCTTTTCAAATTTCTTACATATACCTTCTATGTTCTTTTACTGCCGTCCATTTCGTTTTACTTTCTTCTGCTTCTTCTAACTCATTATACTTTTTTCAACTTCCTTCAGCACTTCTTTCTTCTACTTCTTCTTTCTTGTTAATTATATATCTTTTCACTTCATTTCACTTCTTTCTACTTCCTTATACCTCCTTTTTCTACATACTAACTTCTTCCCTATACTTTATTCTACTCCTCCTTCTCCTGTCTAACACATTCGTTATACTTTCGTTATTCTTCCTTCAGCTTCTTCTAACTCTTTCAACTTTCTTTTAATTCCTAATACTTTATTCTACCACCTCTTTTTCTTCTATTTTCCTTTTACATCCTTCTGCTTTCTAATACTTCTTTCTAGTTACTTCTTCATCTTTCTCCTTCTTCATATTAAATACTCTTTCTTTTTACTTCTTTCTTCAAATTTCATCTACTTCCTTATTCTTAATTCCAATTCCTACTACTTTCATCTATTGACACCTGCTTACATTTACTTCCTTTTAAATATTCCCTTTCGTCCAGTTCCTTCCTTCTTTCTTTTCTGTCCGCTATCTATGAAACGCGTGATTCCTTGCATTATCTCCTCGAAACTTTCACATCCCAAAAAATGTCATCTTTAAATTCCTTAATATTCTTCACCCACATTCACTCCTCATTCAAATTCCTAACACAACCATGTTTCATGTTTCCTTTCCCTAAATAAACCCAACTTGTTATTCCATTTAATCTCCCTCCACTCACCTGGAATGTATGAACTCCGGGCAACACAATATCTCTGGACAACAAATATGTGCAATTGCCATTGAATGTAAACTTATTACGATCATAAGTGAAGTATTTCGTTGAACCAATTGTATTGCACACACAATCCTTGCACTCGGCTATGGGAACACAAGTCTCACCCTTGCGTACAGTACCCTCCGGACAGTAGCAACCCGAAAAGCAGGCATCTTCAATAACAGGACAATCATCACTGTTCAGGGTATCACAAGAAGGCTCACAACGTCTCTTGTAACAATCTGAATGCACCAAAGGAGCAGGACATGAAATTTCTATAGACACCAAAAAAAACAAGAGAATTTCCAAATGTTAATCCTTAGAAAAGTTGAAAGTTTAAAAACACACACACAGAGACACACGCAGAGACAAAAACTTACCACATTGATGTACAGCTCTCCAAGTAGACAATTGTACCATTGGATTAACTGTTAAGCATTTTTTAACAAAATCTTGCAAAATGTTACATTTGCATGTATTTGCATCGCCATTACTGGCCTTAAGGCATTCACAAGTGGTTTCCATACATTTGCTAACGAATTGTTTATAATTGACCGACTTGCCACATTTAAGGAATGTGGGATGTCTAAGAAAGACAAGGAGAGAGAGAAAGAGGAGGGGGGAATGAAGCAAAGGATTATTTTGTTCAAAAGTTTATGAAAAATTAAAGTTTGTATGAAGGCATTTCCACTTACTTAATGGTATTGCATAAGGCTAAAGCCTTCTTTTGCAAAGCCAAAGGACAAGTTTGTGCATAGCATTCATCCTTGGGTGTTTTCTTGTCAAACCAGCTGTCACCGAACTTCACAGTATTAGCGATTACTGTACCATCTGGTGAACGCTTATCGTTGCCGGGATTACCATCATAGAAACCACACAAACCATCTACGGTCTTGATGAATTTCGAAGACATGCCCACCTTAATATAACCAATATCATCATAAAGCACCCAGAAGCCTCGCTTGGGCGAGACCACCAAAACTGTGTTGCCAGGTTGAGAAACTACAAAGGAAGCTTTGCAGATGGGAGAATTAATAAGTTGGGATACAGTGTACTCAAAGCCATTAAAGTTAACTTTCATGTTGGGCATAATGGTAATAACAGCCTGTTTCTCCAGATCCTTAATGGTAATGGTCTTACGACAGAATTTGCGGGTTTCATCGGTACACTGGAGATTGACGGTAATAACCCAGGTGGAGTTAATCAAATCCCTAGCCAAAATATGAGAACAGGTGTCATATTTGAATTCGGTGCCATCAAAAGTGGTAAAGGTCTTGCCACTTATCTCACAGACATCATCTTTGTTGGGTTTCAGAACACAGGCATAGCGCGGACAGTCATTAGCCTTAGCCGAAGACATATCCAACTCTATCATATAGTTGGCGGGACATTTGGGTTCTGTGCAAGTCAAGGATTCGTTCTTTTGTACTATTACTTCACGAATGGGAACACAAGTGAATTCTTCACACTCATCTTCCGGAGCATAATCCAAAGCATCTTCAGGTTTACCCAAATATTCCATGGAAGAAGAGATAACCTTGGTTTTGGTAATCTTATTGCCATCGTTTTTAACAGTAACGCGTTTGTTGAATCTGGAAAAGACAGAAGAGTTTTTTAGGGATTTATTTATACATAAAAAGGTCTTCCGAAAACCTACGTTGAGGTAAACATGCTGGACATTTTTCTTTGTTTCTTCTCGGTTATCTTCATTTTCATTTTGGGAGGACATTCCGGTAGAGGACAGGTAATAATCTCGGCTGTTTGCGAAGAGAAAACATATTTACTTACAATCTTCAATTACTCTTCTTTCCACTTACTTTCATTCTTTTGTAGAATGGGCTGAGGTGTTACCTCAATTCTATCCTCGCAAGTTTCATCTTCATCATCAGCACAATCTCTTACACCATTACACCACAACACTTCGGGTATACAATCGCCGCTGGAAGGACATAATTTCTGATGCTTGGGACAAGGTTCACATTTACAATAGCAACCAGCTCCGACAACAGGTCTTAAGCCTTTACCCTCACAGGGAGGACATTTCTTGGGTTTGCAGCTGCTATGGCCACCCAAAATACAAACACAATCTTCGCAATCTGTATTCTCAAACTTAGAGCCAATGGGATAGGTAATATAGTTTTCCACACAAGGACACAAATTGCTTTGGATACATGAGTTACCATCCCAGAAGAGACCATTCTTGCACTTGCATTTGCCATGAGAGTCAGGGGTATCGGTAACACCATCACAAGCCAAGCAGGAGCTGGTGACAGGTTTCTCTACCTCAATAACATGTTGTTCTTGTTCAGCTGTAATTATAAAGAAGATATAGTTTGCATTGTCAAAGTTCCACTTAACCTCAACTTACGATATTGTTCATAACATCCCAAGGGCTCCACGCGCATATTAATATTCTCCTCCCACTTGACGGGTTTTATCTTAATATATTGCGTTAAAACAGGTCTCTTGAAGTAGTTAATCTCCTCGGTAGTCTTATCATGATTGGCGGTGAATATTTTGGGCTGACCATCGTAATTCAAAACCTTATTCCAGATAAGTTTGTTCTTCGAGAACAAAACCTGATAGCCAGTAACCCAACCATCTGGACCACCCTTTGTGGTGAAACCTGAGATATTTCTAGGTTCCAGGAAATCAAATTCTACATATTCATTAGGTGTGTTTACTACAGGTCTCCAGCCCACAGGCGATGAAAGTTTCAGGAGATCTATGAGTCTGGGCTTCTTGGCCGGTTTGGGTAGTTGCCAAATGCTGCTAGCCTTAACCTGATTGGGACTCATTTCATTATTTTCAACACCCATTTTGTCAGTACATTCCACTTCTTCGTGGCTAATTATGGGATGCTCGGTGGAAGGAGTTGTTATTTTGTTAGGAGCCAGTGTAATAGGAGATGGTGTAGAGGTGGTGGTTTGTGGCAAACCGCAACCCAAAAGTTCCACACGCATGGCTATGGAGTTGTGCCATTTGAGAGGATATATCCTAACCGACTTGGCTTCTATGGGTATCTTGAAAAGAGTCTGAGCAGGGGATCTGGAATCCAAAGGACCATTGAACATCTGAGGTTTATCGGTTTCATCCACTAAATAGTGATAGGATTCATTGTCGTGGCTGTACAAGATCTTTGGGATTATAAAACATTTATTAAGATATTCGGATTTTCAAATTTAGAGTACTTACCTTGAACAAGGTTACATAGTTATCAAAATCGGTATTACCGGCTAAGACCACACCATAAAGAGGCTCCTGCTCGGGCAAGGTTATCTGCAAGTACTGCATTTGATCATTAATCATGGGCGACCAGGCACCAGTCTTGGCCTTCAAATCCTTGCTTAATCTTCCCAAGTGGGGAGAGTATTTGGGACCCAAAGTAGAGCTAGAGCTGAACACAGAATCAGGCAAGGGCTCCTCGCCTTCGATAACAGGGATCAAACTGCAAACAAAATAAATAATTTAAGCACTTTTTCATTTAACTCATCCACAAGAACCTACAGATTTGGATCGCAATGTTTGGGTGGTGTTACAGTTACCGGAATGATCGTAAAATTGTGTATAGCCTCGGTAACATGAGTAATAGGAGCCTTGGTACTTGGTTCCTCAATTTTGGTGGGTACACAAGTGTAAGCATTATCGATACACTGACAAATCTCCCATTCTCCCACAAAAGGCATATGAGGTTGTACATATTTCTCGGTCTTATCCATACAGGGACATTCATCCACCTCCACGCAGATATTCTCATCACGCCAGTATTTACCCAAAGCAGGACAATCGGGACGTATTTTGTCCACACAACCCTGTTTACAATGCTCACCAGGTTCACACAATCCACGCAAGGACAAGCTCTGCAAACACACAAAATATTATTTTATCCCATTCCAAATCTCTTTCATCCAAAAACTCACCTTTCCATAGAAATGACAAGTATGTTCACATTGATTGGCACAATCTGACATTATCTGACCCTCTGGACAATCTACAATTTTTTCCTTATCCTCACCCTCAGGTTTCTTCTTGCAAATCGGTTTCAATTCCTCCACCGTGAAGATATGATCACACACATTCATGATGGGATTAAACATCATATTATCTCCGCAAGTCTTTTCCACATAATGCCAGCTGCCATCGGTCTTGGGTTGGCAGTGCAAGAACTTGTGACAATCTCCAGGATATTCCTTATACTCAGCAATTACCGTTTCACAAGCCTTACCAATCTCAGGTTTCTCGGTAGGCTTAGGTGTTACTATCACTTCCTCCTCACATTCACAGAACACCCTTAATTCATAGTCATGGCACTGTCCAATACACGAAAGACCATCTTGCAAATTACAGAAAACATTTTCATCCATAAAGTCAGAGGATTCATGAGAGCCCACAACACGACATTCAATCTTTTTCATATATTGCTTTTTGCATGAGCCGAAGATGCGTTCATTGTAGTCATAACGTGGCAAGCTTTCATCATCATTTAGGCGCACCACCTTACCGGATAGATCGTGATCTTCATCATACCACCTCGTCCAGCCCTTTTTACATTTAGTCTGCTCCTGTTCTCTTGAATCCGGGGTAGTTCCTTCTAGAATTGGCTTCTCTGTGAGAGGTTTCTCCTCACACTTGACACCACTGCATACCTCCTTCTTCTTGGAACATCTACAGGTAGCACATTCATCTTGATAGGTTACTTCACCCTCGTAATAGGTCTTGCCATCCTTGATCATACAAATGGGTTTACACTCGGATTTGGGTACACACTCTTTGTAGGTGTCATTAAGATAGATCATGCCTTCGTCGCAGGCCTTAATGTGACAGCCTTCAATGCAGTTTTCTTGTTTGCACATCTGTTCACCGAAGCTTTGATCCAGGAAGTTATCGCAAGTTTCGACGGCACAGGCAGGAGTACAGGATTTGTATTCAGAACAGTGGGGATCACATTGCATGGCTGGAAAAATGGGAAGAAAGAGATACAATTTCAATACGTTATATATTCAACTAAACTCAAATGACATTCAGATCAAAGTCACAGTTGGAATCGACACAGTAAAAGGATCTTAAACCATTACTCGAATCGAAGCAAGAATCAGATTCAAAAATAACTGAATGAAATAAAATTGGGCCTATATCAAAACTAGATTGTAGACTAGAATCAGAATTTAAATAGAAATAGAATCGATAATGTGATGGGAACTGTAGTATAACTTAGAATCTAAGTATAACTTAGAATCCAAAACAAATATCTGGAATATGAATCCGATAATAACTTCGGAATAGAAAAATCCAAATTGGAATCACAACTAAAATCCAAAGAAGGTAAGCAAGAATCGGAACTGCAATGGGAACTACAATAGTATAGGAATAAGAATTGGGAGTAGATCAAGTATCGGAGCTAGAATCAAAACAAAAATTGGTACATCAGTTGGAGTTTCACATGAAAATAGAGTTTTAACTCAATTCGGAACTGAAGTAGATTTAAGTCTGAACAAAACTTAAATCAAAAATCGATACAAGAAGTGGAATCTGGAAGTATAGAAAAGTAAAAGCGGAAACTAGAATAAGAAACAGAGGAAAAATCTGAGAGAGAATCGTAGTAAGAAAAAGATAAGATTCAAAGCAGAACAGAATAGAACACAAATCAGGACTATATCGGATCTGCAAATGAAATTACATTGGTATCCAGAATTGGAACAAGTACGAGAAGTAGAGTCAAATCTTGAATCGGAACGCAAAAGCAACGAATGAAGCTAGGTTCAGAACTGCAATGGGAACTCTCAAATCGGAACAGAAAGCAAAAGTAAAATAAAATCAAGAATCTCATGTCAAAACTAGCATCGGATTAATAACAGGACCAGAGTCGGAAGTTGTAATGAACTAGTAGTGGAAATCTAGAATACGAAAAGAAGTATAAACTAGAATAGGGACAGAAGAAAAATCTGAGCGGCAAACGTGAAGAAATTTGAGATTAAGACGAATCAAGAGTTAAGAATAAAATATGACACAGAGTTGGAATTTCAAAACAGAACTAGATTAGATCTGTACTGCAATTAAAGAGGAACTGATATATAACTGAAATGGAACTGAACTGGAATTGAACTGGAACTGAACTGGTAATGAACCGAAACTGAACTGGAATATAAGAGGAACTAAACTGGAAGTAAACTGGATATGAACTGGCTATGAACTGGAACTGAACTGGAACTAAACTGGAACTGAACTGGAAGTGAACAGGAATTGAACTGGAACTGCACTGGAACTGAACTGGAACTGAACTAGAACTGAACTGAACTGAACTGAACTGGAACTGAACTGGAACTGAACTGGAACTGAACTGGAACTGAACTGGAATTGAAGTGGAACTGAACTGGAACTGAACTGGAACTGAACTGGAACTGAACTGGAACTGAACTGGAACTGAACTGGAACTGAACTGGAACTGAACTGGAACTGAACTGGAACTGAACTGGAACTGAACTGGAACTGAACTGGAACTGAATTGGAACTGAACTGGAACTAAACTGAAACTGAACTGGAACTGAACTAGGACGGAACTAGAACTGAACTGGAACTGAACTGCAACAGAAGTGGAACTGAACTGGAACTGAACGGGAACTGAACTGGAACTGAACTGAAACTAAACTGGAACTGAACTGGAATGGAACTTTAACTTAACTAGAACTGAATTAAAACTAGAATATAACTGGAACTGAACTAAGAGTAAAAGAAAACTTAGCTGGAATAGAACTGAAACTGTACTGGAATTAAACTGGAATTAAACTGGAATTGAACAGGAATTAAACTGGAATTGAACTTAACCTAGAACTGAACCTTAATTTTATATTTCAATTGAATTAATAAACCAAAATTTAAAACTTAACCACTTTCTTTAGGATTTCAGCCATTTAAAATCTCTTAATCCAAATCATTTACATTCAATTAACTTAAATTGCCCCTAATACCCTAAGATAAGAAAAAAGTTGTTCCTAAGTACATCTCAATAACCTTCTAATGATTACCAATTCTTCTTACAGAAAATACCTGCCTTCTATACTAATGACAAATTTCCGAAACCCTTCGAGCGACTTGTAGAAAATCACTTTTATTTCCCCCTTAAAAAAAAAGAAAAGAAAAAATCTACGAAAATCTCTAATAACCTCAAAACGATTATAAGATTATACAAATCAACTAATGTTCCATGTTGGAGCAAGGATACCCTGCAGTCTAAAACTCTTTAAGAATCTATTAAAAGAGTAAACGATAAGGGGAGCTTTAGCTTAAAATCCAGGAAGGGAATGAGCGAATTAAATGTTTTATATGTGCAACATGCAGTGGCAAGCTCTACTTGTTACAAAATAAAGTAGCAACATACACAAAAGTGTCAAACAATGGCAACATATTGAACATTATTTGAAGTTATTTTTTTTTTCCTTTTGTGAGTTTGGTATTTAAACACACCCCATATGAACAAATCCTTTTTTGAAAATGTTTTCAGGATGCAAAAGCAACAAAAACAACAAAAAAAGAAGGTAAAAAGGAAACTACAATGAACAATGAACATATGAAGTGTACGACAAGTATGTGACGATTTTCCATAATGAATAATTGAAAACAATAGTCGAACATGAATGAACAAACATACAACGAAGGCATCGGTAGTAGACTATAATCAATGACATAATGAAGATGAGGAGGCACAGTGGGGCAGATGGGAAGAAAACTAAAATAAAAATGAGTTTCTTGGGTTTTTTGTAAAAGTAGAAAGGTAATTGATTATTAAGGGTTTTTGTTTGATATTCCTTGTTTTTTAACCCACTGTTCCTTAATAATGATGATGTTAATGCTACTAAGGACCAGCTTGTTGGATTTAGTGCTTTACCGTAAGTCCTTATGCATATATGTTCTGTGTGTAAGTTTAGGTATGAGTGTAAGTGTGTGTGATTAAATGTTGCAGGTTCAAGTATTTCATATGTACGATGACTATTAAGGATGTAAAGCAACATGTTTTTTTTCTGTTCTTTCCCTGATTCACTTTACAACTGCCAAAGTCTGTCGTCGGGTACTTGAAAATTTTGTTTGAGCGAATGTTTGAAATTTTATACTTACGACAAAAATGTGGTGTACGCCATCTAATGTTTATGCCCTTTTGTGAACAGGCATGTGCATAGGCTGCCACGGCTGTACAAAGACACTCACAATCGCCACCTTGATCACAGGCACAGGTATCGAATATACAACGTTTCAAATACATATCAACTGGCACTTCAGCATGACACTCCTGGAAAGGCGAAAATGTTAAAGAAAAAATGAACAAGAATTACAATAAAAAAAAATGACTAAAGAGTAGAAATGAAGAATTTTAATTACATTACAATCAAATGGTAACCACCTACCACTAAATACAATAAAATCATACAATACAATAGAGAAATTTCATAAAATGAAAAATACTCGTAAGTGCAGAAATAAATGTATTCAATAAAATCCATGAATATTAAATTTTATTATAAGAAGAATGAATACGTGCTACAACGCAAAGAAGAAGAAGGTGCAATTTAAATAACTGTTGACGACAACGACGAAAATAGTTGCAACAGGAAGGACGGACGGACGGACGGAAGGATATAAGGGAAGGAACATTAATAATTGCTTGACATTAGCAAAAGATTCAGCCGTTATGGCTGAAGGATTATTCAAAAGAATTAAAATATCTCAGCAAAAAGTAATTCATTCTCACAACTAATTTAAGTTTTAAGGAACATTTTCTTTAATTTACAGGAAATTTTCCAAAATTGTTTTTATAAAATATTCTCGAACTGTTTGTTTTATGGAAAAATTTCTATATTTTTTGGTAAAATTAAAAAAAATCTATCTTTTACAGAAGCTTTAAAAAATTTTTTGTTTTCGAAGTCTTTCTATGATTTATAGAAAAGTTTCGATGTTTTATATTTTATAGAAAATTTCCTATTTTTTATATAAAATTTTCCGAAATTTCTGTTTAATTGTAAACTTTTTAATACTTTCTATGTTTTATAGGCAATTGTTCAAAATTTGTTTCATACAATCTTTTTTATGAAATTTTTAAAAATTTTCTGAAAAATTTTGAAAATATTCCATGTTCTCTAGACCTTTTTTGAAATTTTCTACGTTTTATAGAAAATTTTCTATGTGTTATATTGTATATACAATTTTTTATGTTTTCTTTAGAACTTTTTAAAATTGTCTAAAATTTTTTGTGTATCATAAAAAATTTTCTATGAAATTTTAAAAATTTTCCTACGTTTTGTAAAAATTTTTGGAAATATTCTATAATCTCTAGAACTATGTTTTAGAAATTTTCTATGTTTTTAGATATTCTATTGATATTCTATAGAAAATTTTCTAAAATTTTTTCTGTATCATAAAATCTTCTATGAAATTTTTAAAAATTTTCTATGTCTTTTATTTCTATGTTTTCTAAGAAATTTTTAAAATTTTTCTATGTTTTCTAGAATTATTTATTAGAAATTTTCTATGTTTTTTAGAAAAGTTTCTATGTTTTATATTCTATAGAAAATTTTCTATGTTTTCTTGCAAACTTTCTAAAAACTTTCTATGTTTTGTAGAAAATTATCCAAAGTTTTTTATATTTCACAAAAAAAAATTCTATGAAATTTTTGAAAATTTTCTTTGTTTTCTTTTAATTTTCTATGATCTCTAGAAATTTTTTTTAATATTCTATGTTTTGTAGAAAAGTTTCTATATTATAGAAAATTTTATATGTTTTATATAAAATTGTCCCAAACTTTTATGTTTTATTCAAAATTTTCTTTAAAATTTTTTAAAATTTTCTTTTTTGAATATTTTATTTTATATAGAAAACTTTTTATGTTTCCTGAAAACTTTCCAAAAACTTTCTATGTTTTATAGAAAACCTTTCAAAATTTTTTATGAAATTTTTTAATACGTTTCTATGTTTTTTTTATTTTATAGAAAATTTTTTATGTTTTCTTTAAAACTTTTCAAAACCTTCTATGTTTTCTAGAAAATTTCGTATTAAACATATTTAATGAAATTTTTGAAAATTTTCTATGATTTTTAAAAATTTTCTATGTTCTCTAGAATTTATTTTTGAAATATTCTATGTTTTATAGAAAAGTTTTAATGTTTTTTGTGTTATAGAAAATTTACTGTTTTCTTGAAAACTATCCAAAAATTTTCTATGTTTTATAGAAAATGATACAAAAGTTGTTATGTTTCATCAAAAATTTTCTATGAAATTTTTAAAAATTTTCTATGTTTTTTAACAATTTTTTATAGAAAATTTTCAATGTTTTTTATTCTATGATTTATAAATTATAAAAAATTTTAAATTCTTAGTCTATGCCTTAGTCTATGTCTCAGTCTATGTCTTAGTCTATGTCTTAGTCTATGTATTAGTCTATGTCTTAGTCTATGTCTTAGTCTATGTCTTAGTCTATGTCTTAGTCTATGTCTTAGTCTATGTCTTAGTCTATGTCTTAGTCTATGTCTTAGTCTATGTCTTAGTCTATGTCTTAGTCTATGTCTTAGTCTATGTCTTAGTCTATGTCTTAGTCTATGTCTTAGTCTATGTCTTAGTCTATGTCTTAGTCTATGTCTTAGTCTATGTCTTAGTCTATGTCTTAGTCTATGTCTTAGTCTATGTCTTAGTCTATGTCTTAGTCTATGTCTTATTCTATGTCATAGTCTATGTCTTAGTATATGTCTTTGTCTATGTCTTACTCTATGCCTTAGTCTACTTCTAGTCTATGGGTTGGTTTATATCTTGAACCAGGTTAAAAAAAAAATTTCCAAAAATTTTCTATATTTTTTAAAAATTCAAAAATTTCAAAAATTATCCATATTTTCAAAATTTTCTATATTTTATAAAAAATCCTCCAAACCCTTCTTCATATGTTTAACATAATATTTTCTATATTTTGTTAGATGATCTTGAAAGCATTCTATGTTTTTTTAACATTTCTTTAGTTTAAGGATTTTTTAAAAATTTTCTGGTTGGAAATTTTACAATTTTTTAATTATTTATAATTTTCGATTTTCAATTTTTTATACTTTATAAAAAAATGTTCAAAATATTCAAAAAAAAATTGTTTCAATCCTTTTATGTTTCGTAGAAAAATGTCTATGTTTTAAGGGATATTTTTCCAAATATCCAAGTGCGTTTTATTTTTTCTATGTTTGTAAGAAATTTTTGAAATTTTCAATATTTGTTGTTTTAAATTCCTCCATTAATCAATTATCTCCTACTCCCTTTCATTCTCAAATCCCTAACGAAATCCAAGTACAACAAAAAATAAAAGAAGAGAAACACTCACCTTAAACAGATTCGATTTGAGGACACCACATTTCAATTGTGCCCATGTCTCGCGCTGAGGATGTTCTTTGCATGCATCGATGGGTTTTTTGGGCACTTCGCAATAATTTTGCAAACGCCACGAATGACCGAATATCAAGGGACTGGTCTCCAAAGCCTGGGTGGGTGTTTGCATATCATCCATGGCATTGTCATTGTAATTGCCGCACAAACCACTAACTTTATTTTTCCATTCGTTGCCCAGTTTAACATAGACACGTGTGCCCTCATCCCATTTGATTTGAAGATGCAGAGGAAGGACTTCGATGACAATGAATACACCGGCTCGGTAGACATGGAAAGCACCATGGGTTTTTGTGTTAATGGTGTCGCGTAGTTCTGGAGAAAATAAGTTGTTAAAAAAGATTAATTATTAAAATATGAGTAAAACTTACTTTTCATAACCGATTTATTGGGATCCTCAAGATAGCTAGAGTCTCCTGTTAGCGTCAAGGTATCTTGAACAGTACCAGTCAAAGAAATCTCCACAGATTTAGAGCATGTTACACCCATGGTACCACACAAAACATTTTGTATGGTTATGGTAAAACCATCGCCATTATTAGCGACACCCTTGGCTAAAACATAATCACAGGCTCCCTGGAAATCAAAGTCATGTTTATCGAAGGTGGTGAAATGAGAATCACCCCAAACCGAACAAGTCGATTCACAGCCATTTGAAGAACATTTCCAATTACCCGACTGACAGACACTAGAAATACAGACACACATACACACACACAAACGCACATGAGTAAGAATTTGAAAATCACGTTTCATATTGAATTTACAATTGACCAAAAACAAAAAAAAAACAAGAATTTAGAATTCATTTGAAATCAAATGACTCACCAGGTATTGCAATCCTCCTTAATGCTTTCGCCATCACTATAGCTCTTGCCACCATGATGACATGAGCATTTTTCCGGCTGCACACACATTTTCAAAGCGGTATCATAGACATAACCCTCCATACACTGACAGCCAGGCACACACTCCTCCAAATCCTGTTTGTATTCATGCATATTTTTGCATGTTTTAGGCTCTTTGGCGACACACTTAGAGAATTCGGCGTAAGGACGATTGGCACATTCAGCTCTTAGCTCTGAAGAGGGTGGATACTTGACATCATCGCCAGCCTCGGCCTCTTCACATTCCCAGATGCCCTGAGAGCAGGTGCATAAATCTAAATATTTTGAGCCAGGTCGTACTTCTTTGTAGCCAGGTTTGAAGGTAATGCCATCGTAGGTGCAATGACATTTGCTTTGGGGTACACATTCGTTGTGTTCGTTGAGATATTCGCCATTGGGACAGCGGCAGCCTTCAACACATTCTTTCTTGCAGGTCTTGCGGGTGGCAAGATCTTCACAGGAGTGGGCACAACTGTCGCCACATTCGTCATAAACCTGGCCAATTGGACATTTAACAGCTGAAAGGATATTTATAAAAATCATGAAAATCAATTGGATTAAATGGAATTTCCAATTGATCAATCAAATAACAAATCAACTAACCAAATGTCTAATCAACTGACTAATGAATTACCCGCAAAGTTTTTGATCAATCAAATGACTAATAAACTAACCAATTGTCTAATCAATTAACTAATGAATTGCCCGTAAAATTTACTACAGTACATGAAAATCATGAAAATCAATTGGATTAATTTGATTTTCAATTGATCATTAAAATGACCAATCAACTAACCAATTATCTAATCAATTAACAACCGAATTGCCCGTAAAATTAACTACAAATCATGAAAATCAATCTGATCAAGTGGATTTTTAATTGATCAATCAAATCACTTATCAACTAACCAATTGTCAAATCAATTAACTACATAATTCCCCGTACAATTGACTACAAAAACTAATTAATTGGCTGATTAATTGGCCAATTAATTCACTGATCAATTTAATTATCAATCGACCCATTTAATGATTGATTGATTATTCAATTGACTCCTAATTGACGAAAATTTATACAAAATGATTATCAATTCACTGGCAAATTAAATTACCAATTTACTAAACAACTGACCAATTAACTAATTGACTAATCTATTAACTACCCAAAAGCTTTAATAATTGACAAATAAACCAAACAATTATATAATAAATTGACTAATAAATTAATCAATTGTCAGTTTAATTTACTAATTAAAGGGCTTATCCATTAACTATTCAATTAAGTATTTCAATTTATTCATTAATTAACCAATTTACTCCCCAATCGACTTATCAATTGATCCATTAAATGATCAAATTAGTGTTTAATTGACTAGCCTACGATTAATTGACTAAACAATTAACTAACTAATTGATTGAATACTAGAGCTATAATATATAAAGAAGACCATTTGTACAATTTAATGTGAAATTAAATAAACAATTGATATGACAATTGACTACTTAATTGACCGATCAATTAACTAATTAACCAACCAATTGAAGGCTCAATTATCTACCCAACTGACCATTCAATTAAGTAAAAACTTTTGGGTATCCATAAAATGATCAATTTAATTATCAATTTAACATTCAATTATATATTTAATGTTTAATTGAGTCCTTTTCGACAAAGTAATTGACTACTCAATTAATATATAATTGCCTAATTTGTTGAACTATTAATAAAATTGACTTTAAATTGGCTAGTCTACAATCAATTGACTAATCAATTAAATCCAATTAATTGTATGTTAGAGCTATAACTTGTCTAATTACTTAATTCCTTTTCAATTTACAGACATCAATTAATTATCCAACTGACCGATCAATTCGATAATTAACTAACCACTTAGCGGCTCAATTATCTACCCAATTGGCCATTTAATTAAGTAATCAACTACTCAATTGACTAATCAATTAAATATTCTATTGACTCTCCCGTTGAATAATTAACTACCCAAATTGGCTAGTCTTCAATCAATTGACTAATCAATTAAAACCAATTAATGGAATATTAGAGCTATGAATTGTCTAATAACTTAATTTCTTTTCAATTTGGAGACAAATTGAGTAATCAACTGGTACATTAATGTATTATCCAATTGACCCATCAATAAAATAATTAAATAACCATTTGGCGGCTCTATTATCTACCAAAATGACCATTTAATTGATCACCCAATCAACTACTCAATTGACTAATCATTTAAATATTCTATTAACTAACTAATTAACTAACTAATTAACTAGCTAATTAACTACCCAATTAACTGATCAATTGCTTAATCAACTGACCTATTAAATGGTAAAATTAATCAGTTACCCATCAAAGACTAATCACTTAAGTAATCAATTGATTAAATACAAAATTGAAAAAATAATTGTCTAATTAATTAAAGAGGACTTTAAATTCCTCATCAATTTTCTCAAAAATTTAATGATCAATTGACCGACTAATTAACTGACCAATTGACTGATTAATTAACTACTCGATTGAGTGATAAACTAATCAAATGGCCACTTAATTGACAGAACAATTAAATACTCAATTGATTGATCAATTAAATAATAAACTTGCAAATTTATTCATCAATTAACTGATCAATTTCCCAATCAATTGACAGATAAGCCAAGCTAATTAACTGGCTAATCCAATGATTAATTTAATGTTTAATTGACAAATGAATCGACTTATTGATTAAAGGTGAACTTGAAATGGGTTTCAACTTTAATTGATCAATTAATAAATTGGTCAATTGACTAACCAATTATTAACAATTGACTAATTAATTAATGGAATAATTGACTAATTAATTGTTCTAACAATTGACTGATAAGCTAATCAAAAGGCTAATAAATTAACAGAACAATTGAATACTCAATTGACTGATCAATGAAAAAGTACAAGTTCATTCATCAATTAACTGCTTAATCGCCCAATCAACTAAGCTAATTAACTGGCTAATCCAATTATTAATTTAATGTTTAATTTACTACTTAATCGACTAATTGATTAAAGGGGAACTTTGATTCATTTTCAACTTGAACTGATCAATTATTAAATTGCTTAATTGACTAATCAATTAGTGTAATAATTGACTAACCAATTGTTCTAATAATTGAGTGTTAGGCTAATTAAATAATTAATTGACAGAATAATTGAATACTCAATTGACTGATCAATTAAATAATAAACTGACAAATTAGTTCATCAATTAACTGCTTGAATGCCCAATCAATTGACAGATAAACTAAGCTAATTAACTGGCTAATCCAATGATTAATTAAATGATTAATTGACTAATCAATCTACTAATTGATTAAAGGGGATTTTCAACTTGAACCGCTCAACTACTCTGTTGATCAAGTGACAACAATTGAATAATTGACTAATCAGTAATTGGAATAATTGACTAATCAATTGTAGGTACAATTGAATAATCAATTAAATAAGTCTTATAATTCTTTCTCAACTTACCGCATTCCTTAACCGACATTCTCCAGCCCGTCTTAATGCCCTGTCTCATGCACTCCGCACCATAGGCCGACAAAATGGGACAGAAGCATTTCGAAACCTCACCCTCACAAGCGCAAACATCATATAAACAATCTTCATAATATTGCTCGGGTTCCACGGTCCAATGACAATCCTGGAATATATCCTCGGTAATCCAATTACAATATTTCTCAGCCTCAACCTTTTTCTCAGGATGAGCGGTACAGGGATGAGGGGTAATGGGAGTTTGAGCCACAAAATCACAAGTATCCTTGGTACGCCATTTGTCGGCAAAAGGTTCTACAGCTGTTTCTATATCGCCCTCTGGAGTCAAGAAATCATCTTGGGTATTCGAATTGAAGGTACCACAAAGCCCAGCAGTCTTGTCGCGATAACTAGGAGGAGCATCAATATAGACACGGGAAACACCATCCCACCAAATCTTAATGCCATCAGGGAACTCGACGGTAATGAAAGTAGAACTAGCATGACGTATCAAAACTTCACCGTTACCCAAAACCTTAGGGAATTTCAAGACCTCCTTGCCATTAACATGGGTAAGCATACCCTGTTCCAATTTGATTTGCGTGGCCACACCATTCTTTAGGACAAAGTTAATGGTTACCGACTTGGTGCAGGAAGGATCATCTGCTGCAGCGAATTTAAGGTTTTCGGATATAGCCCCAGAACAGGCCACATTCTCGGCTTCTACCGACAATTGAGGGGTCTTGAGCAAATAGTAAGAACATTTACCCATAAAATCAAAACGTTTGCCATCGAATGTTTGGTAATGAGGATCACCTATGGCTCCACATCGAGCACTACATTTCTCGTCTGAACATTTCCATTGGCCGTTTTTGCAAGTACAGGTATTGCACTTTTTCTTGATGGTGACTTCCGGTTTGAATTCCTTGCCACCCATGGTACAGGGACAGAGTTCAGAATTAATGCAGGCATCTTTGTATTGCACGGTACCCTCGGGGCAGAAGCAGCCTTCATTGCATTTACCCTTGGTGGGTAAAACAGCGGATTCACAGGTGGGCTCCACATCGGGACCACAGGGCAAGTAAACTCGACCATAACTGCAGCTGATGGCTAAAATGAGCAAAACATTACTAAACCAAATATTCTTTACTTTCTTTTCCATTCAAACTTACGACATATTTCCAAATTCCTCCAACCATGCTCTAGCTTGACACCCTTAAAGGCACACTCCTTGGCCAACATAGACAAGGCATCACAATTACAGGTCTCGGGATGTTCTCGATTGTTGCAATTGCAATAATCATCCACACAGGTCTTGAGCAGGGCCTCGAAATTGAAAGACTTAATGCACTCCTCCAACTTTCCATTAGCCAACAAGCGCTCGCAGACATTCAAGGCCTTTCTACGTTTCTCGGGCTCACAAGATTTCGAGTCAAATTCCAGCTCAGCACTATTTTCCATAGCACACAATTCTGAAGAATCCTCTACCCTCCAGGAGTCGGTAAAGGACTTAACTGTTTCTACCTTAACTCCAGATTTTGACATCAAATCATTCTTGTAGTCTCCATCTAGGGAACCACACAAACCACCCACACGATTCCAGAGGCCAGCTCCTGCCTGAACACCCACATATTGATGACGATCCCAATCCAATTGAAGACCTATAGATTCTAAATCAATTTGCAAATGTTGGGCCACGGGCACTACTTTCATGCCCATAACTTGCACAGGAATGGGCAAGTTCTTGGTGGGGGTATAAAGACGGACAGTGTCATCTAACGGAAAGAAAATTTCATCATAACGAAATCTTTTAGAATTTTCTCAAACCTACTTTGATTTTCAAATGTATACAAGACCGATTGCCAATAAACTTTCAGGGAATGCGAGCAGCCATAACCAGAGCCATAGGGACAGGCCTTTAGGGTAATATCAAAAGTGCTATCTTGTTTGTCATTAATCAAGGTATGGGAACAGGACAAAGGAGCTCTGAATAAGGTAAATTCATAGATTTTTATTTCTTTGTGGTTTAGGAGTTATCAGAACTTACTTGAATACCAAGCCATCAAAAGTCTTCATATTGTTGCCTCCCCAGGTGGTACAGAAGGCCGGACGGGGTGTCTGATCTATTATAACATCCATATTACTAGTCATGTACAGGGAGTAGCTACTGGGAGATATCACAGTTTCTTCTGAAGACCACATTTCCTACAGTAAAAGAAATAAATTATATACAATTTTCTATGTTTATATAGACATTTTTTCTATTTTTTGAGAATATTAAAAAAAAATTCTATGTTTTAAGAAAATTATGAAAATTAATTTTTTGAAAAATTTTCTATTTTTTGAAGACTTAAAAAAATGTGTGTTTCAAAAGTTTTCAAAATTTTCTATTTTTTTAATTCTTAAAATTTTCTATATTTTAAAAAAATTGTTTAAAGGTATTTAAAAATTTTAGACGTTTTAAAATTTTTTTAAATTTTGTGTTTTACAATATTTTTAAATTTTCTGTTTTTGAAATTTTTGTAAATTTTCTGTTTTTAAAAATTTTGTAAATTTTCTGTTTTTAAAAATTTTGTAAATTTCCTATGCTTTTAAAATTTTTTTAAAATATTCAATGTTTTTGAAAATTTTTAAAATATTCTATGTTTTAGGAAAATTGTTTAAAAATATTAGGAAAATTGTTTAAAAGTTTTTAAAACTTTTATAAATTTTATGTTTAAGAAAATTTTTTTAAACTTTCTATGTTTTTAAAATTTTCTATGTTTTTAGAAAATTCTTTAAAATTGTCTATGTTTTTAGAAAATTCTTTAAAATTTTCTATGTTTTTAGAAAATTATTTAAAAGTTTTTAAAAATTTGTTTTTGTTTTGAGAAAATTTTAAAATCTAGAAAGTTTTTGAAATTTTCTATGTTTTTAAAAATTTTCTGTTTTTGGATATTTTTTAAATTTCTTGTTTTTAAAAAATAATCTATGTTTAAGGAAATTTGTTTAAAAGTTTTTAAATTTTCTGTTATAATTTTTTTTTTTTTTAATTTTCTATGTTCTCAAAAGCATTTTAAATACTCTGTTTTTAAAAATTTGTTAAATATTCTATATTTTTTTTTTTTAATTTTAAGTATTTTTTTTCCTCAAAAATTGTTCAAAAGATTTAAAAAATTATATAAATTTTTTGTTTTAGACAATTTTCTATATTTTTGGAAATTCTTTATATTTTCTTTGCATTAGGAAAATTTTTTCAAGGCTTTAAAAATTTTTTTTATGATTTTTAAAATTTTAAAAGATATATAGAAAACTTGTATGTTTAAGAAATTTTTAAAATTTTCTATGTTTTTGTAAATTGCTTCAAAAGTTTTTAAGAATTTGTTTACTTTTTAAAAATTTTTTAATTTTCTATGTTTTGAAAAATTTTTATATATTCTATGTCTTGAAAAATTTTTGAATTTTCTATGTTTTTTGAAAATATTTAAATTTTTTGTTTAAGGACATTTTTTTAATTTTCGACGTTTTTGAACATTTTCTGTGTTTGCACATTTTCAAAATATTCTATATTTTTGAAAATTGCTTCAAAAGTTTTTAAGAATTTGTTTACTTTTTAAAATTTTTTTAATTTTTAATGTTTTGAAAAATTTTTAAATTTTTTATGTTTTGAAAAATTTTCTAATTTTCTATGTTTTTTGAAAATATTTAAATTTTTTGTTTTAGAAAATTTTTTTAAATTTTCTACGTTTTTGAAAATTTTCTGTGTTTGAACATTTTAAAAATATTCTATGTTTTTGAAAATTGCTTCAAAAGTTTTTAAGAATTTGTTTACTTTTTAAAAGTTTTTTAATTTTCTATATTTTTAAAAATTTTTTAATTTTCTATGTTTTAAAAAATTTTTTAATTTTCTATGTTTTGAAAAATTTTTAAATTTTCTATGTTTTGAAAAATTTTCAAACATTTTTTTTCAAATTTTCTACTTTTTGAAAATTTTCTGTGTTGGAATATTTTAAAAATATTCTATGTTTTTGAAAATTTTCAAAATTTGAAAATTTTTTGTTTGAAAATTTTTTTTTTAAATTTTTTGTTTCTTTAATTTTTATGTTTTTGAAAATTTTAAAACTTTCTATGTTTTTAAAATTTTTTTTCTGTGTTTAAAAATTTTTTGTTTCTTTAATTTTTTTGTTTTTGGAAATTTTAAAAACTTTCTATGTTTTTAAATTTTTTTCTGTGTTTAAAAATGTGTTGTTTTTTAAAATTTTTTAAATATTCTATGTTTTTGAAAGTTTTAAATCTTTTCTATGTTTTAAGAAAATTGTTTTAAAATTTTTTAAGAATTTGTTTATGTTTTGAATTTTTTTTAAATTTTTTTTTGTTTTTTAAAAATATTTAAACTTTATGTTTTAGAAAATTTTAAAAATTTTCTATGTTTTTTCTTTGTTTTTGAAAAATTTGTTAAGTGTTTGAAAAATGTTTAAATGTTTTTGAAAAATTCGAAAATTTTCTATGTTTTTAAAAAAATTTTCTATGTGTTTCATAACATTCTAAGTTTGAAAATTTTATATTTTTTAAAATATTCTATATTTTAGAAAATTTTCTGTTATTTAGATATTCATTTCTTAACTTTTCGAAGTGTTCTATATTTGAAGAAAATTGTGTTTGAATATAATTTTAAAATTCTTTGTTTTAAGAAAAATTTTTATATTCTCTGTTTATAATTTATTCTATGTTTTTCCTATGATTTTAAAATTGTCTATGTTTTTAAATCACTTACACTTCTCATATCATATTCCCTGAACTTTGCTAAAATCGCCACAATTCTCTCATGATCGGTCATATAAGTGTAGCCATAAGTGCCTCCAGAGCCCGTGGCAACTTGGCCTTGGGTCTTGGTATAGTGGGCGGTCTTAGAGCCTTGACGAATGGTATAGCCGGCAGCTAATCAAAAAAAGTTAAAAATTTGTCAAGATCTTATTATAATAAAAATTATAGTAACCGACTTACGATATATACACTTGGGCAGAGGAGCGGGTAAAAATTGACCCTCACTATATTTACACTTATACTCAATATCCAAACGCCCATCTACCTTTAAACCGGGAACCTCAGCGCAAGCGAAGGTGCACTTGGCCACTTCACTGTCATAGGAGCATTTATAGTTGCCATTGAAATTGGTCTTGGTGACATTGCAGGAGGAAATGCTATACTGGCAATGATCACCACGATATTTCTGAGAGCATTGACAGACATTAAAAGAGATACACTGACCGCCATTTTCACAATCCGGTTCACAAATGGCTAAGTAGACAAAACAGATCTATGTTATAAAATATTGGTTACTGGAGTTATTTATTTGAACATACGTAAACAATCTGGAGGTTTGGCCAAACCCGATTTGGTATGGATCCATTTGCCATTCTGACACTCGATATTGGTGATGGTGCTCGAGTCGGGAAAACGAAAACCGCGCATGCACTCGGCATTGCAGACACTAGTCAAAAAATCCGATCTAATAAAAAATGTCTCTAAATATTTTTTTAACTCGGACTTACCTATTTATGCAGGTTATTTTGGAGTTCTTGGGTATGGGCACCTTTGAGGCACAAACCGATTTCCTATACTGACACAAGGGTCCCGAAAAGTTTTCGGGACACTTACACATGCCCGACTCTACACAGATGCCATTATTTTGACAGGGTGGATTACAGTTGGCCTGACACTGAGGCACCTCCAAGTAGACCGAGTCACGTACTATCCAATTACGATCCATACATACCAATTTTAGAGAAGTCTTGCCATCGGGGAAAGAGTACAGGGGTGGACAACTGACTTCACACTGATTGTTTTGGCAGGAGTATTGAACATTGGGGGGCAGGAGATAGGAAGGACATTTGCCATACATGGGTAATTGTTTGCGGGCATTCAAAAGGAAATCCATGGTTTTCTGGGCTGTTGTTTGGCTGTTGGAGTAAAAGAAATGTTAAAAGAAATATTCTTTTAAAAACAGACATTTTCATTTAATTAAAGCCTAAAAATAGGCTTAACTTAATCAAAATTCTTATTCGATTATAGGAATCTATTAAATGAAAATGTCTTTTCTTATTTTACTTTAAGCTTTTATTGATATTTAAACCGATTCTGTTCCATAACTCCATATTTCTAACTTTTATGGTCATATTAAAAATTATATTGCATATTTTAGGGCCTTAAAATATAACCCTTTCAGTTTACTATTTTCTTTCGTTTTGCTATGACAAATTTTTACCTTAAATGTTAATTAAGTTTCTTTTGAAAAATGTTTTAAAAACTCTTGCCTATTTTCCGGCTGACTGTTATTTCAATAAATGTTGCCTATTTTTAGGCTAACTAAGAAGTTATTTTCACCTTAAAATATGCAATATTATTGTTTTGTAAATAAGTTTTGGATATAAATAATTTAGAATTTTGGGTATTTTTTTTTTATCACATTAGTCTATTTTTAAAAGAAAATCTTAGTTTTACCCTTTATTCAAAATATTATTAAAATTATCATCTGGTAAATGTCTCGGATAACCCGGATGAAAACTATATACAAAAGAAATTAAAGTATTTAAACAAAATTTATAATTAAACACATTTTCTTGTGAAAAAAATAAAAAAAAAATTTATTTGAAAAAATTTTTAAATTTTGAACCAATTAAAAACAAGAAACCAATTCCTGGACTCTTTAAAAATCTGATAAAATTTTTAGTTAAATTTTTACTAAACAAATTTGTTAAATATACTACAATTCTTAATTTTGTGTTTTTTTTTTCTTTATAGAACTTACATTGTCTTATAGCCATAGCCTCCATGAGAACCACCTCCATAGCCGTGGTTATGTCCCCCAGAAGGGCCATAACCGCCAGAAGAGCCATAACCACCAGAAGAACCATAACCTCCAGATGGAACATAACCGCCAGATGAGCCACTATTGGAGGAACTATAGCTGCTAGGACGGCCATAGCCTGTTCCGCCATAGTTAACCTTTGTGGCCGTTTTAAAGCCATAACCGCTGGAATAAGAGAAACAGGTGTATTTTATTATTACTTAAGGTACATTTTATATTTCTTATTTAAAAAGTACTTTTTTGTTTCTCCCATTAAGGCCACATGGGGTTGTGGTTGAGCTGCAGCTTCAGGTTTCTTGAAGAAACCAAAAATACTGCGTTCATCACGTTGCTTGTCCTTTTCTTCGTTCAAAACTTCTAGGGGGCTACAAATATTTTTCAAATTTTTTTATACAAAATTATTGTTCGTTTTTTATCGAAAATTTTTCAAATTTTCGGTTCTTTAGAAAATTTTAAAAATTTTCGGTTCTTTAAAAAATTTTAAAAATATTCGATTCTTATACCAAATTTTTAAAATTTTAGATTTTTATTAAAAATTTTAAAAATTTTCGTTTTTTATAGAAAATTTTGGTAATTTTTGGTTTTTATAGAATTTTCAATTTTTTTTCAAAATTTAGAAAATTTTCGATTTTTTTGAAAATTTGGCAAGTTTTCGATTTTTTTTTTTTTTTCTTTTAATTTTCAAATTTTCTGTTATTAAGACGATTTTGCAAATTTTCAATTTTTATAGAAATTTTTGCTGATTTTAGAAAATTTTAAAATTTTTCGATTTTTATAGAAAATTATTATTTTTATAGAAAATTTTTGATTTTTTAGAAAATTTTGGAAATTTTTAAAAATATTTTCAATTTTTTAGAAAATTTTACAAATTTTCAATTTTTTTTAGATAATTATTAATGTTTTTTAAAATTTCACAATTTTTTCATATTTTTAATTTTTTGATTTTCAAAATTTTTATTGAATGTTTTCTATTTTTATAAAAAATTTTGTTTTTTGAATTTTCGATATTTCTAGAATATTTAACAAATTTTCAATTTTTTTTAGAAAATTACTAATGTTTTTTTAAAATTTCACAATTTTTAGATATTTTGGAAAATTTGATAAATTTTTAATTTCTTAAAAAATTAAAAAATTTTTTTTATTGAAAATTTTACAAATTTTCTATGTTTTATGAAAATTTTTTGATTTTCAAAATTTTAATTGAATATTTCTATTTTTATAGAAAATGTTTAATATCTTTATAGATAATTTGTAAAATTTTCTATGTTTTGTAGAAAATTTTGTAAATTTTTTGAGTTTTTATCAAAAATGTTGTAAATTTTCTATGTTTTAATAAAAATTTTTGCAAATTTTCTATGTTTTTGTAGAAAATTTTGCAAATATTCTATGTTTTGTAGAAAATTTTGCAAATTTTCTATGTTTTTGTAGAAAATTTTCAAAATTTTGCAAATTTTCTATGTTTTTATAGAAAATTTTGAAAATTTTCGATTTTTATAGAAAATTTTTGGTTTTTTAGAAAATTTTAAAAATGTTTGATTTTTTAGAAAATTTTCAAAACTTTCGATTTTTATAGAAAATTTTCCAAATTTTCGATTTTTAGAGAAAACTTTTCAAATTTTCGATTTTTATAGAAAAAAATTTTCGATTTTTATTATAAATTTAACTGATTTTCGATTTTTATAGAAAATTTTGCAAATTATCTGTATTTTATAGAAAATTTTGCAAATTTTCTATGTTTTTTTATAGAAAATTTTGCAAATTTTCTATGTTTTTTTATAGAAAATTTTGCAAATTTTCTATGTTTTTAAAAATTTTTTAAAGTTTCTGTTCTATATTTTCATTGTTTTTGAAAATTTTTTAAAATTTTCGCGTTTTTAAAAATTTTCGATGTTTTTGAAAATTTATTAAACTTTCTATGTTTTTTTCAAAATTTACAAAATATTTTATATTTTTGAAAATTTTTCAAATTTCATTTTTTTTAATTTTTTAAATATTTTTTAAAAATATAATTTGCTATGTATTTAGAATATTATCAAATTTAAGCTTTACAATTTTTTCCATGTTTCCAGAAATTCAAAAGGCATACATTTTTTAATGAAAAAAATGTTAAATAACAAATTTTTAAAATTCTCTTTGAAACATAGAAAATTTTGGGATTTTCTCTAAGCATTGAAAATTTCTAAATTTCTTTATTATTCATAAAAGTTTAAAAATATTCTAAAAACATAGAATTTGTAAAATTTTCAGCAAAACTATAAAATTTTCAAATTTTTTTAAATTTTCCTTAAACATAGAAAAATTTTTAAATTTTCTCTAAAACATAGAAAATATGTTAACTTCAATATAAATGTTGAAATATTCTAAGAAACAAAGAAAATTTCTGATATTCTTTATAAAACTGAAAACATAGAAAAATTTTCAAATTTTCAAAATTTCTAAAACTCTTTTCTATTCATAAAAATTGAAAAATATTCCAAAAAACATAGAATTTGTGAAATTTTCTATAAAACTCTAAAATATTGAAATTTTTTATACAATATAGAAAACTTTTAAAATTTTTTATAAACATAGAAAAATTTTGAAATTTTCTTTAACATAAAGAAATTATGAAAAAAATTTGAAATTCTCTTTATGAATATCTTAAGAAATATTAAAATATTCTATAAAACATAGAAAATTTTTTAAATTTTCTATAAAACATAGAAAATTTTTGAAATTTTCTATAAAACATAGAAAATTTTTGAAATTTTCTATAAAACATAGAAAATTTTTGAAATTTTCTATAAAACATAGAAAATTTTTGAAATTTTCTACAAAACATAGAAAATTTTTGAAATTTTCTATAAAACCGAAAAATTTTAAATTTTCAACAATTTTTTTTGTTAATTATTGTTAAAACTTAAATTTTTTGTTTGTTAAAATTAGTGTAGGGACACTTTAGTGTGATTAAGTCCTTTTTACGATTTTTATTAAAACTTCCATTAAAAATTTTGTAGATGAATTTATTTCTTTCGATTTTAGTTTTACGAATATCCTTTCATTTAAATTTGTGTGTGTCCATTTTTTTAATTATCTTTTTCTCATTTATTCTTATTTTTATTAAAATTAGCAACAAATATTTTCACATTTGAATTTATGTTAAAAAAATTGCGTTTCAGATTTTTTTGAACAAATTTAAA